>CM076569.1:149710777-149905990 GCA_034641835.2 Pinus albicaulis
AAGATCAAAAAATATCCTAAGAAGACCACTCTACCAATTTGAATTTCTGCAAGAGATAAATGAGAATTTTGACATTTCTGCAAGAGTGTTTAAAATGACCATCAACAAAAAATTGGTAAGACAAGAGGCCTGCTCCAAAATGAAGACATTCACAGCAAAGAGAGAGGAATAAATTTGTGTTCAAGAAGAATCAGGGTTTCTAAGCTTGATTGGGTTAGCAGTGTTCCAAGCAGGGATCCAATGCAGCAAATCACATGAAGGGGGCACACCAAGAAAACCAAACATGAAGAGAAGTTTTTTCAGAAATTATAAATAAAATAGGGAAAAAGGTGAGGTGAACTGAACATAAATGAATGAACTTGAAAGGGCTATAGAGAACTTAGAAGACAATATTGATAATTGTTCTCAAGCATACTAGAAACCTAGGGTTTTGGTAAGATGGTCAAAGGAGGTAAAATGAAGATGTTAGGCCTCCATGATGAAAACAGAAAGAAGATTTGAAGAGATTGTTGTGTGTGACATACCATAGTTTGTCAAAAGTGATTTAATTTCCATGCCTGAGGATCAATGAGAAAGATGAAGCCAAGGTTTTCAGTCACCTGCCAAGCACAAGAAGGTGTGAGCTCCATGGTGCAGGTAAAAGAAGTTTTTGAAGATGATATATGGAATCATCCTAAATGTTTCAAAGCTTAGCCTATCATGCCTCATCTATCAGTGAGAGAGGTGAAATCACTGTTTCCAAGGCACCTGCAAATCAGAAGTGGCCGGAAAAGGTGAAAAGCATTCTTTAAATCCCATGGCGTTGGAAAAGAGTGTTGTAAATGTGTTTCCTTGTGTTTTAATCTCAAAGGTGTCAACAACAAACACATCAAACCCCCAACATTAAAGAAGGAGTCAAACTCATCATTTAAGCAAACTTTCCCACAGACAGTGTAAAAGGTCATTCAGAGAAGCTAAGGAGTTGAGTTATACCTCATAATGGAAATGAGTGAGAAAGGGAAAAACCATGTTTTCAAGTCACCCACACTCAGAAATTTCATAAGGGGTAAAAAACATGATTACAACTTCACAATGCAAGCAAAAAGGGGTTTTGACAGTGCTTCTATAGGAAAAAATCCCTCAAAGATGTTTTGAGAAGCTTACCATTACTGAATGAGCAAAAGAGACGTGTTAGGTTTCAAAATGGCAGAGAAGGAAGTTTTTATGGTTTTTGTTGTATCAAGATGAGTGAAGCATACCCTTAGGCTAAAAATAAGACAATTTCATGTTTCGAGCAAGCTGCCACCAAAGAGGAAAAAAGAGTCACTTAAAGTTTTCAAGTCACCTGCAGCAAAAGGCAACGAAACATCAGTAAAAAGTGAAAGGGCTCAAACATTAGGAGATGGGTTTAAAATGATTTAATTTACATCCCAATCATGTAAAGGGTAAATTTGTTTCTCATCTGACTCATTATTCCCCTACAGAAGAATTAGAAACGCTCAGGAGAAGGAACTATCAGTTTTTTTGGTCAAATTTGGGCAAGTCTAACCGGTGCTACGCGTTCAAAGTGGCGTTGCGTGTTCAAAGTCGGGCGCTGCACCCTTGGAGGTTTTCGCTGTGCAAAATAACTCTGCGCTGTGCGTTCAGAAGCACGCTGCACATTTCACTCGGCACCCAACAAGCCCAGCAAACGCGTTCAACGCTGCGCCTCTGCCCACCCGACAGGTCGTTCAGCCCACACCGCTGCTCGTTCAACCGCCCGCCTCCACATTCAGCCTGTGCCGTTGTGCATTCAGCGCTGCGCCCTTGCCACCCGACTCCACGTTCAGACCGCCCGACTGCACGTTCAGGCGCTGCGCGTTTGACCTAGAATGCCTCCACAACCTGAAAACCCTCAAATCCACTCAAAAACACCTCCAAGCTGTCAACAAATATTTTTAAGCATCCTCAAGAGGTAAGTGCAGCTCTACAAGCCCTCTCAAAGTTTTTATCATCATTTGGTAAAAGGAGTCAAGACCTAAGGAGGAAAACCTAATTTTTATACTTAAACACCACTTTTTAAAAGACACTCATTCACCTGTGTGCAAGTGAAAGTAAATAGCACACAGAGAGTGCCTTGTCGATAATTTGTTGATTCATCTAGGGTTTTTCCTCACCCTCATTCAATCATCCCTCATTTTTATAAAGCTGCCTTTTTCACCATCACTCCCTTGCCCTTTTCCACATCAATTTCACAAACAGGGCTAGGGTTTCAAAGCAGCAAGTGTCAAAATGTCAAGAGGAGGAGGAAATGGTAGTGAAGAAGAAGGCCAAGTGCCAAGGAGGCATCAACACAGAGGGGGGGGGGATTAATAGGTTTGAGCCTCAAAACACAAT
Organism: Pinus albicaulis; assembly: GCA_034641835.2. Classification (NCBI taxonomy): domain Eukaryota; kingdom Viridiplantae; phylum Streptophyta; class Pinopsida; order Pinales; family Pinaceae; genus Pinus; species Pinus albicaulis. The sequence continues at coordinate 149,713,133 of CM076569.1, forward strand.
GGAACTTAATGCCTCTCCTATGACTATCACATGTTTCCAAAATGTGGGGTGCTTTCATTTTTGTGAAAGAGTACAACAGGTACAAAGTCACCCTGAGATCACTAGGCTCTTCATCCTTAACCTACATGAGAAACAAGAAAATCTTGCAGGGGTAAAATTTGAACTGTCATCAAATGCCATTGCTATTTCTACTGGAATACCTAGTGTTGGTGAAAAGTGGTTCAAACAGGCCAGCTTATACATAAACCACTGTGAGCCATTTCTCAAGCCTAGATACAAAGACTACAATAAATATATATTCCCTTTTTCACATTTGCTTGAGAGGTATGTACCCTTGATGAAGGTCATTATGAAATACTTCACATGTGAGGGGAGGTTTTCTTGGATTTATTCCTACCACATAATATTGCTCATGCACTTCACTAGGGTTAAGATGCTGCATTTGCCCTACTATCTCTACAAGAGTATTGACAAGATGTCTTATATTGTGCAAAAGATACACCCTTCAAAACAAATGCAGAGCCTCTTTCAACATTCTCTCATCAAGATGGTTGTGATGCATCAATTGGAGCAAAAGGGTATTCCATGGGAGGTTTTCATTGCCCATGAGGTCTTCCTAAACGCACAACCCCATCCTCAGCAAAATGTGCCCTCATCATCTCATCCTCCTGTCCTTACTCCTCCATCATCTCCTAATGAGCATTTTTCACCATCTACACATGTTCCTTCACCTCAAGACAACCCTTCTTCCTCACCCTCTCCTAATGCATCAAACAATGAAGGAAATGAAGATGAAACATCAAAGGAAAATGAAGGGGGAGGTAACGATCAATCATGCAATAATGGTGAAACAAGCATTGAGGAAGAAGAGAATGAAGAGGTAGAGGTCAGTGATGAAGTAGAAAACATGGAAACCGAGGGAAATGATGATGTTGAAGATGAAGAGGTAGAAGGCAGTATGAATACAAATGAATAAAGTGACAAAGAGACAGATGATGATGCTAATGACTGCAGTGACACCAAGGACCAAAATGTCAATGAAGTTGATGATAACAGTGAAGAAAATGAAGAGGCTGATAATAGCAGTGAAGATCACAACAATGAGGCAAGCAGCAGTAAGGAGAGAGGCAGTGACAGTCATGGAAACAGTCATAATGGCCACGAGGACAATAAAAACAATGAGGCTCATAGTGGAAATGATGATGGTGCATAAAGCAGTGCAAAAGACAGTGAGGCTCATAATATAGACAAAGGTAGTAAGGAAATCAGTGAAGAGGCAAACAGTGATGAAGAAACAAATGATGGAACACCTAGCAGTCAAGGTAATGAAGAAGCTGACATTAGAAAAGCAAATAACAGTGAGGTTCATGGCAGTGTTGAAGGCAATAAAGATTGCAGTGATGTCAGCATGAAGGACAAAAGTGAAGAAGTAAGCCAAGATGCCAGTGAGCCAAGCAAATATCATCACAAAGATGGAAACAAGACATATGGCACTGAGGTAAACAATATTGAACCTTTTCCTTTGACATAGCAAAGGGGAGAAAGGCATGTGTTTGCTGCCTCTAAAAGGCAAGGGGCCATGCCTTCCACATCAACAATGAAGCTTGACAAAGGCAAGGAAAAGGTCATTGTTGGAGATAATAAAGGTAAGCATGGAACTAAACAAAAATTTGAATTTATTGACCTAGAGGATGAGAATGAAGAGAGGACCACTAACATACTGCTCTAGAGAAAAGATGCATAGATTAGGGAGCTACAAAAAAAGCTTGGCATGGAAAATTATGTCATCGACTATTATAAGGCTGAAAAAAAGCAGCTCAAGAAGACACAAAGGGACCTTGGCCTTCAGAAAAAGATGGCCAAGCACTATGCCTTGAGAAATCAAATTGCAAGGGCCAAGCTCGAAAGAGCCCTTGCCAAAGTTCAAGCCCTCAAGGAGCAAAAAGGTCAATAAAAAATTAACCTTCTTGCTAATGCTTCCATACAAGCATCCCAGACATAAAAATCAAGGCAAATCTAAAGTTTCGGAACTTTTTGGAAATTTTGAGTTTTTGCTGATTTAAAGGGCCAAGGGTGCAGCGCCCTTGGCGCTGTGATTTTTCTGCAGGCATCCTCAGGAGAAATGGTTTACATTTTTGGATTTTTTAGGGCAAGTACAACATGCACACCAAATTTTAGGTTATTTGGAGTTGATTTGGTCCTCCAAAAGGGTCAAAAACACCTGAAATTTCACCTTTCTGCAATGTTTTCAGGGCTAGCGCTGCGCCTTTACCAGCCTTGGGAGTTTTGATTTTTGGACAGGAAAATGAAGTCCAACTGGAAAACCAAAATTAGTTTTGGAAAATAGACTTGATCAGCTTACGAGCTATCACAAAGCTCATTCCGACACCGGGAAGGCCTTCAAACTTCAGCTGCAAGGTGACCTAGTTTTCTTGTGCAGGCGCTACACCCTTGGACCTCACTGATGCGACCTTGCACAAAAGTCAACAAAATACACTGGAAGTTATTTTGGGAGTTTAAATTTTAGTTTTATTTCCAAATGTGGTTGAGAATATATTTTGCATTTATTTCATTAAATATTTTGTGCCTTGGGCCTTGCAAGGTCTCTTGAACATAAATGACATTTATGAGTTATTTATGATGTCTAAAACCCTATTTAGGGTTTTGACCCTCCAATGCAAGTTAAATAGAGCATGTATGTCTTATTGTATTTTGTTGGTTAGACAATTATTGAGAGTAATACATATACTTGGAGATTGAAGACAAATTGGCTCTGATTTTTGTGAATGTATTGGATTGTTTGACATTGGAGAAGGCTTGCTTGCAGGATCACTGAGCATTGTTAAATGGTGATGTGTTCCTATTTAGTTCATGTTTTCTTGTGTTATCATATTGTTCATCTTTCTATTGCAGTAGGGAAAAAGTTTTAGGTTAAGAAATGTTGTTTAGAGGCACCTTAGTTTTGTTTGGCCTTCACTGCTTCTATGTTTTCTTCTGCTAGGTTAGTTTAGAGAATTCTTAGTTTCTCTATAGACCCACTTGTGCTTGTTTATCTTTGAAATGATTCAATGAAGCAAATTTCAAAGTGATTTATGGTTAACCCTGCTCTTTGCTATTACTTAAACATTGTTTTTAAGGTCATTTACTTTGAAGTGTTGCTCATTAGGTTTAGCTAATGAAGTTTATGATTTGCCATGCCCTATAGCTCATCTTAAAAGTTTCTTTGGAGGTATTAATAGCTTGATTGATGAATTTAGGAGTTCCCTATTCTTTGATCTCTGATATATGTTTATCTTGAATGTTTTCTTAGCTTGAAGGTGAAATCACTAGAATATTTACAGGTTATTTGCTTTCTATAGTTCACTGGATCGTTGTCTTAATGCTTACATGTTAGAGTTTGATCAAAAGAGTTATTGGTGTGCCCTGTATTTTATTATTTCTTGATGCTTAGTAATCATAAAGGTCATTCTTGTTGATGTATTTGTTGGAGGATTCTTAACTGCCCTTCTGCACCTACTATTTTCACAATTTGATGTTCACCTCATTCACATAAGCCTTTAGATCTATTTGAATTTGTTAGATTTTCCCTGTGATACACCCTTGCCCTACTATTAAACTTTTCAAGACCTTTGTAGACTCCATAGCCCAATGGTTCGAACCTCTCTCACTCTACCTATTCTGCTTGATAAGCCACATACCCAACCAAACAAACAAACAAACCCTAAACCTAATAACTAGCCTAAAATCAAAACCCTTAAAACATTCAAGATCACATCCTTCACATATTTATAGAGAGATCCCTCTCTGAGTCCAGGAAGGCTATGTCCTAGGACTCCAAAGACTAGTTTGATGTTACCCTTGTTCATTTGGTCATTTCAAAATTTCCAAATTATGAGGACCTAACAGAATCCAAGAGAGCTACTTCAAAAGATACCACTAAAAGAAGTATCAGGGAAGCAGTTGATAAAACACTAGTAAACTTGCTAGTGTATGTGGACACTCAACTATTTGTGGAAAAGGAGTCAGATCTACCATGGCAGAAAGCTAATGAAGCTTTTTCAATAAATAGCTTCAAGGAAAATCTACAGGACCGATAGGTATATCTCGGTCTTCATCAGTCAAGACTATACATGGTTGCATGCAGATATCCAACCTTCCCATGTGTAGATGTCATCAGCTAGATTGTTTTACACATAGATGTGAAAACCATGACTTTGAATTGTGGCAGGGGACAAAAGATTGCTAGGTTTCTAGAGGAATATTACCAACTTATGTATCATTTTCTCGAGCCAGAAACACTCATGGACTCATACTTTCATGCTTCCAACAACTATGTGAGCACAAGAGATATTGTTAAAGGCTTGGTGAAAGAGCCATTAAAGTTTCGACAGACACCCACTAACACATACAAGACAAAGTCTCTTAGGAGTTCCTACCAACTCTTGGTTATCTTATCTTGCAAAATCTACAGTTAACAGATCACGAAGACCTTTCCTGAAGGGTGGGAAATTTTATTGAACCAGTTTGTGAACGAGGGAAAGTCGTTCAATTGGTCAAATTTGTTTGCTCAAAAATTGAGAGACAATGTAGCACATGCCTGAAATCCTTCCAAGGGTGGGAAAAAAATGTTCTACATGTATGCATATTTACTGGATGCAATTTTTGCATGGAATGCATTCCTGACATGAACTAAACTTGGACACCACGAGACCCTACTGTGTAAATATATTGCAGAGTGCTCTCGGATTGCAGCCATTGAGGAGTAATGGAGAAGCTAAATGACCACTTCCTCATTTCATTGTACAAGTTGATCTTTGAGGAAGAACCACCTTGCATTTCACGTGGAGCAATGGAGGCAATAACAGAGATCACATATTGGTTTGCTTCACCGAATGGCACCTTCCTTAAAGTGTTTAGTTGTCAGAATTCACCACATATTTTTCCAAGGTATGGCACCAACAAGCTTGTCATATAAGAAGTTTCATATCATCTCTCCACGGGGTTGTAAACAACTTTGCACAGGAAGAAGAAATCACCTTGGACAACTCTTCCTATGAAAATTGGACTATATGAGATCAAGAACCTAAAGGTTGTGGATATCGAAGGAAAGGCGATAGAAAATTTTGTGTTTCGTACTCGGGACTTTAATGGATACAATCCCTGTGGTATTTTCAAAGGAAAATATGCGAGAATTCACTTCCAGTGGCTCAGTGGGACATTTCATTTCCTAAAGGAGGATCCATGGAGGAACTGTTATAATGGCTCCAAATCCCGCGAGTTGGTCAATTTTGTAGGAACTTCATAGATGACTCCGCAGAAGGAAGCAACTCCGAAAGCAGTACCGACAAAAGGGAGCAACCCCATGCGGGATAAGGGAAAGAGAAAGGTTGCTTGTAGTCCAGGGGGAGAAATAAGACACAAGATTAAATTTGATCCAGCTATTATGAAGCCAGATTTAGTAGTAGATGAAAAGAGGAAATAATAGATGCAGAGAACATAAAAAAGTTAGAGGGAAGAACAGAGGATATTATAGCAAGAAAAGAAGAAGCAAGAACAATAAGAGAAGCGGAAGTAGGATGAAGAATAAAGGCAATGAAAAATAGCAGAAGAAACAACACAAAATCAAGCTGAAGAGCAAGAACATAACCAACCAGCAATAGAGGAGGCGAGCGTATAGATGCATGATCAGGAGCTTGCTCAACAAATTGAGGAATTGATTGAAATTTTAGACATGGAGGAGGAACCAAAGCCACAAAATTAGGATGTCGACCTAATGACGGGTGCACAACAGGTAACCATTCAGTATACTCCTCCTCTAGCAGTAGAGTTAGCTTCGAGTGAGGAAGAGGAAGTTTTTCCTCTTGATGATGATCCGATTATGGAGACGTACAATATTTCATATTACGAGCTTCAAAGGAATATTATACAAGCATTTAAGAAGCACTTTTCAGATGACCTCACATTGCATGCATTCATTAGATAAAGGGTGATAGTGGCAGACACCAAGAAGAATACCAATGCCATTGTCGATGCCAACTTGGCTTCGCCAATGCAGCAAGATCAAAAACTCAATATTTAGTGGCCGAGAATAAGCAATTGGCACAAAATTTACAATTTTTTAGGAAATAGGTAGAACAACTCCATGCAACGCCTTAGAACACAATTTCCACACAGGTCTACTTGGGGGAAATGAGAGCAACGATACTTGGTGAAGTATCGACACATGGAGAGACCATGTGAAACCTCTATGAGGAGCTTGTTACCATAAATAAGGCAGTTGTTCACTTGCATGGCTTGCAACAATAGAGCAAATACTTTGTCAAAACTCTCAGGAATGTAAAATATTCCATTGCCATCGTGAATGAATGGTCAATGTGATACAAAGGGGAACCGCTTGACTTAGGAAAGAAAATGAAGCAATTGACAGAGCTGGATAAATCAAGAGTTCGGATGCTATTCGAAAACAACAATAAACTCACCTAGTACATTGGTAGAATTAAGGCCTCATATACACAGTTATACAATAATATGTATTTCTTGGTGAACACACACAAGATCCAATTAATTGGCTCACTCACCGAAGCCAAACACAGGAACCAGTTTAGGCAGGAGTTCGAAGATTACTTGGAGCAACTTAGATAGATTTCCACCAAGGAAGATTTGGAGCTAAATAGATAAAACATGCAAAACCACATCGCTGGTCCTATCCAAGTTACAACAATCTTGCTCCTACTACATAAGGAAGTTAAAACTGGTTCCAAATAATTATACCCGGATGCTATGGAGGTTAGAGTCTGCTTCCAGCTAGACACCATCACACAGTTTGGGTATTTCATCGCACAATACCGAGCTTGGCACCGATATGTGACTGAGAAGCATGAAGTGGAAGTTGATGAGCTAGAATTTCCCCAAATTCAAGCATCATAGTGTTTTGTCTTGTTAGGCTGTCAAGCTGTCTCTACCCTATTTTGTCTTATATGGGTATAAGTGTAAAGTGTAATATTATTTGTAAAGTGGAATTCCAAGTGCCAATATTGGAATGTGAAAATTCACAATGTAATGTAATGATTCATTTTGTAAATAAGTTGAAGTGTCATGAGGGGAGTCCAAGATTCACAAAGGGGAATGTGAAGAGTCACCCCCTTTTGTTATAATATATCCTCATAACTCATGTAAAGGGATTTTGGGAGCCAATATTTTGGCTAGGCTTAGGCTTAGAAAGGAGCTTGGGAGTTTTGTGAGAGCCTTGGCTTCTCTGTAGCGTAGAGGGAGTACATTTCTTTGGAGGAGCAAGTGATGTTGACTTCACGTTACTCTATTGGCGCTAGTGGTTTTTTAATGGTGTATGTATGATTGGAACTTTCACTTTTAATAAAATCTTAGAGTCGACACACTTTCATGCATATGTTGTGAATATAGTAGGAATATTCTTGTTGTATTTGTAATGTATGTTATTTAACTTACGCTTATGCTTATGAACTATTTCGTTTGCATTCGTGTGAATCTTGTTGAACGTGTGATGTTGTATTATTTCATCGTTGTTAACTTGTGAACTATTTCTCATATTAGCTTGTGATGTCATTTATGCTCGTGTGTTCCTTTAAAGCTGCGTACTATTATAGGCTTCTAAGGGATCACTTATTTCCCCTTCATGTGTTGGAACCTTCATGCATCACACTTGAATTTTTGCAGGGTCACACACTTTCTTTGACTAAAGTCACCATACATCACTCGATGCGTATTTTCAGCCAAGGCATATCATTAACACCCACTGCATTGGAAATCGACCCATAGATTCAGATGGGACTCCTACACCAAACAATGCGTGGTCTAATTGGGACTTCATATCAGGGAGATCCCTTGAATGTTAGCGGGTACAACACCGTCAACAATACCACTGATATAGATTTAGGAAGGAACAAAATGAAAATTATACATCTTTAAACAAAACACTGAGATAAAATGAAAGAACAAAACTTCAATTAATTAATAACACACATTAAAAAATATTTACATGCAAAATGAAACAAAATAGCCCAGTTGATGGTAGCTTATCTCTGAGAAGAGACGTGACAACTACATGCCTTCTGAATTGTATTACAATGAGGCTCGAAGGCATTTTTATCATAAACAAGAAATCTAAAACACTAACCCTAGGATATGAAGCGCCAACGTTTTAGGGCCCCATTTGATCCGGATTTATGCAGGAACGCAATAATATATAGAAATAAACATAAAGACAGAGATGTAGCAGAAATAAAACTTCATTTCATTAATATCATATAATAGAAATATGCTTACAAACATAATGGAAATAAACTAGCTAAGGTGCTAGTAGGCTTATCTCTAAGAAGAGATGTGGTAGATACATGCCTCTGAATTGAGTTACAATGAGGCTCGAAGGCCTATTTATTATTATTGATAAGCAATGGAAAACCCTAAACATCCAAAAACCTAACCCTAAGAGATGAAGCGCCAAAACTATGGGCCCCGTTTGGGTAAATTGGTACATCAACTTCCCAGGGACGTAACTTTGGCATACGTTCTTCGTTTGACGTGCAAAATACCTCATTAGAAATATATATCTGAGGGCTATAAATTTTGACATAATAAACATCAAAGGAACTTCTATGTTGCTCCTGGTTTTCCCCAAAAAATGTTGTTTAGGGACTCAAAGCGGCTTTGGAAGTTCAGGACCCGAAAAACTGCTAAAAATAATAAACTGTGTTGAAACTAAAAAACTGAAAGAAACAATGGTGGGGGTTCGAGTGGAATAGGCGGGTGGCCGCCAATATCCACCTGGATCATTCCTCCCCCCTTAGGAAGCAATGGTCCCCATTTCATTGAGTTCCTCCATGAGATGAGGAATTCTATTGAACTTGGTCCCTGGTGAGCCACTTGCCTTGGTAATGGCGTATGGCCCATATCAGAGTGGAAGAAGCTTATGGTGGGGTCTAGCAAGGCGTTCCTTCTACAAATGTAGCCACACTTTATCGCCCACCTGGAAGTTGTCTAGCACTTGATGCTGATCATGGCACTGCCTGTACTTGGCATTAGATTTGTACACGACGTCGTGGACCTGCTAGTGGACATGCTGGATGCATTCAAAAATTTGGTTTCTTTATCAGCCTCAAACAATACATGTGTGGATTTTGTCTATGTGGTTTCATGAGGTATGGAAACATGGGGCGGCAGCGTGCCTAGGGTCAGAACAATGGAGTGCTTGACCTGATAGTGTATAGGAGAAAATGTCCTCGTATTCCTCCATGAATTTTTCCATCTGCTACTGCCATGCAGGGGGGCCCTGTTTCAAGGCTGTGACCATCATCTTATTCCTACCTTGTGGGCAGATTTTAATGAAAATAAATTTCCTGGTTTGGGAAACAATATTACTGTGTTGTTTTGCAGTAGTCAAAGAGATGGCAGGAGGCAGTACTACCTTTGGTATCCTGTACAATTTATTTCCCAAAGTAATAACAACAGAATGAGGCCTAGACTAATACACATCATATCATTTCCATAAGTATGGTTGGCCCAATAATATATCAGACACATCAAGAGGAGCAACATCACACAATACCTCATCTGTGAATGACTTGATGTTGTATGGAAGGCGGAACTACTGGCGTACACAGAGATCTCTTCCTTGGTGAAGCCACCTGATGCTGTACGACTGTGGGTGAGCTATGGTTGATAGGCCGAGCCGCTTTACGACCTCCGTTGAAATGAGGTTCTTTTGGCTTCCTCTATTGACAAGGAATTGCAATGGAGAACTCTTCACCCACATTTGGGAATGGAAGAGGCACTCCCCCTCCTCTGGATCCTCGTGATCCTCCCTCTAGAGCTTAGTAGTGGAAACAATGGCACTGGGATCCGCATAAATGACCTAATTCCCTTTGTCATTGCCCTTTTCTGGTTCTGACTCAGGATCAGAGCATGCATATGATTTGGGTGCCTTCAGTTTGGCCACCAACGACTGTTTGGCCCGATACTCATTTGTGATGTGAGTGGGGCAGTTATGAAATTCACACCATTTCCTCATGTCCTTATTTGGATTTGTGGTGTTTTTCTTAGCCACCCTGCTTTGGCTTTGCCCCTTGTTTTACGGTTTGGGGGTGCCTTTTCCTGGCTTCACATTTGTGGATCCCAAGTCTCGCTTCTTCTGCTTAAATTTTTGCTTGATCTTGGCGGCATAGAAATATTTCGTGCCAAGCGAGGTAATGTCGAGGAAATCAATTTCTTCCTGAATGTATATGTGCAAACAACTGCGGTACTTGAACACCAAATGTCTCTTTGAATATTTAATACCAAACTTTATGCGTAGGGTATGGAACAAATTCATCAGTTCGTGCACATCTTGATCCCTTTGTTACTGCAGCGTGGTCCATTGGATGTACTGGTCCTCATAGCTCCCCACGAGGTAATATTATTCCTTGATGCCATCTTGGAATGAATTCAAAGTGGGTGTGCCTGAGAATAGAGAGGGTTCCCTCTCATCCTTTTATGCACAGTAGGTTTCCCACCAGTATTTGACATGGGGGGCAACTTTGAGGAGTGCACAAGTAATATTTTCTCGGTTGGAGAAATCATAGACCAAGAAATACCCTTCCAGCAAATTCAACCATCTATCTACGACATCTGCATATATCTTGCCTTCAAATACAGGAATGTTGAAGTTGAATTTGACCTTTAAAGGAGTGGTGCCTCCAGAGTGGCTGCTGGATGTAGATGCGCCACCGGTGGGCAACCGTTAAAGGATCTGGGCAAAGTTATCCATCATCGCGTTCCTCTGTTTCTCGAGGGCCTCCTCGAGAAATAATCTGATAGGATCTCCTACTCCCTCATATTTTTTTTATTCCGCCATGGGAGTTCGTCAGGTTTTGTGAGGCTGATATTGCAAGGGTTCAACCAGATCGAGCCCTAACTCCTTATACCCTGACCTCGTTGGGGTCATGCAAAGAAAAACAGAGAAAGAGCAGACAAATATAATACCACTGATCCAGATTTATGCAGGAACACAATAATATACACAAATAAACATAAAGACAGAGATGCAGGGGAAATAAAACTTCATTTCATTAATATCATATAAAAAAATGTGCTTACAGACATAAGGGAAATAAACTAGTTAGGGCATTGGTAGGCTGATCTCTGAGAAGAGATGTGGTAGCTATAGGCCTCTGAATTGAGTTACAATTAGGCTCGAAGGCCTATTTATTGTTGAGAAATAATGGAAAACCCTAAACATCCAAAAACCTAACCCTAGGAGATGAAGCACCAAAAATATGGGCCTCGTTTGGGTAAATTAGTACATCAACTTCCCGGGGATGTAACTTTGGCATACAATATCTATTTGATGTGCAAAATACCTTGTTAGAAATATCTATCCGATGACTACAACTTTTAATGTGAGAAACATCAAAGGAACTTCCAATTCACTCTCGGTTTTCCCAAAAAACGTCGTTTAGGGCCTCAAAACGACTCTGGAAGTCCAAGACCTGAAAAACTACTAAAAATAGTAAACTGTGCTGAAACTGAAAAACTGAAAGAAACAATGGTGGGGGTCCTAGTGGAATAGGCAGGTGGCCAACAATATCCTCCTGGATCACTAATAGGGTAAGCTGGACTACGAACTTCCTGGGGTTGTAACTTTGGCATACAATGTTCCTTTCGATATCATAATACCTCGTTTCGAATATCTCCATGAGGAGATGAAAAAAATTTAAGTGAAACAAATTCTAGTGCTTTTTTGGTCTTTTTGTTTTCCTAGAAAATGTCTTTTAGGACCTCAATATAGCTTCAGAAGTTTAGGACCCAAAAAATTGCCAAAAATAGAAAGTTGTGCTAGAATTAAGGAAACTGAAAGGAAACTATGTTGGGGGTCCAAGTGGAATCGAGAGGTGGTCACCAATATACACCGGTATCAGGAAGGTGCATTAGTAAGGCCAAAAGGAATGAACTAAAATTCATAATGACCTTTATTAGTTCTAAATGTTGTTTTTGAAATGTTTTTTGCCTTCATTCCAATTTGATGATATTCAAAATAAAGATCCAACTTGGCGATGTAAATTACTCCATGTAATTCATTTAACAATTCATCAATTACAAGAATGGGAAATTTATCTTTAATAATGAGCTTATTGATATCTCTATATTCTAGAAACATACGCCATGATCCATCCTTCTTGTGCACCAATACTATTGGAGACGAGAAAGAACTTTGTGTAGGTTTAATTATACACACCTCTATCATTTTTGCAACCATAGGTTCAATTTCACTCTTTTGGACATATGGATATCTGTAAGGTTTAATGTTTGAGAAACACTTCCTGTAATCAAGTGAATAACATGATCACGATCATGAATAGGTGGGAGACCTTTGGGACTCTCAAATACCTTGGAATGGTTGTCCAGGATTCTTTGAAGATCTAGAGAAATGGATGATTTCGATGTTTTAACATCAAGTGAGCATACTGCAATTATTCCTTGTTTTCCTTTCTTTAAAAGCTTTATCATGCCATCAGAGCTGATTATATTCTACGGTTTCCCTGCGATACCCCTTAATTCAATTTCCTTACATTCCTAGAAAAAATTCAAGAAAATTTATTGAAAATTAAAAGGACTCTTAATACAACATGAATACCACCCACTAGAATGGAAATAATTGGACTATTCAATATATATTCCCCCATGGTTAGCTTGATATTATGGCACTTCCTTGAGAAATTTATAGTTCCTCCATTTGTAACCATCACTTGACACTCTGGTGTTGGATATAGGAAGAAATTCAATTCCATGGCTACCTTATAATAAATAAAATTATGGGTACTACCCAAATCAATCAACACTATCACCCTTTTCCTCTTGATATATCCTTATATATTGAGAGTTTGAAGAGTGTTAATTCCTTCTAATGCATTACAAGATATTGTCAGATTCATTTATTCTTTCCCTGGGCTTGGTTCTTAGTGTATATCCTCTTATTTTTAGGTTTCTTGTTCCTTTTCTCCCTCCTCTTCACAATTTATGTAAAATAATTTCTTTTCGGTACACTTATGACCTTTAGTGTATTTTCTATCACAACTGTAACAAATCCATTTTGCTCTTTTTTCCTCCAGTTGTTGTGGTGTCAAACTTGTAGGTTGTGGGAGGCTAGGAGCAACAATAATTCCATCTTTATAGTTGTGAGTGGTCTACCTCCTTGTTGCCTTAATTTTGCTTGAGTGGTCGACCTCCTTGTTGCCTTAATTTTGCTTTCAAATTTTCTTTCCACCTTGAATGCATTTTCCAATGAATTAGGTTACCAACGACGAACCTCATTTTGGATGTTATTCTTTAAAGTCCCTACGAAGAATCAATCATATTCTCCTCTGGAATATTAGTTACCTTGATTTTCAATATTTGGAAGTCCTCAATGTGCTCTACCATTGAACCATTTTTTCTGAGATTTATCAATTGGATAAAGAAGGTATTTCTATTTGTATCCTCATAATGTGCTATCAATTCCTATGTAAAAATTGTCCAAGTGAAAATTTATTTACAATAACAAAGCCATCGATACCACATGTTAGTGTCAGTATTTGCATCCTGCCATCAGTGATAAAGAGACCTCTTTTCATATCATTTTGGGGTCTCATTCAGAAATTTTTTCATTTCACTAGGTCATCATTCCAAGATTTACTCATTGATGGTAACCCTAAAATAAAAAAAATTCACTTTTACTAAATTTCCATTACTTGCTGGCTCATTTTCATACTTTACTGAATGTACATCTATCATGAGATCATACCACTTGTTCAGTGATGTCATCATGAAGTCCACTCAGTCAAGGTTTCATTAGGTTTCTAGGGTTTTTCAAGGTTTCATTAATACTCCATTTCCATTGCATAAGAGCAACAAGTAAGAAAGTGATCCAATAACTTTTCTTTACCATGCAAAGATGATTTCTAAGGATTAATTTTATTTCAAGATGTGATTTTGATTTCAAAATGTAATTTTTATTCTTTATTATGTAATTTTATGTCATTTACTCTGTAATAAGTTCATGGTTCCCAAGCTGCCAACTCAGAGTTCCACATGCCAACAAAGCATCAAAAGTCAAAATGTAAAGAGTTCTCAATCATCAAATGATCAATGTGTAAATAATGAAGTAAAAAAGAGAAAAGGTATAGTTTCAAAGTGTAGAGTGAAAGAGAAGAAAATAGAAAGTGGGTCCTAAGGCCCAAAACATCAAATTCATCAAGTATAAATACCACCATAAGACAAAGCAGAAGATCATTTTCTATTGCAACCATCAAGCTTGCACTCCATCAGTTCAAAAAACCAATTTGTAGTGTCAAAATTTGAGTTTTTGGGTGGCGTTGCGTTTCTGGAGGGTGGGGTTGCATTTTTTGAACAGGCGCTGTGCTTTTGAAGAGTAGCGCTGCGTTTTTTGCTGAAGGGCGCTGCGCTTCTGGGTAAGGCACTGCTCTTTTTCCCAGTTTTCCCAATAAGCACCAAAAATCTTCCAAACTGCCTCTAATCCTCCATAAAATTCTCTTATCATCTTTTATCAAGTAAGTAAGACCATTTTATCACCTCCTTGCATTCCTATATATCAATTTCATGGTGTTTTTGTTTTCATGAAAAATTGGCTGTTTGTCTAGTTGAAAACCCTAATCCCATCTCCTCATTCCCAATTTGATGCCCATAAACCGTGCATTCCCTTCCTATATCACTGTAAACCCTATCCATACCCCTAAAACACTATATCCCTTTCCCTAAATCCATTTTCCCCTAAACCCTAAGTCCTAGGTATTTCAAATTTCCTAGGCACCCATACCAAAAACCTATAATAAAATTATCATTTCTAATTCCCTAAGAATTTTAACCCTCTATCACCTCTCAAAGTTCAATAACCCCTTCCCCAATATCCCTAATTTTTCCTAAACCTATCCTCACTCCCTATACCTATCCCCACTCCCATTTCCTCATCCCTAGGGTTTCTAGATAAAAAACACCATGGAAGAAGACAGAGATACATGGAGGAAGAGGAGGATAGACAGGAAGAGGAGGATAGACAAGAGAGAAGGCCACATAAATGAGGAAGAATCCTAAGGCTTGAGCCCACCAACACCAGATAACTGATGGCTTCACCAATGACAGTCTCTTGCTTTGAATATGTTGGTTGCCTTGATTTCTGCAATATGATTGAAAGAGTTCAACACCACCCTATTTTGAGCATAATTTTCATTTCAAACCTAAAAGACAATCAGGTGACCCTTGCAGGTGTAAAATTCACCATATCTACATCTATCATTGCTGCTACCACAGGGATTCCAAACTTGGGTGAAAGGTGGTTTAAATCCAAAGACTTGAATGATCAATACTATGAACCATTCATCAAAACAAGGTAAAAAAATGAGAGAAGGAGAGTTTTTCCTTTCATATACCTTCTTGATAGGTATAACCCCATGATGAAGATCATAATGAAGTACTTATATTGTGAAGGAAGGTTCTCCAGACTCTACACATACCATACTAGATTGCTTATGCACTTCACAAGAGTCAAATTGCTTGATATCCCATACTATCTGTTCAGGAGCATAGACAAAATGGCATACATTTTACAAAGGAGAGATTATGACCAATAGATGAATAGCCTATTTCACCACTCTCTCATCAAGATCATTGTCCTCCATCACCTTAAACAGTTTCATATTTCATGGGACTCCTTCATTGCCAATGATATCTTCACAGCTCCACAAGCTCATCATGCTGAAGATATGCCTTCTTCATCTCATCCTATTGATAAAAATGCTGAAGATAGGCCTCCTCCACCTCATCCTACTATATCAATTCCTCCATCTTAGCCCATAACAATTACTCCTTCATCATCTCAGCCTACTACACCCATTTCACCACCATCATCACCATTTCAGGGTCAGGTTGGGTCACCTAGCAGAGCTATGGTTTGCCAACCTAAAAGGGTTGAAATGGGAACAATGGCTAGAACATATCAGAGAGGGTATAGGCAAGTGTTTTCTCCATGGAAAGTGGAAGGGACCTTGCCTTCTTCATCAGAAAAGCAGGCACAAAAGGGTAAGAAAAATATGACAGAAGCAGATGAGCATGAGGAAGCCATGCAAGAGGATGAGGAACCTCATGATGAGGAAGAATATTTTGACCTAGTTGACTTGGATCAGCTAGATGATCATGAGGCTCCCAGATTGGTTGTCAAGGAAAAGGATGCCCAAATTAGAGAGTTCAAACTAACTTAGAAAGGGCTAAGTTTGTCATTTCATTTCTTGAGCTGGAGAGTAAGCAACTGAAAGATCAACAAGTACTCATGGAGCTAGAGCTGCTAAAAAAAGAAAGAGGTAAATCCATGATGCCACTTGATGACCCTGATTGAAATGACATCCAAAGCAGTATAATAAGACCAAATACAAGAGGTTTTAAGAGGGCTTTACAACAACAGAAGAGTGAGGATGAAAAACTCACTTTTGAGGAGAAGATTGCTAAGGTGGTTGAAGAGGACAGAGAAATATGGCTTGAAAGGGTCAAAATAAATCTTGAGAAGCTCCTCCAAAAGGAAAACATGGACAAAAAGATGCTCAGAAACATGTCAAATAGGTATATCACAAGAAATCAAATCTGTAGCATCAAACTCAAGCAATTGCAGGAGAAACATAAATAAACCCTAGCCAAGAAAAAGAAGGGAGAAAAGCTTGACATCCTTGTAGAGGCATCACTCATTGCTTAGCACACTTCATCAGGCTTCCATAGCAAAATTTTGAAGAAATTTTGGGCAAGTTTTGAAAATTTTTGAGTTTTTGCACATTTTGACAGTTTTTGCACAGCTGCATTGTCAAAAGTGCAACGCCCTAGGAGTTGTGCTTTTTCTAGGGACCTCCAATGAAAAAACTAAAGGCACCATTGGATTCAGAAAGCCAAATAAAGTCACCCTAGAAACTTTGCTAAGATTTTTTGGGCCAAATGTTTTGTCAAAAAGTCAAAAAACATATTTCTGGCCTGTTTTTTAGGTTGGCGCTGCACTTTTTACCAGTCTTGGGAGATTGAACTTTTGGAGTGTCAAATCAAGTAATTTTTGAACACCAAGGATAGTTTTGGAAACTAGATAGGCCAGGATTTCCAATGAGCTATCCCGAGCTCAATTTGGACACTAGGAACCCCTTCAAAAGTGGAGTTGAAGTTGGAGTTGCGCTTTTTACACTGGCGTTGCGCTTTTTACCAATTTTCTGTGTTTCCTGAAATTTGCAAATTTTCTCATTTTTCTCAGTTTCACCTTGGAAAATGATGTTTTTACAAATTTAATTCAAGGATATAAATGAAATAATCATGTTTTTAATTTACCTAGGGGTAAATACATTAGGTAAAAACTCTTGATGATTTGTAATGAATCAGTTTCCAAACAGTGAGGGATGAGTCAGTTTGACCTCCCTACACTCTAGGTATGTAGTTCAGTTTTTGGTGGAACAACTCCTCAACTTAGGGATTCTACCCCTGAGGTTGGGAGAAGTTGTTTTATGTCTAAATATATCATTTATTGACTCATTTCAAAGGTTGGATGTTTTTGTATTGATCAAAGACTCTAGTGTAATCAGTATTTGGCAGGAATTTAATGAAATAGTTGCAGCGATTTCTTTGGGATACCCGTGGTATGGAAATTTAACATTGTTTCTTCTTCTGTTGCACATGTATGAATTTTTTGTACTCTCCATGTTCCATTTAATTTCTATTATATGCTTATTTTCAAGTTGATAAGCATAATACATCTTCTATGCTTTGTTTTAGGAAAATCTTCACAGTGTGTCTTATTTCTTCAGTTTAGAAAGAATACATGCATTTTCTTGCTCTTTCTAGCACCTCATATGTCTGATCCATCTTACTCAAAAACCTAAAGTGTTAGCCTAACTACCTACCTTTCCCCATGAATGGACTCCAATCCTAATCTTATTTGCCCAGACCTAACCTCTTTGACCTAATTCACCCATCCAGCAAAACCAATTCAAAAAAACAAACCCCTGTACTCATACCTAGCATAAAACCCTAATTCATCCAACCCTCTTGGCTGTGACTTTTTGGAGAAATCCCTCTCCAGTTTGGTAGGGCTAGCTACCAAGCTAAAATATTGGTTTGTGGTTACCTCTGTTTGGACTCTTTCTCAGCCTTAGAGATCCGGTGGAGTGATAACATACTGGCGCCGTTGCCAGGGAACAAAAGATTTATTTTCCCTGGGTGTACGACAAGAATCATTGGAATTTGGTCATCTGGATGATAGGACTAAGTTTCAGAAATGTTGAATTGATAATTGCAGTGCCAAGATTGTAGAGCTAGCTTAAAGAAGATACACCAGAGAAAATCCCGATCCCGATTCAGCTGATCCAGTCGAAGATCCAGAAAGGCTTGTTCGAAATCAAAGAAGTCAACACTTAGAAGTTCAACAAAACCCTATTCCATTGGTAAGATCTTCCTCACTTCCAGATAAAATTTTATCCCTTGAAGATATATCGTTTGATCGGAAGTTTGAGTTATCCTTGTTTTGATCTAAGTTTGAAACTTCGTTGTCATAGATAGTATTTGATCCATTAAGATTTTACAAAGTTAAATCAATGTCTAAAGTAGTTTGACAATCTTTACAACTAAAAAAAAATTCTTTTTGAAGAGACTAAACCTGAAACAGACTTTGACACCAAAGTCTAGAGCCAATTCTACTAGCTTGAGCAATTATCTCATTAACTTCATCACCAATCTAAAAAAGCTATAATTCAAAACCAACAAGATTTAATACCTGCTTGACTCAACCCCAATCAATTGTTTCTTTTTCATCTACACCCTCAACCTCATCACTTATACCTACTACTTCAGTACCTAAAACTGTTGCTTCACCACCCTTTCAACCAACTCATCCCAATGTCAATCCAACACTTCACTCGACAGGAATCACGACCAGATTTGCCCCACTTATATTACCTTCTCAATTGAATGATTTACCTCAGGGTTTTGGCTAGATACTCCCCTTGTTTGATGAAAATTCTCCCATAACTGCAAAACAACACATTTTCAAAGTCACTGACTTCATAGACTTGGAAGAAGTAGACGCTGACAATGCAAAAATGAGAATTATAGCCCATATCTTCTCTGGAGATGTGAAAGCTTGGTCTAGATCCTTGACTTAAAATTCTATAGGCACTCCAGACCAGCTAATTGATGCATTTATAAGCTAACAGAAGGTGAAGAAAAACCATTTACAGTTGCTTTCTGAGTATGAGAACATAAAGAGAATTACCAATGAATCACTCCAAGATTTCAATACTCGCTTCAATAGAAATTATAATGCAATTCCATTTGAGATCAAGCCTCCTCTAGGATTATATCTCATAAATTATCTAGATGCATTTGATCCAGAGATGGCATACCAATTAAGGGAAAGAAGTCCAACTACATTGGAAGATATGCAAAAGAACACGATCAACGTTGAAGCAAACCTGCTGATGAAAAGAGCTAGAACTAGAGGTGAGAGAAAAGTCACTATTAAAGAAGAACCATCTACCTCATCTTCTGATGCCAACATGGAAACTTTGATAAGGATAATTGAAAGAATGGTTGACAAGATGTCCATCACTGAAAGAAAACCTAAGGTCAGAAATGCTAACTTCAGAGGCCAAGAACAACCTCAGTTAAGGATCAAGCAAAGAGAACAGCGGGCTCCTGAGCAACCAACACAGCAAAATCAAATTAGGACACCCTTGCAGAAAAATTATGCTCAAGGAGTAGAAGAACAAGACAAAGACACAATTGTTGAGGAAAATATCCTTTTCAATGCTGATGATCTGCCCATGTTTTTTACGAAAGATGAAGAGTATTTTGAAAAGAAAGACGAGCCTAAGGATGAAGATTTTATACTTGCCAATGATCATGAGTTGGAGACCGAATCATATGATTATCAGCGAGGTTATTTTAAGGCACTCAGTTCACAATATAGGCAATAATCATTGAGGAGTAGAGATGCGCCGGTTAATCCCATTCAGAAAAGGGCATCTCATCAGAAAGATACTCAAACAAAATTGAATCCTCAAGGTAATAAAAGAAAAGGGAAAGAGTCTGCAACCACAAATTAGATCAAGGTAAATCAGCCATCTACGAGTTCAACAAGTAAAGAAAAGGATAGTCAGAAGAAAGAAGCACCATCAAAGGACCATGCTGAAAAACGAGACATCGTCATTAAAGAGGTAGACAAATCCACTCCTTTCAGCCTAGAAACTGAAATTTCAAAAATGAAAGTGTCTATACCTTGAAATGAGCTTGTCAATAATAATCAGTATAAGTCCCATGTAGCCAAAATGCTAAAAGTAGATGATCAGAACTGGATCAAGGACCTAAGGATTAACTCAAAATTTAATGTTACAGGATTGGGTTGAAACCAATATGGTTGCATAGGTCTCGTCTTCCTGATTCCGGTGCCATAAACAGTTCAAAAAATGGACACTGTATGAAGAAGTTATTGCACTTTGAATGCCGAGTGGGTCAAGCGGAGCACGGAGGGGCCAGCCCTCCTCCCATGGAACCTCATCATATGACTAGTGTGGGAGCGTAATTTTAAGAGCGCTTAAGGAAATTAATCTCAGGTTTAATATTTAATTAAGCTTCAGTTAAGTGGAGTTTAATATGGCAAATATTCTAGAGGTGCTCCCAAATTTAGGTTGACTTCCACTTTTAGTGGAGTTAACTGGCAGTTGCCCCACATTTAGTGGAGGAAATTGGGGCAAAGTTGTTTTGGTCATAAATCTCTCATTATTGAACTAAATTGGATGAAATTTTAGTCAATTTTGGGTCTCTTTGACCTCCTGAGAACTTTGGGATAGGCTGAAGGTCGAATGGAGGTGATCTTCAACAGCTTTTGCTTCAGGGAAGATTAAGGAGCCATCGGGGCCACCATGAGACAAATTCAGTTTGAGGCCTAACCAGGGGATTTAGAGTAATTTTCTAGAGTTCCAATAGTCTAAATTGGATAATTCAGATGTTATGAATCTAATGAAATGGTTTTCATAGCATGTAGAGAACGTTTGAAGGCCGAAAATCTTCAGTAAAGTTCCAGGAGTCATTAGTGCCAGCTTTTGCCAGCAGCAGTGCAGGGCTTAGAAAGAGCTGTTTGAGACCATTTGCAGTGAACCAATGGTAATTATTGACTGAAAAAATAATTTTGAATCTATTTACATAGGTTTTAGCAAGTGTTAAAGAATTTTAGAGGTCGAAAACTCAGCAGAGAAGTTTTCCTTGACCTTAGTGCCAGGGGGTGCCGATAGGTGATTGAGGTGAAATCGGAGCAGCCAGAGGCTATTTTTGATGAAAAAAAATCTATATTGACCATTTCAGTAATTTTGGAACCAATGGAAGTGGTTTCAGAACATTTTGAGAACTTATAGAGCTCGAAAAGCTGATGTGAAGTTTTGGGCAGCCCTGGGAAAACCATGGAGGATAGCCTATTTTGGGAATGCAGTGCTCAATTTGAGAAATTTATCAGTTGGTATTTGGTGTCTAATGTGTATTGGATACAGCAGGAGTGGTTTCAGTGACAGAAACATAATTCTGAGGGATTTTGTGCCATTTAGAAGCTCAGAGTAGCTTAGTGCACCGACAAAAGGAATCGTGTCAACAAGAACCTAAAGTTGTTTACAAAGTTTGGACAGCCATTAGAGGGATTTAAATGTTATTTTTAGTCCTTTGGATCATTTTTTTATTCATTGGAATTAAGTATTTACTTCGTAAAAAAAACTTACCATAATCCCAAAGAGTTGAGTCAAGATGACCAAGCTCAAAGGAGATGTAGCCCACGAGATTTCGGGTGAACTCCTAGATTAAAATTGTTGTTGTGTTTGAATGATTATTTTCTACATTATGTTACTGTCATACATGTTAAATTGCAGCAAGAACAAATGAAATTAAGACACATAAACAATAAAAATTCATACACCACTTTCAAGTAAATAATTTCGTAAAATTGTCAAGTACAAGCTAGATCATTATAATTAAAACTGAGTGGTAAGTTCTTGAAATACATACAATTTATCTAGACCATTTTTAGATCAGGTTGGTATCAGAGCCAAGTTGGTTGCTTGATTGACATAGCAGTTTCTTGCTTTTATAGCTTGAAAGGTGTTTAAACAATGTACAAGATTGACTGTTTTACTGTTTGCAAACTGATTGTTGTTTGAGTTTGCCTGAGATTTGGGGATAGCTACTGATTAGTTAAGTATTGGAGAGAAAAAAAAGGAAGAAAGATATGAAGGCTTTTTCCTTACCCCAAAGTACCTTATAGTCAAAATTCTAACACAAACCCTCTCGACGTTTGTTTGTTAAGAAGCTCTTGGAGTTTGTTTGTTGTTTGGATGCTTGAATAAGAGTTTGTCTTTACAACCATTTGATTAAAAAGCTTGTCATATGTTTTGAAAGCTTTGAGAACTTTGTTGAAGTTCCTTTTGTTCATTGAAATCATAATGACAACTTCTACAAGTGAAGCTTCCTCCTTCACAAGATTCTTCGATGATGATATGAAGCGTGACTTTATTATATTGAAGGACATGGTGCAGATTTTGTTTAAGGATAAATGAGAAAGCACTGAACTTCGTGAAAATTTGTTTGCCATGAAGGAAGAGAAGGAAGAAATTCTTCAAAGATTACATGATATGGAGAGGCAACTCCATCAAGCCCAAGAGGCTTTGACCAAGAAAATGCGTGAGGAAGAGGTAATCCATTCTAACATGTCTTCAATTTCCTCATTAGAAAGATGTGTTGGTTCTTTCGAAAAACTTACAAGGGGAAAAGGGTCCAAATTAATGATTAAAATGGGCTATGAAGGCAAGGGATTAGGAAAGCATGCACAAGGCATGGTTGATCCCATTTCGGTTGAGGAAAGACCCAAGAATATTGGTCTTGGTTATGTGTAATTTAATGGCGAAGACTCCAAAGCCATGAAGGCATGTGAGGCTATTTCAAAGAGAACTTTTATTCCAAGTTCTAATATGGAAATATGTCAAATTTGTTTCAAAAATTATTGCCATTGCTTTAACCCTTTGTTGCAGCAAGAAGATGGTAGACATGCAACTTATGGCGAGCATGCAAGTTTAGACAGTTTTCAAGACAAGAACGATGATGTTAGTCTGCAAATGAAAGTTGTAGCCTCTACTAGTTCATCTCCTCAAGAAGGCAAAAAGGAAGAACATTCATAGCAGTACAAGAGGTATAAATCTTCTCATGATCAATTTGATTGTGTTTCTGCAAAGCATGATAATTTTGCATGCTTAAATGGAAGAAATATTTGCTGTACATACTGTGGTTGATTTAACCATGATGTTTCGAGATGCTGGATGAGGAAGAAAGCATACAGGAAACAGATGAAGCAAAGAAAACTTTCAAAGAAGGTGCATAAGATTTTCACATATTGCCAAAATAAGGGAGATGATGTCTCCCATTGTTGGACTTCGCATGCAACTAGTCGTCCAAAGCACATGCAGCTAGAGGACATAAAGATTGGCGCAAGTGGAAATTCCATTATTGATGTGAAAATGGAAGATTCACATGAGGAAGAGTTACAGCAACAAAAGTCGCCATGGAAGTGGCTTGGTAAGAAGTGGATGGATTTCTTAACACAGTAAGAAATACTCCTTTGTACATATGCAAATTCCGGTTGTATGCATGTATTTCTGTTGAAAAGTCTGATGCAAGATTGCATATAAATGCGGTTCAGTTGAAGAAATTTCTTTGTTGTTGCAAAATTTCACCATGGAGGTGTAAAAGATGAGTATGATACTCACTTATATTGCAGAAATATCTTTTAGTTTAGCTCTTATAGTCACCCACATGTTTTTGGGAATATGTACTTGTTGGTACTTGAAAGGAAGAGTTGAAGGTGTACATGTGCATGGAAGTTGTATGTGTAAATAGTGAACTGTAAATAGGTTCATTGTACATTGATACATGTACATGTGGTTTTCAAGATGCATTATGTTATTTATCAAATTTTGTCGATTGTGTCGCACATGTTTGGCGACTTGTGTCGATTGTGTTGCACACTTTTTACATTGATTTTGTGTCAATTGTATAACACATTTTATGACGACTTGTTGTTGATGTCGCATGTTGCACGACTTATGTTTGAGCCAATTTGGATCATTGATCAAGGCAGCGATGTTCAGTTTCTTTCTGCAAATTTCTCTCCAAAATTTTTCTGAGTGAGTGCAAGAAAGGCAGCTCTTGACAGGAGGATAAGCGCATCGAGGAAGGGAAGTGTGAATTGCTTTCTAGTTATGGTTAAAAGTCACTAGCCATGCAAGGCAAGTGTTTGGAGGCTGAAGAGAAGAGGGTGTAGTACTCTCATTTGTTGTACAGATCAGATTTAGTAGTCTAAGAGAGCTTTTGGGGTCCAAAAGCTTCTCATCTGGGAGGTGTGATCAGAACTGGATCAAGGACCTAAGGATTGGCTCAAAATTAAATGTTACAGGATTGGGTTGAAAATAAGATGGTTGCATAGGTCTCATTTTCCTAATTCTGGTGCTGCAAACGGTTCGAAAAATAGACACCGTATGAAGAAGTTATTGCACTTTGAATGCCGAGTGGGTCCGGTGGAGCATGGAGGGGCCAACCCTCCTCCCATCATATGACCAGTGTGGGAGCTCAATTTTAAGAGCGCTTAAGGAGCCTAATCTCAGGTTTAATATTTAATTAATATTCATTTAAGTGGAGTTTAATATGGCGGAGATTCTGGAGGCGCTCCCAAATTTAGTGTTACACTAAAAAATGTCACCCTGACATTCTGCCGACTGTATGAGCTCATTGACACTCATACTTACCTCCTCTGCAAGTCTTACAACCTTTGTTCCTCATTCCAAGCCCTAAAAATGGAGGAAAAACCCTTAAAACTCAAAAAAGCCTTGGGTACGCAGTTAATATGAGACTTACCTGCGTTCTTAGCTAGGGTACGCAGGTAATGTGAAGAGAAAATGCGTTCTAGAATGCATTTTTCCAGTGTAATGCCTGCGGTACCCCTGTAAAGTCAAAAAAGCGCGAAAGAAAACTGAAAAAGTTGAATTTTGGTCAATTCTAGAAGGTTTTCGATGAGATTTTTTGGGGATGAGTACACTTTAGTAAGGTGCATGTATCCCACACTTTAATGAACTAATCCCTTGATGTAAGGAGCCTATCCCTTTGAAGGAGGATTCTATCCCTTAAAAAGTGGAATCCTAACCTCCTCATCTGCTCTATAAAAGGAGGCATTGGGTAGCCTCAAAGGGTTAACAAGAAGATTATGGGTTAACTATTTGAGGATTGAGGATGAAGCTTTAGAATATTTGAGTTGAAGTGCTATTAAGATTTAGACTTCTTTCTGCTGAGCTTTTGAGAGGAAAGATCACATACCTCTTTTTGCTCCTGAAGGAAGAGTGCAAGACTTATCAAAGTAGAGGAGATTCCTGCTTCGGACCCTAGGAAGGCCTTTCGAACATCAAGGCTAAGGTTGTAAGGTTCTTCTGTATATTTTAAGATTAATACAATCAAGTTTTTTTTTTCTCAATAAATTGTCGTTCGATTGTTTATTTCAATAAGCTGTCGTTGATCGTTTATTTCATAGATTCATTGATCACTATGATAGGTATGTTTTATAATTATTTGTTATGCAGGTGCTATTTAATATTTGCTTGTTTGTGATTGCAGATCAACTAAATATGATACTTTCTTGCGACAAAAGAGCTCTTGTTGCGATGAAGGATTATTGATGCGACGGAAGCACTACAACCGCAAATAAGCATTTGGATCTAAGGTAAGATCGACACCTTCATAGCATTTATTTGTAAAACGAATATATCTAGAGAAAGACAAACTTAGTTGTTCGTTTGTTGCTAGACTGTCTTCTGACACTAGAGAGATCGATCTTGTCCGCAAGAACGATTTATCCGACCAACAAATTGGCGACTCCACTGGGGAAAGAACTTTTTGTTTTTGGTTCTCTTTTATTTTGATTTGAGGAAAAGTTTTTCCTGGTTTTTGATTGATGGATATCTGCCTGGGTAGCTTAGGTTTTCTCTGTTTTTGAAAATTTGGAGATCTTTTAAGTTTTTCTTGAATTTTTCTGGGGACCGCACTTTGTTCTTTTCAAGAAAGGCGCGCTCGCGCTTTCTCATAAAACAAAGGCGGGACCGCACCTGTTACTTCTGGGAGCCTGTGGACCCTATTAAAATTTTGGAAAAACTCTAGATTTCTTTTTTCCATTTTAGTTTAGATTTAATTTAGGATTCTTAGCATCTACCCAGATCTGTATTTTTCTGTCAAAAATCCTTGTTTCTGAATTTCTTTCAGCAATTCTTCATCTCATCAATCTCCGTTAATTGGGTGTTTTGAGTCTCTTTTTTGAGAAATTCTTAATTTGATTTCCTTTGGTCATTACTTGCAGGTTTGTCTCAGTCTTTTCACAATTTTCCATCTAAATTGTGTATGAGTGTTAATCGCCTTTGAGTGTTTTTTGATCTTTGGAACTCTCACCCGATTTTCTTGACTTCCACTTGATTGGTTCTTAGAGTACATTAGAATCATCTTGTGTTTGAGAATTCTCTTGAATAGATCACATTTGCATAATTAGAATTCTCATTTTCAGAATATGAATGAAAAATGTGCATAGATTACATTTGCATACTTTTCAAGTGAATTGTGCATAGATTACAACTGCATAGTTTACATTCTGAAAAAATCAATCTTAGATTTAGCTCATTTTTTCTTTGATTTAAATTTAGATGTTTTTATGCTTGTTTTAAAAACAAAAAAATATAAAAAATTGTTTTGGGATTGATTTGCATTAGTTTTTCTTGATGAAATTAGTGCATTAGAGAATTTGTTATATTTTCTCTTAGTGATCAATTTTTGCATTGTTGGAAGTGAATGGAAACTCTCTCCTTTCTTTAGTTAGGATTCATCGAATTGAAAAGATTACATTATCATATTCGATTGCATTCAGTTTTGGTTCGGGTCATAACACCATTGGTTTCATATCCATTTACCCTTTTGAGTAATAACAGCCTAAATAACACAACGCTTAATTAAAATTCATCTAGTAATTTTTACATTTTTAGGGCTCTTTCCACCAATCTAGCTTAGGATTAGTGCTTTGGAATAGGTTGTAGTTAACTTTCCAAAGCAACAAAAACAAACAAGTAGTCGATCTTGCGGTAGGAAAAATTCCAATTGTTGCATGTATGCTCTGGGAAGCTCCTCCTAAAGGAGTCAAGCACGAGATCATATCTGAACCAGTGAGGTAATCAATCCTTCCTCATTGGGAACGATAGAAGATATACACGTATTAACAACGGTAAACCTCGGATAGACCATTATTAGAGGCTTTTGAGATACTGCTGATAAACCTTGAATTATGTCAAAGAGAGCCTGGGGGTTTGAGCACAATTACTATTTTCCTTGTGTGTGTCGGATCGTGAAAGTGTTCCCAAGGTATATTTGTTCTATTGGTAACCTTGGTAATACTATTTATGGGTTTCTTTCCTAAGGTGACAGATGGAGGAAGATCACTTTATTACTGGAGCGGAGACGTCGACTCATGAACTCACTTGGACTCTAAAGAAAGCTTCCTCAAGGAGATGGTTTTGTGAGAAACTTGTGCCGTCTGTTTCATTAAGCGAGTTGCAAATTGCTTCATTCCAACCGCCCTTTACGTATTAAAATTCTACGATGTTGGATTTCATCACCAACTAGTGTTTTTAGTGCGGGAATCTTTTGTTTGTGTGTGGTTTGACTCCTAGATTTGATAGCGCGTGTTAATTTGTTTGTTTTTACTTTTAGAGACCATAGGTGTGAATTGTGAATTTTAATTGTTAGGTGTGAATTGTGAATTGTTAATTTTAGTTTTAAAATTGTTAATAAAATTCACTGAAGTTGAATATAATGACAACTGTTCCGGAATTTACCAACCAAGGAACCCCTCTTAACGAGAATCCTAGTACTTTTCCTTGCTTTGGAAATGTTGGTCCTCCTTATATGGCTACATTGTCATTACCTGGATTTACAATAGGTTTACCGATATGGTTATTTTCAACTTCGTTGGCCCTGAATACTCCATTTGTTCCACCTCAACCGGATGCTTCACCTCAACAGAGTTCACCATCTCAACATCACCAACCTTCTGTTGACCCTTTACCTTCTTCGCCTAATATTTCTTACTCCATTTCTTCCTCTTCGCTTGGTAAAAACCTTAACGCTAGTAACCAGGTGGCTAAGAAGAAGAAGAAAGGGAAGAAGAAGAAGAAGAAGAAGAAGCAAGATAAGAAAGAAGTCAACCAACCAACCATGGCTGTAAGTGTTAGTTGCGTTGAGGAAACTTCCAACATGCATCGTAAACCCAAATACCCTTGCAGGATTTGTAAGGGTGACCACTTCCTTATCAATTGTCCTGGTATTCCAAAAGTCTTGGAAGTATGGTCAGAAAAATCTCATCAACTTTCCGTTGATCCATCAACTAGTGATAGTCAGGTTCTTGGGAAAAAGGGTAAAGTTAGGTTTCCTTGTAAGTTATGCAAAGGGAGTCATCAAACTCACATTTTCCCTCACATGGATGAAGCCTCAAAATTGTTGTGTTTGAATGATTATTTGCTGCATTATGTTGCTGTCATATATGTTAAATTTCAGCAAGAACAAATGAACTTAAGACACATAAACAATAAAAATTAATACACCACATTCAAGTAAATAATTCCACAAAATTGTCAAGTACAAGCTAGATCATTATAATTAAAACTGAGTGGTAGGTTCTTGAAATACATACAAGTTATCTAGACCATTTTCAGATCAGTAGATCCTTTGTCTGACATGGTAAATGTCAAAGATGACTAGCCCGAAATTATTTTTGGTCCTGCTATCGATGGTCAGTTAGAGGATAGTGAGTTTCTCCCATTCTATTTGATTCTAAGAATCCACCAATGCATTTTACACAATTCCATGTTAGACTCTGGAGCCTCCCATAATCTAATTCTGAAAGCCAATATGGAGAAGTTGGGCCTAGATATCACTCATCCTTACCATGACTTATACTCATTCAATTTAGGTAGATTCCGTTGTATTGGCCTCATTAAGGATTTGGTAGTCTCCCTGGAGAAAATTCCAGCAAAGAATGTTTTAATGGACGTGGTGGTAGCTGACATACCGCCACGGTTTGGTATGTTGTTATGAAGATCTTGGGGAGCGAAATTGAGAGGCACTTTGCAATTAGAATTTTCTTATGCAACCATCCCAGTTTTTGGGCAATTGAGAAAGTTGTACCGTGAAATAAAGATGAAATATATGATCAAAAGCAAAGAAATGCCCAACAATCATCTGATAAATGTTGTACATACATATTTAGAGTCATTTATTTTGTTTAATGACAACGGATTAAGTGATGTAGATAGTCATCTTGTAGAAGTAGAAGATGTTCCAAAGATTCATAATTGCATCAGAGCAGTTATAGAAAAGGAAAAAGAGAATCTTCTAAGTTCATCAGAACAACCATAAGATGAGGCAGAGAAAAAATCAGAACAACCATCAGATGAGGCAGTAAAAAACTCAGAACAACCATTAGATAAAGCAGAAGAAAGTCTGGAAGAAAATGAAGAAACAGTTCCGAAAGTTGAGCCAAAATAGAAATCAAAGTTCCAACACTTGGAAGATGAAAATGGTCTATGGTCTATGGATTTTGATGGTGCCTTGGGGAAAGACGGGACAGGCATTGGAATTTGGGTTCGTAGTCCTATTCATTAGCCTGGTAAGGTTCCTACAAATGTTAGATTATGGTCATACAAGTTAGCTTTTGATTGTGCTAATAATGAGGTGGAATATGAAGCATTGATTACCGGTCTTAAGATTTTAAAGAAACTGGGTGCAAGAATAATCTCAGTATGTGGCAATTTTGAGCTTGTGACCAAGCAAGTTAAAGGTGAATATCAAGCTAACCATCCATGAATGAGAGCATACAAGAATGTTGTACTATATATTTTGAAAATGTTTCCAGAGTATACACTTTCAGTTCTGCCAAGGAGTTAGAATCTCATGGCAGATTCATTGGCTACAGTTGCAAGCAATTTCAAGATCCCCATATTTTGAAACATGAAATTTGAGATTCCTGTGAAACACCGACCCACTGTTCCTGATAACTTGCGATATTGGAAAGTATTCTCAAATGATAAGCAGGTATATAACTTTCTCCAAGTTGAGGGTGAATTCGAGAATTGTTCCATAGATGAAGTTTGTGACAAAGATGATCAAGTCATCCAAGCAACTCAGGTGGATGTACTACAGCTGAAAGACAACAATATTCCAAAAGGTCTCATACCTTTGGAAGAATTTTTTGACCAGGATGACGTATCAAGAAAGCCTACATTGGTTCCTACGGAAAAATGTGTGGAGGACGTGAACATTGGGACAATGGACAAGCCAAAGATGGTTAAAATTTCCAAGTCTTTATCTCCTGAGGTAAAGGCTAAATATGTTGATTTATTGTCTAAATTTTCTGATGTTTTCAAGTGGGAATATGCAGATTTAAAGGTATATGATAAGAACATCATTCAGCACACCATTCCGATTAAGCCCGATCAAAAGCCCTTTCGGAAAAAGTTGAGAAGGATCAACCCGAGATTGCTACCATCAATTGAAAAAGAAGTGAATAGAATTTTTAAGTCTTGCATTATTGTTCCTATCATATTTTTTGATTGGATATTGAATTTGGTCTCGGTAAGAAAGAAGATTGGAGAAATCCGGCTCTGCATAGATTTCAGGAACTTGAACAAAGTATCTCTGAATGACAATTATCCACTTCCCAAAATGGATCATATCCTTCAAAGAGTTGTTGGGTCTTCCCGGATGTCATTGTTGGATGGCTATTCGGGATACAATTAGATTCTAGTGCACGAGAATGATCAAGACAAGACAACATTTACTACACCTTGGGGCACGTTCAAGTATGAAAAGATGCCATTCGGTCTCAAAAATGCAGGCGCCATGGACGTAGAATTTTCTAATGAAAAAGATGTTTTCTTGGTTGTATATTTAGATGACTTGACAATGTTTTCACATTCTTATGATGAAAATTTGCATCATTTAAGAGTTGTTTTCGAGAGATATAGGAAATTCAAAATCTCTCTCAACCCAAAGAAAATCCTTTTTTCCATGGAGGAGGGAAAAATTATCGGTCACATCATCTCTAACGATGGGATCTGGATTGACCCTTCTCATGTTCAAGCAATTCAACAGATTGATTTCCCTCGCAACAAAAAGGAAATACAAGCATTCAATGGTAAGATGAATTTCTTACGCAAATTTATTCCTAATTTGGCTGAGCATCTTAGAGAGTTGACAAATATGTTGAAGAAAGATAATAATGTGAAGTGGTCTGAAGATGCTCGGAAGTCCTTCAACTCAGTAAAGCTTTCCTTGACCATCACCCCTGTTTTAATAAGTCCAGATTATTCTATTGTTTTTATAATATTCTCATTTTCTTCGGAGCATACCATGGCAACAGTCTTGATGCAAAAAAGGATAAAAATGAGCTACCAATTTCATTTTTCAGTCACAATATCAGAGATGCAGCCCTTTGGTACAACATCATAGAGAAACAGGATTTGGTTTTGGTAAAAGCGCTGAAACATTTCAGAGTTTATATTTTAGATTCACATACTCTCTCTTATGTGCCTAATGCAGCTGTAAAAGAAATTCTTATGCAGATAGACCCATAAGGTAGGAGAGAAAGATGAATAGCAGCATTACTAGAATACGACCTTGAAATAAATCCCACCAAGCTGATCAAAGGTCAGGACTTAGCCAAGCTTATGGCTGACTCAAACCTCCATGCTCTAGACATCAACCTAATTTCAGTCTTGTTCGATAATGAAGAAGTAAATCTCATTCAGGTATATTATATATTTTTGTCATCTCCACGATATTCTTATATTATCTATGTTTTGCAACATCTAAAGCCTCCTCTAGGCATGTATAAGAGTCAAGGCAGGGCTTTGAAGCTCAAAGCTTCCAAGTATTTCATATTGGACAATGCACTTTACTGGAAGGATCCTGGAGGTGTTTTGCTGAACTGTTTGGTCGAAGAAGAATCTAAAGAAGTGATGAATGACTTTCACAAAGGAGATTGTGGGGGCCACCTATATTGGAAGACCACGACAAATAACGTATTTAGAGTGAGATACTATTGGCAGAACACTTTTTTCAGATGTGTACAAAAAAGTAATGAGTTGCCAAGAATGTAAAGTTTTTCAGGGTAAAAGAAAGCTTCTCCCGTTACCTCTATAACATATTTAAGTGCATGCACCATTTCAGTAGTGGGGCCTAGATTTCATAGGCGAGATTCACCCAACATCATTTGCACAACACAAGTGGATATTGAAAGCCACATATTACTTTACAAAGTGGATCGAAGCGATCCTGACTAGGCAAGCAACAGATTCTGTCATCATTTAATTTTTAGAAACTAATATCTTGTCTCGTTTTGGTTGTCCTAATAAGATTATCACAGATAAAATGGCAACATTCAAATATAAGCGGATGGCTGAGTTTTTTGACAGATATAACATCAAGTCGGGACACTCTACAGCCTACTACCCACAAGGTAATGGATTGGTGGAGTCCTCTAATAAATCCTTGATCAATATCATTAAGAAGATGTTAGATGCAAATAAAAAGAATTGGCATAAAAATTTGATCAATGCATTATGGGCAGACTGGGTGAGTAGTAAGAAGTCTATTGGAATGTCTCCTTTTCAAGTTGTGTAAGGTGTCAACACTATATTTCCTTTATCATTATCAGTCCCAGTTATGAAGTTGTTGCAAGAAGCAGGGACTGAGGAAAATGATGTAGGTCACCGAATCAATCAAACGATCCACCTTCAGTAGGCGAGAGATGAGGTATTTAAGAACACATCAAAGCTCCATGACAAGATTAAGAAAATCTATGACTGGAAAAAAAAGGAAGACAACTTCAAGGTTGGAGATGTAGTACTTCGCTGGGATGCTAGAAATGAGGATAAGGGTAAGCATGGAAAATTTGAGAATCTATGGAAAGGGCCATATTAGATTTCAACTTCTCGTGGACATAATGCTTTTATGCCTGAAGAGATGAATGGACAAGAGTGCTTAGGAGGACCAATTAATGGTAGGCTCCTTAAGCATTATCTTTTTTGAAATAAATTTCTCAAACATCTCCCCATTTCATTGTAAATGTCAGTTTACATTTTCTGCAAGTGTGAAGTAGAGAATCACTGGAGTTTGGAGCCCGAAGTGAAGGCCATGGATTTTCGCTGATTTTATGCTATTTTCCAAGTTCAATTTTCAGTCAAGTAAGTCAGTATTGAGTCAACTTCTAGTCAATTTTGAGTGTGTCTTGAGTCAGTCTATTTCATATGAGTTATCAGTTTTTAGTCATCTTGATTATTTTGAGTTTTTGATCGTATTGGCCCAATAAATAAGGCTTGCTGGTCTACGGTGTTCTTGAAACCTGTTTCAGAGCTGTCATCCCCAATAAAGCCAATGTTAGTGTCAGTATTTACATCGCTCCATCAATGATAAAAAATCCTCTTTTCATATCATATTAGGGTCTCATTCAATTTTTTATTTATTTCACTAGGTCATCATTCCAAGATTTACTCACTGACAGTAACCCTAAAATCAAAAAATTTCACTTTTCCTAAATTTCCATTACTTGCTGGGTCATTTTTATTATTTAATGAATGTACACCTATCATGAGATCATACCACTTGCTCAGTCATGTCATCATGAAGTCCATTTAGTCAAGGTTTCATTAGGTTTCTAGGGTTTTTCAAGGTTTCATTAATACTCCATTTCCATTGCATAAGAACAGTAAGTAAGAAAGTGATCCAATAACTTATCTTACCATGTAAAGATGATTTATAAAGAGTAATTTATTTCAAGATGTAATTTTGATTTCAAAATGTAATTTTGATTCTTTATTATGTAATTTTATGTCATTTAATCTGTAATAAGTTCATGGTTCCCAAGCTGCCAACTTAGAGTTCCACATGCCAACAAAGCATCAAAAGTCAAAATGTAAAGAGTTCTCAATCATCAAATCATCAGTGTGTAAATAATAAAGTCAAAAATAGAAAAGGTATAGTTTCAAAGTGTAAAGTGAAAGAGAATAAAAGAGAAAGTGGGTCCCAAGGCCCAAAACATCAAATTCATCAAGTATAAAGACCACCATAAGACAAATAAGAAGCTCATTTTCTATTGCAACCATCGAGCTCGCATTCCATCATCTCAAAAAACCAATTTGCAGGGTCATAATTTAAGTTTTTGGGTGACGCTGCATTTCTAGAGGCTGGTGTTGCCTTTTTTGAACATGCGTTGTGATTTTGGAGAGCAGCGCTACATTTTTTCTGAAGGGTGCTGCGCTTCTGGATAAGATGCTACGTTTTTGCCCAGTTTTCCCATTAAGCACCAAAACTCTTCCAAACTTCCTCTAATCCTCCAACAAATTCTTTTATCATATTTTATCAAGTAAGTAAGACCATTTTATCACCTCCTTGCATTCCTAACTATCAATTCCATGGTGTTTTTGTTTTCATGAAAAATTGGTAGTTTGTCTAGTTGAAAACCCTAATCCCATCTCCTCATTCCCAATTTGATGCCCATAAACCATGAATTCCCTTCCTGTATCATTTTAAACCCTATCCCTACCCCTACAACACTATATCCCTTTTCCTAAATCCCTTTTTACCTAAATCCTAAGTCCTAGGTATTTCAAATTTCCTAGGCACCCATACCCAAAACCTATAATAAAATTATCATTTCTAATACCCCAAGCATTTTAACCCTCTATCACCTCCCAAAGTTCAATAACCCTTCCCCCATCTCCCTAATTTTTCCTAGACCTATCCTCAATCCCTATACCTATCCCCACTCCCATTTCCTCATCTAGGGTTTCTAGATAAAAAAAACCATGGAAGAAGACATAGATTACATGAAGGAAGAGGAGGATAGATTGGAAGAGGAGGATAAACAAGAGAGAAGGCCACATAAAGGAGGAAGAATCCTAAGGCTTGAGTCCACCAACACCAGAGAAATGATGGCTTCACCAATGACAATCTCTTGCTTTCAATATGTTGGTTCGCTTGATTTGTACAATATGATTGAAAGAGTTCAACACCACACTATTTTGAGTAAAATTTTCATTTCAAACCTTAAAGAAAATCAGGTGACCCGTGCAGGTGTAATATTCACCATATCTACATCTATCATTGCTGCTACCACAGGGATTCAAAACATGGGTGAAAGATGGTTTAAATCCAAATACTTGGATGATTAGTATTATGAACCTTCATCAAAACAAGGTACATAAATGAGAGAAGGAGAGGTTTTCCTTTCAGCTACGTTCTTGATAGGTATACCCCCATGATGAAGATCATCATGAAGTAATTATCTTGTGAAGGAAGGTTCTCCAAACTCTACACATATCATATTAGACTGCTTATGCACTTCACAAGAGTCAAATTTTTTAATATACCATAATATCTGTTCAGGAGAGTAGACAAAATGGCATACATTGTACAAATGAGAGATTATGACTAGCAGATGAATAGTCTCTTTCACCACTCTCTCATCAAGATCATTGCCCTACATCACCTTAACCAGTTGCATATTTCACGGGACTCCTTCATTGCCAATGATATCTTCACAGCTCCACAAGCTCATCATGCTGAATATACGCCTTCTTCATCCCATCCTACCGATCAACATGCTGAAGATAGGCCTCCTCCACCTCATACTACTATATCTATTCCTCCATCTCAGTCCAAAAAACCTACTGCTTCATCAACTCAACCTACTACACCCATTTCACCACCATCATCACCATTTCAGGGTTAGATTTGGTCACCTAGCAGAGCTATGGTCAGCAAGCCTAAAAGGGCTGAAATGGGCACATTGGCTAGAACATATTAGATAGGGTATAGGAAAGTGTTTTCTCCACGGAAAGTGAAAGGGACCTTGCCTTATTCATCAAAAAAAGAAGGTACAAAAGGGTAAGAAAAATATATCAGAAGCATATGAGCATGAGGAATCCATGCAAGAGGATGAGGACCCTCATGATGAGGAAGCAAATTTTGACCTAGTTGACTTTAATCAGCTAGATGATTATGCAGGTTCCATCATGGTTGTCAAGGAAAATGATGCCCAAATTAGAGAGCTTTAGACTAACTTAGAAAGGGCTAAGTTTGTCATTTCATTTCTTGAGCTGGAGAATAAGCAACTGAAAGATCAGCAAGTACTCATGGAGCTAGAGATGCTCAAAGAAAAAAGAGGTAAATCCATAATTCCACTTGATGACCTCGATCAGCATGAAATACAAAGCAGTAGAATAAGACCAAAGAGAAGAGGTCTTAAGAGGGCTTTACAACGACAGAAGAGTCAGGATGAAAAACTCATTTTTAGGAGAAGATTGCCAAGGAGGTTGAAGAGGACATAGAAATATGGCTTGAAAGGGTCAAAATACATCTTGAGAATCCCCTCCAAAAGTCAAACAAGGACAACAATATGCTCAAAAACATGTCAAATAGGTGTTTAGTCAATTTAGTGTCTTAAATTGCTTGCATAAATTATCAACCAGGGTTTGTAAACTAATGAAGTGTAGGTGTACCATATGTACTT
Source organism: Pinus albicaulis (assembly GCA_034641835.2). NCBI lineage: Eukaryota > Viridiplantae > Streptophyta > Pinopsida > Pinales > Pinaceae > Pinus > Pinus albicaulis. The sequence goes on from CM076569.1 coordinate 149,749,830, forward strand.
AGCTAACCTTTTTCTTACTTCGTTGTTTGTATTTTATGTTGTTTTTTGGGGTTTTCTATTCCTTGATGTCTAATAATGTTAATATAAAACTATGGAAAGGATTAAATGAATCTAATAAACTTTTAAGAAGAAAGAAAAGGAAGTGTTCCCAAATTAATCTAATTTTCATAAAAATAAACCAAAAACAATTGACTAGTTAAAAACCTAATTTGGAAAACAAAGTATCTAGTTGATCTTATTGTTAGTCCTATTCCATGGATTTAAGTCTAAGAATGAAATTGCAGTGCTTGAAAGTAAAGACAAAAAATGAAATCAACTAATGAACTTCTAGTTACTCCAACATTCAATTATGAAGTATGACCTTCTTCAAATGATGTATTAAGCAACTTTCTGTACTCTAACTTATAATGTCCTAGAACAGTAAGCAAAAGGTAACTCATTAATTGCATTCATTAAACATTCAATTTAATGTCCCCAATTAGCCCAAGATAATGGGAATATACAATTTTGTTTCAATTTTCTTGTTGCATGAATAAAATTGTAAAGGAGAATCAATAAACTCCTAAAACAACAAAATAAATCAATGCCCCATGTGAACAAGGCCAAATCTAGGCTGCCTTAATAAAAATCCCTTATGTGTGAAAGGGATTGAGACAATTGACTGGGTCAACAAGACCAAATCCACAGTGCTTTCCAGATGCAATGAACCTCCTAGATGCACAACGCAGTTCTAGTTGGAGGCTACACATGTGAAAGGAGCTAAACCTTTGAGATGGTTTAGGGTTCTGCATGAATTTTATCCTATAAAAGGAAGAGGAGAACAATAGAAGAAAGTTGTTGAACATATTGTTTTGGAAGAACATGTCTGTTTAGACATTTCCCATTCTCTTGGCTATTTAGCAGAGGATAGTGCTGTTTAGCACTGGGTGTTCCTGATCGGGAATCCCACCTCCTTCTTTGAGTAGCTCTTGAGGGAGTCTTGCATCTATTGTCCACTATCAGGCATTTTTCCAAGCTCTTCTTCCAACTACAATGCATATCCTGTTGATGGTTTGGTTGTCTTTGTAAGCTGTAGCAAGTGGAGGCTAGATCTATTCATATCTAAGCCACTCTAGTGCCTCTTTTCAGTGGGAAAGCCTTCTATCCCCCATGGAAAGAGAGTATTGGATGAGGAGAGCTCATTTCAGATCTTGGCTTGAGGCCACATTATGTTCTAGAGCCTACAACGCAATCCATCTTCTAGAACTTCATTATTTTCAAGGAGAAAGTTGCTGGTTTTTTGGCACTTCAAGGAGGAGAAATCTCTAGTGTTGGGAATCTGCCCTACACTGTGGTGATCTATGGATTACATATATAATCCATGTTCCATTCAGATCTGATCTGAATACTTATGTATTTGCTTCAGAAATTTTGAATCATTCTGCAGATCTGCTGCATTAGATCTCAAATCTACTCCATGTACCTCACTTTTTGCTGAAAACCCCAAGGGGATTTTGAAGAGGAGTATCTATAGTATACAGATCCAATATAGATATATATTTTTGTACAGAGATCTACTCTAGATCTGAAGTGTAATCTACAGCTCTTTTCAGCTAATAAAATAACACTGTCAAGCTTGAACATTCATATCTTATGGTTGCAGCCTCTTATTTTGAGAATTTCTTCATGCTATGTCCTTTTCCTCCTGTTCTATAATGAAAGGGCTTCAATATAACTCTGATTTGCTATTATAAATGAACATATTGAGCCTCCATGTTGGCCTACTGCTGCTACCTTGCTGAACTGCGTTATTTCTGAAGCAGTGTTGTTTAATCTTGTTGCAGTCCCATTCTTGGGCATTTTTCAGCTATACTAGGTGTGGGAAACCTGTTTACCTCACATGGAAAGATTTGTTTCTGATCCCCTCTTGGATTCATGCCTTATATTGTCATATCTAAGGGATCCAAGGGTTGGTTTGCAATCTTGTAGCATACATTCCTAAAAAATGTGTTTTTCAGGCATGCCTTGCTAAGCAGTCCCATTTTGGGATATTACAGTGGTATCAGAGCAATCATCTTGGCACAACCTGTGATTTTCTTTTCTTGAGAAGCCAATATGTCTTTTCATGGAAATAAAAGACTGATGAAGAAGTATGTTACACTGAAGACACAGAAGAAAAGGGTAAGATCCCTTTAACTGAAAGATTGCAAGGAGAAGAGTTCTCTAAAACTCTTTCTCAAGCTATGTATGAACTGAAAGAAGAAATACGGGGAATGAAGAGGGAAAGACATGTAGATCCCTCAGAAATATTTTTACATCAAGAAAGCCCCAAAACTTCTTACTATGTGTGTGAGCATTCAGCCACACAACCTGACCTGCAACGTTGGATCATGCCTACTTTCTTGTTAAAGAAAGAAGGAAAAGGAGGAACACCAAAGGAGGAATCTCTTGGTGATTATATCCAAGAATATGAGTCTCAATCAGAGAGATTCAAAGTGCATCTTAGTTTCCCAGAGTTCTGTCAACTCAAAGAAGAAAGATACAACAGCTACAGTAGAAGAAGAGGGTGCATGCAACACACTTGGGTAGATTCTCTCTACCTACTTTTGATGGATCACCTAAGGACTCAGCCAAGTCTTGGGTAAGAAATCTAGACACATACTTCCAGCTACATCAAGTTTAAGAAGAAGAAGCCTTGAGAGTAGCAGCGCTGCATCTTCAAGGAAAGGCTTATGCCTAGTGGCTATTTGAGTCTTCTTCCTTGAAAAGGGTAAATATATCTTCTTATGCAAAGTTCACTAGGAGGCTAGTGAAAATATTTGATGTAAGACATTCTGAGACTTCTCGGGGAAAGCAAATCAAGCCCAAGAAATCTGAATCTTTGCATAAGTTGGAAGATTCCATAGAGCCAACTCCAGTCATAAACATTGTTAAGGGGGTTGAAGACCTGCTGCACAATTTTCCAGAGGCAAAAGCCCCACTACAACAAGGTCTCTTTTCTCAAGGAGAAAACATGAGGGTTCCTTCTTCAAGAAGAGACCAAAGAAAATGGTCTCTTAGTGATGAGGCATTCTTCATTGATGAGAAGAAGGGAGAGAAAGAGCAGAGAAGATCCTCCAGCGATGTGATGGTAGGAGGAGATCTACTTTCATTAAGAGATGGAGATGAAGCAATGGCCTCCACTAGAGGGGATCTTGCATCTTTGCAAGGAGTTCCTAAGGTTCTTCCATATGGAGGACATGAGTAGCATGTGTCTATGCTAAAAGACAATGAGACAGAACAAAGGAGGGATCACAAAGCTGACATAGCAGAAGATGAACGAATATCAGAAGAGGATGGAACAAATGTTCCAATCAGAGGCAATATTACACCACTAAGTGGGGTCTCCAAATTTCATGAGACTTCCACACATGAAACAAAGTTGAAATCGTGCAGTGGAAGTAGAGACATGAGGATCTCATCTATTATGCTTATGAGAATGGTCCCTGAAATCTCTTTATCTAGTGGCAAACCACCGGGAAGGCCACCTGATTCAGATTTTGTGGGGAAGACCTCACAACTTGCTGCTTCAAACTTATATCCAGAAGGGTTTGGAGCACTTTAAGACAAAGCTACAGCGCTGGGAAACTTGGGTAAGCTCAAGAAGGAGGGAAATATTCTTCCCTTATCATCATCACCCACTCTCATTTCTGGATCTGCGCTGTGGGAGGAGAAGAATGGAAGGAACAACCTTCCAACACACACCTTTGGCATAGGAGGTGTCAAGGGAAGGATCATCAACATGACAGACACCTTGGTTGATGCATCATCAACGCTTTCATTGTTGAGCAGTGTAGTTTTGTATTGGAAATCCCAACTGATAGTGGATTATTCTAAAAATCTTCACACATGTATGATACTTGATGACCAACTGCATGAAGAGGGATACTTAGTCTAAGGAGGAGTCATCTATCATCATGGTAGAATATTTTTGTCTAGAGCTTCTAAGCTCAAGCATAAGATACTACAAGGAGCATACAAAGAGTTCTGTTTCAGCCACATGTATTCCATGAGGATCTACAACATCATCAGGAGGAGCTTTGATTGGGAAGGCTTGAAAGAGGAACTATGTCAGCATTTTCAAGAATGCATGAGCTATGTGGAGTTGGGGCAGCCATGGGATTCTATGCAAGAGTCATTTCAACCATCTCTTCCTTCTTTGGAAAGAGGAGAAAGATCCATGCACAACTCCATGTGTATGAGAAACATTATTGGTAAAGGACCTGTTCATGTAAAGCAATTTTTATTTTCTAATTGTACATGTTCTTTCACCATTTTTATGCAGCCCATGACTCCTAAAAGGAGTAATGTATCATGTAAATCTCATGGCAACTATTGGGCCACTAAAATTTCTGAACTTGGCCACTCCCTTAATGAGCAAAGGGAGATTTACTTTCATGATGGATGCTTCCCAAAAGCACCATACATATCTCACACTTTCAGCTATAGTGAGATGACAGTTGCAGCAAGTAAGTGGTGGGAAAACCACTTACCATGTATTGATTTGAGGCAGGCAGGAGATGTACTACTTGGTATCATATGTGGGATTATGACCCACCTCCTCATGCTCAATTTTCTGTTTGTATGTACATAGTTTTGCTTCCATACATTGATGATATACTTGTACTATTTATGGGATTGTATAGAGGGAGGATGGGGAGCATGTATGTACCTCATGGGATGGAGACTCTCCATGTACCTTATGCTACATGTTTCAGGGAGAGCTTGGGTTCAACCATGATTGTTTCATTTGAGTTCTTAACTCCTTATGGGATGGGTCATTTACCTCTCATAAAAACATTGAAGAAACAATTCATGGAAGGATGGTTTGGTGAACACTCAGCTCATGGAGGAGGCTTATCACTTGATGGTGTCACCAATGGAAGAGGAAAGGAGTTGCAACACTCACTTTATCAGTTGCTTGAGGACAAGCAACATTTTGAAGGGGAGGAATCTAATATTCCCAATTAGCCCAAGCTAATGGGAATATACAATTTTGTTTCAATTTTCTTGTTGCATGAATAAAATTGTAAAGGAGAATCAATAAACTCCTAAAACAACAAAATAAATCAATGCCCCATGTGAACAAGGCCAAATCTAGGTTTCCTTAATAAAACTCCCTTATGTGTGAAAGGGATTGAGACAATTGACTGGGTCAATAGGACCAAATCCACAACGCTGTCTAGATGTAGTGAACCTCCTAGATGCACAACATAGTTCTAGTTGGAGGCTACACATGTGAAAGGAGCTAAACCTTTGAGATGGTTAAGGGATTTGCAAGACTTTTATCCTATAAAAGGAAGAGGAGAACAACAGAAGAAGGTTGTTGAACATGTATGTTTAGACATTTCTCATTCTCTTGGCTGTTTAGCAGAGGATAGTGCTGTTTAGCACTGGGTGTTCCTGATCGGGAATCCCAAGCCCTTCTTCCAACTACAATGCAGATCCTGTTGAGGGTTTGGTTGTCTTTGTAATCTGCAGCAAGTGGAGGCTAGATCTATTCAGATTTAAGCCACTGTAGTGCCTCTTTTAAGTGGGAAAACCTTCTATCCCCCTGGCAAGAGAGTATTGGATGAGGAGAGCTCATTTTCAGATCTTGGATTGAGGCCACATTATGTTCTAGAGCCTACAATGTAGTCCATCTTCTAGAACTATGTTATTTGCAAGGAGAAAGTTGCAGGGTCTTCTGGCACTTCAAGGAGGAGAGATCTCTAGTGTTGGGAATCTGCCCTACACTATGGTGATCCGTGGATTAAAGTTCTAATCCATGTTCCATTCAGATCTGATTTGAATACTGATGTATTTTCTTCAGAAATTCTGAATCATTCTGGAGATCTGCTGCATTAGATCTTAGATCTACTCCATGTACCTCACTTTTTGCTGAAAACCCCAAGGGGCTTTTGAAGAGGAGACTCTATAGTGTACAAATCTGATATAGATCTATCTTTTTGTACACAGATCTGCTCTATATCTGAAGTGTAATCTACAACTCTTTTCAGCTAATAAAATAACACTTTCAAGCTTGAACAATCATATCTTATGGTTGCAACCTCTTATTTTGAGAATTTCTTCATGCTATGTCCTTTTCCTCATGTTATATAATGAAAGAAATTCAATATAACTCTGATTTGCTATTATAAATGAACATATTGAGCCTCCATATTGGCCTACTATTGCTACCTTGCTGAACTGCGTTATTTCTGAAGCAGTTTTGTTTAATCTTGTTGCAGTCCCATTCTTGGGCGTTTTTCAGCTGTATTAGGTGTGGGAGACCTGTTTACCTCACCTATAAAGATTTGTTTCTGATCCCCTCTTGGATTCAGGCCTTAGATTTTTATATCTAAGGGATCCAAGGGTTGGTTTGAAATCTTGTAGCATACATTCCTGTAAAATTCATTTTTCAGGCATGCCTTGCTAAGCAGTCCCATTTTGGGATATTACATTCAATCATCCAATTTATGAAGTATGAATAAATCAATCTCCTTGAATGATCTTTAGGAGTATCAGTGATGCAACTAAGTGAGGATCTGAGGGAAAAATGTAAAATCATAAACAACTAATGTATATTTTATTTTCTTAAACATTCAATATAAAGTATTACCCTCTTCAAGTGTTGTATAAGAAGTCAATTACACCTTAGATCTTAAGTTCCTAGAAAGTAAATAACAATGTGTCGAGTAAATTCAATTACTGTATGGATTAGATATTTAACCATTCAATTTAGGATCATTATCATCTTGAAATGTCTTTTGAAAACATCCATGAACACAGTTCATTGACAATTCTATTCTGAGAAAATGAATGACAAAACAGTAAGGAAACTAGGCAATTGTGTGTTCTTAATTCTTCAATATTGATTCGATTGGAAAACAGAGTTATCTATCTTATCGAAATATCTTACAAGAGAAAGGCTGCATAGTTGTGATTTATCACTATACTATTGATAAAAAACTGAAATGAAGCATAAACCTAATTAGAAAATAGATTTGCTAAAAAACAGAGTAATGAAATTAAGCTAAAAACATAAATGAAAAAAAACCTCCTTCATATGTAGGGGCCCTCTACAACTGATATGATTGAGCTGCTAACTAATTAAGGATGCGATCAAGCAATCATTGGCAACATGAACTTCATATTATGATAAAGTGAAGTCGGAAATACAGAGTATCAGCAAAAAGCTTGAGTTTAACACTTAATTTCTGAACTGTGTTCTCGATTCTATGCAACCGATATTTAAAGGAAAATTACATAACTGTTTATGAGTTAAACTAGCTACATGAGGCTACTTTGAATTATAATTGCAATAGGACTGTTGGACTCCTTGATTTTCTATGAAGAGAAAATCAAGAGTCCTATTGATTTCAGCTAATGTCCTTTGACTCCATCTTTGACCATGATCTTAGGCTCGCTTTTCTATCAACCTAGAATGAGTGAATAGGATAGAATCCATGTAGGAATGATTTTAGAAACACCCATGTGGCCCAATTCTTCAGTTGACACCTGGAACCTGCTAAACCATGAGAGTAGTTACGGAATCCACAGCTAGCTGTAGAACAAGCTACATCCTGTAGCTAAATTGCAAAAATCTATCAAAATAGCAAGAGCATGAAAATATAATATGGAAATCATTTTAATGCATCCTTAAGACAAAACCTATCATTTATCATTGATTTGGGTATGTGATCTTATGAGAAAGTGAGGTAAAGAGGTGAGAAAAAATGTCAAAGAGAGGGTAATTCTGAGGTTCAACATACCCCCACTGCAAAATTGTTGCATGTCCTCATGCAATTTGCCGAAAATATGAGTTCTTCTTCCCCACTGAATTTTCTCAGACACCTTTGCTAGCATATCTAATTTATTTCTTTTGTTTTTCTTTGAAGTGACTGTCATTCTGGGCCTTCTCATAAGAAGCTTGTACTTGAGGTTAATGACTGCTCTGTTCAATAACTTTTTCTTCCTCTTTAATTTCCTAATTTTCTTATACCACAATCATAGATGCAAAACAATATTATCATGAATTGCCTTGTCCAATTTGTTTTTCTCCTTCAAGGTCTCATTCTCCTGTTTGATATGTCTGTTCAATATCTCTAATTTATAAATATCCTGCTTAAGAGCATCAATTAGAGGTTCTTGTGGATTGACAGGAGGTTATGGGTTCATTGAGGCACTTTTCCTCTCCAGTGATTCTACATAATCATATATCTGTTGTTGGACTGGGTCTATGCCAGGAGATCTTCTGCTGGGGCCTACTTCAAAATGATAAACAAGAGAATTATGAGGAATGCGTGCAGGATATATGTTAACAGGTGATGGCATTGGGGTTTCCTCATCTATATTTATAAGCTCTATCCATTTTGATAATGTTGTCTTCATGGTACCTCAGAGTCTAGAGCTCCTTCTCAGTTTTGGAGGACTTTCATTCCCCTAATTTGTAACTTTACTCTCTTTTATTTTCTTTCCTCCTGTCTTGATTTGTTTCTTGATTTCTGTTAGTTCCTCAGAAATTAGCTTTTCATTATTCTTCTGTAATGAGGTTTCAGGTCCGTCTTCAACATTTATATCAGTCTTCTTTCTTCTACTTCTCCTGACATTATCTTCTTTGGGTGGTGACTCTGGTGGTTCTTGAAAATGATTCCTAACAAGGAAATCCTCCCAAGTATCTCCTATGCTCCTTATAAAACTCAATCAATATCTTTACCAACCCATGATGATGCATGGTGGTATCTATGAACTGTATTCTCTTTTTCACATTTGAGGCCATCCTTTTTAAAATATTAAGCAGAAAGAAAGGAAGATTGATTTCACCATTTTCTAGGAAATTCTTCAGTAAACGGATATGGTAGACATACATACACCCAAACCTTCCTTCACAAGTTATGAATTTTTGTAAAATCAAGAGAATATTCCTCCATTTACTCTTAAGAGCTAAACTTGGGATTCCTTTTCTAAAAACAGAGACATCCATACCTGGGTTTTTGAGTATAACCTTCCATGACTCACTGTGGAACTCCTTGTTCTAGAACCATCTTATACCGTGCCTTGGAAGTCATGTAGCCTCTGCCATGAATGACTCAGTCACTGCAAACTTGATATCTCCAATTTCAGCTTCGGTTCCATCAAAAGACCGAGCTAAGGATTTTTGTAATCTCCTTATGAAATGGAGCCCCATCCTTCTACTATGTAGAGTTCTTCAACCTTCGGAATTACCCTTATGTTTATGGAAATGAATTGGCTGTGGATCTGATGAATGGTTATGGAGGGTTTGTAGGAATAAATAGATGGTAGGGTCTTGGAGAGATGTAGACAAGTATGTCACGTCATAGATCATGACCGTTGGTCATCAACAAGGGAAGTAATGATGGACCGTTATGCAACTTAATACGGAGGATCTGGGTGATATGTAGTATGATGGTGATTGCAATCAAATCAAATGATGAGTTGTCAAGGAAACATATGAATGTTCATATTATACATGTTTCATGCTTTAACGTTGCTATTAAAAACAAATTTTTTCACTTTACCTTTAGAACTTAACCTTTTTTTCTTTGTTTCTTGCTTTGGTGTTGATCCTTAGGTACTCTTTTTTAGCATGTTGGTCTTCAAAACATAATCCTTCAATTCCTTGCAATCATCATGTGTCAGAACTGCTGAGTTGGCTGCATAATCAAATTAGCTGCAGAATATAGTGAGCTGCAGAATGTACTCTGTAAAAAGAATGAAGTATGGAACATGAATGTAAAAATGGAATGGAAGTGGAGTGACTTATGGAATGAAACTGTAAAATGAAATGAATTTGTAGATTATGAACTGCAATGAATGTTGTTTTTTGTCACTACTTATTACAGAAAAGAAAATGGAAAATATAGGATGTAAGAAATCTCTGATTTTCAACCTGTACTTTCTGTATAAGTATGCCAATCATTGATTGGTTTTCATACTTATACAATATATATATATGAATGTAGGAAAAATAAAAGCTAAGTTAGTGAAGAAGAAGGATTCTTCTCCACTAACTTCATATCAATGTTATCTTGAAATATCTTGACAAACTCTTCTTTTGAAATTGGTTTATGATATACTTTCAACCGATGACCATTCACAAGAAGAGGTACCTTTTCTTCATCTATTGTCCTTATTTTCACTGCTCCATTATCAAAGACTTTTTCAATCTCATATGGCCCAAGCCAATGAGTCTGAAACTTCCCTTGAAAATTCTTGAATTTTGAATCGAACAAAAGTGCCCAATCCCCTGCTTGAAACTTATTCTCCTTGATATTCTTATCATGCCATTTAGCCCTTTGCTGCTGGACTATACTGGTTCTTTGAACTGCATATTTCCTGATTTCATCAAGCTCGTTGATTTTCTCCAATCTATGTTTCTGTGCTTCTGATAAATCAAGTTCCAATTGGACTGCCATCTTGAAGGTTTGGATCTGAAACTCTATAGGGAACATGACTTGCTTCCCATAAAAAAGTTCATAGGGAGTATGTCCTGTTGTGTTCCTCAATGTAGTTCTGTAGGCCCATAAGGCTTCAGGGAGTCTTTCTGCCCAATCCCTTCTGTGTAGATGTACAGTCTTAGTGAGAATTCCTTCAATCACCTTATTGGTAGATTCTACTTGACCATTTGCTTGTGGATGGTAAGGAGTGGAATTTCTATGTTTGATCTTATTATCTTCCACGAGTTTTTTCACCGCCTTGGATGTAAACTGAGATCCCTGATCTGTCACAATTTCTCTTGGAACACCAAAATGAGTGAAGATATCCTCAAAGAGAAAATTAACTACATATTTCTCATTAGAAAAAAGTAATGCTTTAGCCTCTACCCATTTAGTGACATAATCAGTGCATACCAAAATATACTTCTTTTGTTTAGATGAAGGATTGAGTGTTCCTACAAAATCCAAAGCCCATTTTTCAAAAGGTTCAATGAGTACTTGAGTTTGTAGTGCCATTTCATCTGAAGGAGTAGGTTTTCCTACCCTTTGGCAGTTGTCACACCTTTTGACATATTATTTGACATCTTTGAAGATGGATGGAAAATAATATCCTAAATGAAGGATTTTATAGGATGTCCTCTTGTCAGCAAAGTGTCCTCCACAAGGTTCATCATGACATGCCTTAAGAATTTCAGGGATTTCATCTTCTCAAACACATATCCTGATAATGAGATTTGGATCCGTTTTATACAATTCATTAGTAATCCATGAGTATCTTGCACTTGTTTGAATGATTTTTCTTCTCTCTCTAGGAAACATATGTGAAGGTAATCTCCCTGTGAATAAGTAATTAGCAATATCTGCAAACCAAGGGGTCTGAGCGGTTACTACAAAAATATATTCATCAGGAAATTTATCTTCAACTGTAGTATCATCTTTGATATTTTGAATTCTAGACAGGAAATCAACAACTGTTTTTTTTTTTCCAGGTTTGTCTAGAACAATGATGTTGAATTCTTGCAGGAGTAATAACAAAATTGTAACTCTGCCATTAGTAATAGATTTATTCATTAAGTACCTAATTGTAAAGTGATCTGTATGGACAAAGGTTTCATAGCCTGTTATATGATGTCTGAACTTGTTTATAGCATGAATAACAACTAAAAATTCCTTTTCAGTAATAGTGTAATTTAACTCCGAGGGAGTCAAATTCTTGCTTGTGTAATAGATGGCATAGGGGATCAAATATTTTTGTCCTAATACAGCTCCCAGAGCTGTGTCTTGTAGAAATTTGAATAACTGATATGTTATCCACCGAGATTCTCCTGATCACACACTATTTTATCTTCATGCATAATACAGAATCTCTTCTACCATTGATCATCACATGTGGAAATAAAATCAATTGCATGCACACATTAAAACCATAAAAATTCACACATATGAACACAATATGTAATGGGAAAGCTTAAAGATGAAAACCCCCATCTATCTGTATATTATATATGTCATAGAGATCATGTAACAATCATCATACAAATCTCCTCACAAGCTCTCAGTATAATCTCCACTTGCTACACACTAATCAGGCCTGATCTTGCAAATCCCATGCACCGATCTTTGCCAGCCTTTAGCCTGCCTCTACTGCGCAATCCCTGTTGAAGAATGCATCTTGATGAGAATGAATTACCCCAGCCTTGCTCACGTTGTCTTTATAGGCATCTATACTAAGTGTTGGATGCAAACCATGCATCACTTATAGTCACAACTGATAGTCACACTTGCCCTTTCACCTATCTTTGCACTGGTCTCCACTGAAACTGTCCATGCACTGAAGTTAACTGATGTATTCTTTAGTTGATTAATGAGTTTATAATTAGCACTAATTAATAATTAATTCACACCACTCTCACTAATTGTATCAATCGCTTAAACTAGACAAAATAATAGCTCAACTATGTTTAGATTAGTTAAACCGAACACAACTCCATCAACTGTCTCATCAACTCCACCAAACTCTGCCACATGAGTTCTAACTGAAGTCAACCATGCAATAGCTCAACTAAACCCTAGGAATAGCGTAATTCCTTCCGTCAGCTGCATGTGCCACATCCGTAGCTCGAACTGAAGTGCTCCAAGAGGATAAGATAATGTTTATAGTCCAAATATTATTAAGAGCTAATAATATTCGACTGATCTATTTTTAGACCTGTACCTAAAATTAAAATAGATTCCGCCTAACATGTCTAAAATAAAATCCATCTATTTTTCCAACTTGACGAACCATCCACAAATAGCATCCCGCAACTTATAGAACATGATCCATATGTCTAAAAATAGACATAGTCTAAAAATAGACTTTGCGACAAAAATCACCTATGTGGCCCCCACCTAGTTTAGGTGATCACTTTCCAACTAGGATCAGGAATGATGTTTCAGGATGCCTCCTTCACTGTTTCTTGTTGCAATCTTCAACATATCTGAAGCATCTATTGAAATGTGAAAAAGGTAGTTTCCACTTTGGACCTCTTAAGATGGGTGCTTCAGAAATTTTTTCTTTTAAGGTCTCAAATGCCAATTGGCAATCAGAATTCCAATTGAATTCACAATCTTTGGTTAGTAACTTGAAGAGTGGGGATGCTATTTTAGTGAAATTTTCTATAAATATTCTATAGTATCATGTGAATCCTAGAAAACTTCTACAATCTCTTTGAAAACTTGGAATTGATAATTTAGAGATGACTTCAACTTTAGATTTATCAACTTTAATTCCATCCCTTGAAATGTGATGTCTTAAAACAATCCCTTCTATAAACATCATAAAACATTTTTCATGGCTTAGTGAAAGGTTTGCTTCCTTACATATTTTAAGAACCTTTTCCAAATTTTCTAAAGCTTCTTCAAATGTATTACCATAAACTGTAAAGTCATCCATATATACCTCTACACAATCATGTATTAGATCAGAAAAAATTCCTAGTACTGCCCTTTGGAATGTTGCAGGTGCATTGCACAATCCAAAAGGAAGTACTCGGTAGGCATAAGTTCCCCATGGACAGGTGAATGTGGTTTTATCTTGATCTTCAGTTGCTACCTGAATTTGATTGTAACCACTAAAACCATCCAAGAATGAGAAATACTTTTTACCTGCTAATGTATATAACACTTGATCTATAAAGGGAAAAGGAAAATGATCTTTTAGGATGGATTTATTCAATTCTCGATAATCAATGCATACCCTCCATGTACCATTCTTTTTTGGCACAATAATTAAGGGGGAAACCCACTGGCTGTCTGAAATTGGGTAAATGAAGTTTACATTCATCAATTTTTGCAACTCCTCTTTCAGAATTTCCCTAATATTTTGATTCATCTTTCTTTGAGGTTGTCTGATAGGTTTACAATTTTCCTCAATGTAGATTTGATGTATACAAGTCTTAGGACTAATTCTTTTCATGTTAGTGTATTCCCATGCAAAGGCAGAAAAATGTTGCTGTAATGTTTTGATTAGCTTTTCCTGTTGTAATTTTTCCAAGTTATTGTTTATGTTCAAGGTTTTCCCTTGAAAGATTTCAACTGTAGAGCTACCAAATTATTCCATAGAGTAAAGAGACATCTACCTAGATGACAAATATTCAATAGTGGATTTTTCTTGAAATTGATCACGCTCATATTCTGGAGATGATTCATAATTTTCTATTGTATTTAAGATTTGACTATCTTCACTAATGGTTGAAATAGTAAAGAGAGGCTGTATATCATTGTTAAGGAGGTAAATCCCCTCTGCGGACAGAGGCGATCCCTCTAGCCCTAGAGTGGGTCTAGAAACAAATAGACATGCTAGAGTGTCAGTCCCTAATTATTGAATGAAAGAGGACATTGTAGATCGACCTACCTAGAATCCAACGCGGTCATCTTGGCTGTAATGGTGGTAGCCTCTCGCTCCTGCCTCGGCAAGTCACAATCCTATTGTAGTCATGCTTGGATACTTGCACATAAAACAATGAACAAGAACAACATATGATATAATAACACTTCATTCATAACTATTAGCCAGTCAAAGAGGGCTAAACATATTGCATTAAAAAAATGTCATAACAAAAAAGTGGAACCAAACAATAGTCATGTGTATATATTGATAAAAGGAAGAGATACAACCAAAGCTTTGACGTCACAGTCTCCTCTAGCGGGGTTCAGCCGAAGCGCGTCTCAGATTCTCGTCAGGGGATTTAGAGGGATGAAGGCATGGGCTTAAACTCTCTCAACGAAGTTCCTTCTTGTTCTATCTCTTCAAAAATTCAGCTATAGTATACTCAATTCTCCAAGTTCAGCTAGCTTATGCAAAGAGAGATATATTCTTTTTATAGAGGAAAAGAAGGAGGTTAGGATCCCTACAAATGTGGGAGGGAGGCCTATCCTTTAGGAGGTTCCCATAAGAGGTGGAAACCATAAAATAAAGGAGGGATTCTATGGTTTATTAGTTCAACCACTCCCAATGAATCATCCTTGAAGTTGTTGGAGTGGAATCTCCGCCTCTATTTTTAAAAAAAATTCCATAAATAGCTTAGCGCGGGTGGAAAACTGAGACAGAGCCCCAGCTAGCATGGGGCCCAGTGTTAATCTTTCCCTTCGGCGCGAGGGCATAACTGACTACCCGCAACAAGGCAAAAACAAGGGTTTTTGAGTCTTTGCTCAGGGATTTGTCAACAGAAGGAATATTAATCTCATGTAATGGGATACAATGATGGTCTTTGCAAGGCATGACACTGCTTATTGATCACGGAAATGACCCTCCAATGGGAGAGACGAGGATTGCAGGGACAATGAAAAAATGCTGTGTAACAGATGCCCCCTAAAGTATGAGGTTTGAGGGAGAGGGAGGCGCGAAATTCTTTATCGGAACGCATTCGAACCAAACACCACTATCAGAAAACCTGCAATTACGAATACAACTGATATCTCTGATACATGAACATGTGGTATGGATGCAACCATCCATAATAGAGTGTATAAAAACTGAGATCCGAGGTATGGACGTAGGCATCCAGTAGTAAGGATCAACAAATAGACTCACGTATGGTCACATCCATCCAATCAAAAGAGTCATGCAATAAGTCATGATAATCCACAAAAAATATGCAACCTGGATTTTATCAGACAAAACCCAGGGTCTTGCGCTCCATCTCGACCTGAACAAGTACAGATTCAAGCATGCGAATATATGAGCTGAAGTCGAATATGCAAGAAAATCACCTGATTACCAGCCAATGATGAAAGATGTTAACAGGCGCGAGAGAAACCACCAATAATGACAATGGATCTCAAGGTACAACCTGTACAATCCACGGAATGTGAACAATGATCTTGCGTCGAACATCCAGAGAATCACTCGATCGAAGGCCAATGAGGTGGACCTTGCGTCGAATGTGAAGAACCTACCATTGAGGCATGCAGGCTCCAAGGTACCAGAAGGGAGTCTCTAGATCAAATTCATGGAAAATGAGCTGAAGTCGACAGGAAGTGACCCGATCAAAGGTGGGCAATAATGTTTCCCACATCATCGACACGAGACAAAGTAACATGATGATAGTGAATCAGGACCAACAGAGAATCAGAGGGAGGTTGAAAACTGCAGAGGAAAACTTCTCTTGAACATATCAGCGACACGACACTGGATTTGGCAGTATTTGACATCAAGGGATCTGAGGTCATGATGATGTGGCAAAGAGCAGATGAGAGGTCAAAAGAAGTTACCCAAACCCATGGAGGCAAAGTGACGAAATGAGATGTCCCCAACCCGACACGAATGTAGACAAGTGCCATGTTCAAGAGCGACATACTGCCAACATAACTAAAACTTGGTTCCATTTTCCCCCACCATTTCTGGTGAGTACCCCAATTGTTTTTTAAAACAAGCTTGAAGGGGATAGCATATGCTTGTGATGTAAGTTTGTCCTTCAGAAAAATCTATCCTAGTACATTTTATGAGCCCTAGGAAGGAGGAACTCGAATAATGTCATGGTGTTGAAGTTCGATGTCATTAAGTTTTAACGAGTCTGAAAAAGGGAGAATTCAACATCTTTTCATGTTTAGAGAGTTTGAAAATAAGGTAGAAAATAAAACTCCATCATGGCCCTTTTGGTAAATAGTCTCTCAGATCCGAAAAGGTAGAAAACAATATCTAAAATAACTTCTTAGTTGCGATAGGCCAAGGTATTCCTTTTTCGTAAGTAATCTATCCCAGCCCGAAAAAGGGGTAAACGTATACTGGGTAGATATCGCTTCGCAACCATTTAACGAGTTCGAAATGACAAGAGTCTCGGCCATCTTTTCAATTTTAGAGAGTCAGAAAAGAGCTGAAAGATGACTCCAGTAGTGAATTTTTCGTGTTTTTACCGAGTCCGAAAAAGTATAAAATATAACTTGTTACTTCATCACTATGGCCAGAAAACTTGTTGCTGCACAAAAGACACGTGTAAAACCCATTTATTGAAAACAATATAACAAAATAATCGGAAAATATGTCTTAAAACCTAATTAGGGTTGTGAAAAAGTTATAAAATTCCAAAAATGGTAAAAATAATTTCTTTTTACTTTCAGAGAGTCACGAAAAGACCAAAATGAATACTCAGGTAATCTAAACAAGAGGGTGTACCAAGTTTCCGTGAACTTCCATATACACCTTGGTGATCAAATTAAAGAGAAATGACCAAGGACTTAACGTACGTGCAGGTAATCTCCCCGAATGTTGTGTTCGGTGTATCACGGTTACAAGGTGGCAGACTCAGCTTCCTATGGATAAAGGATTGCAACCTAGAGGGGTCTCCCTTTATATAATCGATGGTACGGGGAGCACAAGTCCGTACTAGCACTGTCTAAAGCCAGATGGCGAATGACAGCTACTAGGTTTTAAGACGCCAGAACACGTCTCTACCCTAGACCACTAAAAATGTTTCGTTAGGTTTCAATGCTTCCTTAGGTTAATTGAGTGAATTTTAAAGTTGATCTTGGACTATGTTTCAGTTCTAAGGCCCTATCGAATTTGGATCTCAAATTTCCTAAATGCAAGCTATATGCAAATGAACATCATTTCTGATTCAATGAATGCTAGTTACGAGAAGGATAGAGATCCTTCAAACAAAATCAAACAATGACATTATGCGAAGAAATCCACTAATGCATCTAACACAATCAAACGAAAATGAAACTCTTTCCTAGACAATCAGACGCTAGTTATGCAAAAGAATATTTCATTTTCGATGCAAAGAAAGAATGCAAAAGATATGTTTTTTTTTCAATGGAAAGAAGTACATAATGCAATAATTACATGAAAAAGAAAAACAAACACTAGCATAAGTATTGCGAATGTAAGGATCGAAATTGAATGACTCAATCAATGCAAAACAATCACAAGAAAGCACTCAAACTAATGCTGCAGTCTTCCAAATCAAAAGAAAGTTTTCAAAACAACCCAAAACAAGCAATGTAATCTCTTCTTGGAGCAACAAGGAGAAGAGCCAATCGAAAACGAAATGATCAGTCAACCAAAGCAAACACTCAAAGGGATCAAGAAAACTTGACGCAATCAACCCGAGAATGTGACTGAAAATAATCAACGAGACTTGATTTCCAAATAGAAGGCTCAATGCATAAAGACACTTAAAAACCCTAAGGACTTAATCTACACTAATAGGAAAATAGACAAACTACTGAGAAAAGCAAGCCTACAACAGTCAAAACAGTCCCAAACGCTTAATTACACACAAAAATAACCCAAAATCAAGCACAACTAACCAAAAGAATCATAAAAGAGGGCAAACCAAATCCTACAGGATTCGGCGCGACTGTAAGCGGTATTCAGCGGCAAACAGGGGTTAGCACGACTGCACCAAAAGCAACCTATGCCAATCGACGCAACTGTTCAAATGAAAAGCGTGCTAAGCTGGATAACTATGGGAAAAGGGGAAAACCCAATGAGCAGAGGTCAATCTTGACACTTTGGAGCTGGACTAGAGATGGAAAACAAGTAAGCAAACCAAAAAATGACAAACAAGCAAGCCAACGACTGAAGTTGACCCAAACAAGCTAAAACGACAAACTCACACTGATCCCCAGTGGATTCACCAATTTGTTAAGCAGGTAAATCCCCTCTGCGTACTGAGGCGATCCCTCTAGCCCTAGAGTGGGTCTAGAAACAAACAATCATGCTAGAGTGTCGGTCCCTAATTATTCAATGAAAGAGGACACGGTAGATCGACCTACTTGGAATCCAACGCTGTCGTCGTGGCTGTAATGGTGGTTGCCTCTCGCTCCTGCCTCAGCAAGTCACAATCCTATTGTAGTCATGCTTGGATACCTGCACATAAAACAACGAACAAGAACAACATACAACATAATAACACTTCATTCATAACTATTAGCCAGAAAAGAGGGCTAAACATATTTCATTAAACAAATGTCATAACACAAAAGTGGAACCAAACAATAGTCACATGTATATATTGATAAAAGGAAGAGATACAACCAAAGCTTTAATGTTGCAGTCTCCTCCAGCGGGGTTTAGTCGAAGCGCGTCTCAGATACTTGTCAGGGGATTCAGACGGGATGAAGGCATGGGCTTAAACTCTCTCAACGAAGTTCCTTCTTGTTCTATCTCTTCAACAATTCAGCTATAGTATACTCAATTCTCCAAGTTCAACTAGCTTATGCAAAGAGCGATAGCTTCTTTTTATAGAGGAAAAGGAGGAGGTTAGGATCCCTACAAAGGTGGGAGGGAGGCCTATCCTTTAGGATGTTCCCATAAGAGGTGGAAACCATAAACTAAAGGAGGGAGTCCGTGGTTTATCAGTTCAACCACTCCCAATGACTCATCCTCGAAGTTTTTGCAGTGGAATATCTGCCTCTATTTTTAAAAAACATTCCATAAACAGCTCGGCGCGGGGCCCAGTGTTAATCTTTCCCTTCAGCGCGAGGGCATAACTGACTACCCACGCTAAGGCAAAAATAAGGGTTTTTCAGTCTCTGCTCAGGGATTTGTCGACAGAAGGAATATTAATCTGATGTAAAGGGATACATTGATGGTCTTTGCAAGGCATGACACTGCTTATTGATCACGGAAATGACCCTCCAATGGGTGAGATGGGGATTGCAGGGACAGTGACAAAATGATGTGTAACAATCATCTTCATCATCAATCCATTCTTTGTCATCTATCTCTGTGATTGTTCTTGATGGAGGATATAGAGTGAATTTCTTGGTTGAATTACCATTAGAAATATACATGTCACCAGATCTACAGCCAATGAAAGCATCAACTGTAGCCAACTAAGGTATTCCTAATATGAGTGGGTGTCCTCCTAGATTATTCTTAGGAGTTAAGATCATAAAATCAATAGGGTACTCCCAAGAGTCTAAGGACACTGAAATATCTTCTAACACACCATCTGGTTTGATTATAGATGTATCTGCTAATTGTAGTAATGTAGGTTTATAAAGAAGATTAGAAAGCTTGAGCTGTTCCATGGTTTGTTTGCTCATGATGTTTATTGCTGCTCCTAAATCAATCAATGTATTTGGAATTTCAACTCCATTTATATGTGTTTTACAACTGGACTTCCCAGGTCTAAATATTTTTGAATGGAAATTTTTCCCATCATTATGTCTGCTATTTTTCCTACAAGCTGAATTCTTTTTATTTATTTATTTTTTCTTCCTGGTTTCTTCATACTCAACTCATTTATTGTTTTAGCTAAAATTGGAATTTCCTTGATGGCTTGTAACAAAGGGATCTTGATGCAAAATTTTTGAATTCATCTAGAAAATCATAATTAGGCAACATAATATGCTTTTCTACCCCTCTATCAACTTGTAATCTTTCAGGAAAAGGAGGTGTAGAAGTAGATACTGATGGTTTCTCTATGATGGGAGTTGAATTTATTGGTTCTTTTTGTTTTTCATTTTAAGAATTTTTGTTTTGAAGAGATATTACTTCTTCAAAACTTTTATTGGGCTGTAGAGAATCTTCCTCAGGATTTGTCTTGTTCTTGAATGACTTTAGAAGGATTTTTCTTTTCTAATATCCTACCAGATCTAAGTTGGACATCATTAAGATCTAGAGGAGTAATCATGTAGGTTGGAAATTGCTGTCCTTCTATCATATAAGTACTCTGAGGATTTTTATTGTTGGGGTTTGGTAATGGTTGGGCAGGTAACTAATTTGGTCTCCGAGGGAATGGTAGTGAGAGTTGTGGATTTTGGTTTTGGTTTTGGTTTTGGTTTTGGTTTTCGAGTTGGGGTTGTTGACTTTGTTTAGGAATTTGTTTGGGAGGATAATTTGGATATGATGAAGGATATCGATAGTACTGAGAGAATATTCCATAGGGATTTTGCATTCCTTGAGCCCAAGGTTGAGTTTGAGATTGAGATTGAGGCCAAGGTTGCTGCCAAGAATTCCAATTTGGTGGGGGCTGAGTATACATTTGGTTGTTAAACCCTTGAGTTTGCGGCCCTTGCCATGGTCTTCTAGAGACAGAACAAAGAGATTCAGTTGGATTTGAAGTTGTTTCTTTTTGAAAAACATCCTTAAGACCAGGAATTGAAGGACAAATCTTAGTCTCATGACTTTCTGAACAAATCATACAGGTTTCTATGAATTTTGCTTCAAGAGGACATTCTCTTAAAGCATGCTTCTTTCTGCATTTGGGACAGAAAATAGCTAAAGCATCAGTATCAGCTTTCTGCTTGTTTTGTAACTTTAGGGTGTCTATCTGTTCACTAAGACTCCCTAAAATTTCTATTTTAAATTAATCAAGCATATATCCAATTTCTGCCCTACTCACTGTTCCAGTTGCAGATCTATTTACCCTAGAAAGAGAAGGATATCTTGGACCTTTCCCAGTTTTTTATTTTCCTCTTGAGAGATGAATACATAATTCCCCAATATCAAGTAATGGAAGTTGAGAGATGACCCCCTTCCCAATAATGTTAAGGATGTCTATCCACTCATCTCTAATTGTTTTCAACAAAAGAGCTTTTAAAGTGTCTTGATCTAAATTTTCCATTTTTGCTCTTTTTATGTTATAGTTGAATCTTTCAAGTAAATCCTCCAAATTTTCATCCTCTCTTTGCATCATTTTAAACACTTACTCCTTGTGATTAATAGGCATGCAATAATCCAAATACCTTTCTAGAAATTATCTCTTCATATCCTTCCATGTCCTAATAGACCTAGTGATTAGCCTCATGAACCATTTTAGAGATGCTCCTTTCAATGTTGAAGGAAACAGTTTGAGTTTTTGAGAGTCGTGTAAATTGTTCTCACAAAATTAGACCTGATAGGCTGCTAATCAAATCAATCTCATGTAACTGTTTCAAACCAATCTTTCGATTGAGGCTTAGCCTCTCAACCTGAGAGGGCTCTCTCAAGGGTTAATGATTTTTGATAAAATTATAGATGGCTAACTCTATGTGGGGTATTAAGTAGATGAATGATAGATATTGGTTGCAAATCACATCAACAAGTGCACATTAGGCTTATGGAGTCAAAATAGTTTTAGTAAAACCAAGCAATCTACTTAGCATGGAAGTCAAGGCATATCAGAGTTCTAGTCAAGAGATACACATGTGAAACAGTAAAAAACACAGTCAGTTTGTCTATATAGGAAGTCAGAGAATCAAAGATGATTTATGAGTAACATAAACAAACACTACTACCAAAGGATAGTAATAAGACGCAATTAGAACAAGAACACACTAGAACTCTTTATGAATATCAAGTTGGCTAAGTAAAAAACTCTATATTAAGCTGAAAACCAGTCACTTACAATAAACACAGTCTCTTGCTAACAATGTCCAACCCATACCATATTCGACTTCTTGATATTTTATATATCATTTACAACATAAGATAACCTTATCTACAACTAGATACATCAAACTCCTGACTCTTGACACCTTGCCTAACCATATGACATGGTATTTATTACAAAAGGACAACTAATCCACTAAATAGTCCTATTACAAATAGGATTCAAACTCTTAATCACCTATCTATAACAAACTTATCTTGATTAGATTACATTCTTTGCCAAATGTATTAACACCTAGTCGAATCTAGATGATTGGCTCCAACTATTAATGACCATAATGTTGACCTCCATCAAAGTAGGAAACAGTCCCTTGTTTTCTAGGCATAGGGTCCTTTGCACTCTTGAGACACTCTGACCATCATAAACTCATCATTTTGAGATTATTTGTTGTTAGAAACTGAAGTAACACCTGCCTAAAATCCTCCCTAAGTTCTAGCTATCCAAAACCATCATCAAACTGTTCAAATGAGCTGAAATAGACATGCGCTACGAAAACAACATAGTTTTGTAGCGCAACTCTTTTACCTTTTTTCCTTCAAAATTTTGATTTCTTTCCTCCAGGATTATCTTAATTATCATTTAATACATCCTCCTTGGAAATTTCAAGTCATAATTCATACTTTTTCCCTTCAAAAATTTATGAGAAAGAGTGAAAAAAGCTGCTACAACAGATTCGTAGTGCTTTTCACTCTTTTTACACTATTTGCGCTACGAAACTGCTGAGTGAGAAGTTTTGTCCAAATTTTTTCAAAATGAAAACCATAAATGTGCCAAAACTCAAAATAACACTAGTTTCATCAAATCAAAAAGTCATATGAACTGAAAAACACAGTTTTCATGAGGTTCCTTCTTAATTTTCACTTGATTTAGCCTTTGGATTTTTAATGATTGTCATTCTGCACCTTTGTTCTTTAACTCATCTTGAGTCAATTTCAGCTGCTGCTCCAATTCCTCCACTTGATCTCTAAGTCTTCTATTACTGGTTCTCAAGTGAGTATTGATTACTCTGACAAATTTAGTTTCCTTGATGGTTGGAACTATCCATGTGAAAAACTGTTCTGCACTGCTTGGGGTTTCAGACTTAAAACCAGTTTGACCTTCCCACAGTGCCTTCATTATTTTAAACTCTGTTTTCTCAATACTGTGCTTTCTAGCCCTATTTATTATCACAACAATTTCTTCGTTTGCTAACATCAATTTCTCTTCAAGATGTTGACACTCTGTCATTTGTTCTTTTCCCTTCTTTGTTTTGCTAGCTGCATGCACTACTGTAGGTGAAGAGAGATCAACCACTTCTTCAGGTGATTTTTTTGTTTCAATAGTTTCTTGAACTTCCTTGCTGCCTTCCTTGAGTTTCTTAGCATGCCTAGTTAAAGGTTTCCTTGCTTGGAAGATGAAGGCTGCATTTTCACCCTCAAAATCAAGCTTCTTTGCAGACTTAGTCTTTTTCT
This sequence comes from Pinus albicaulis, assembly GCA_034641835.2. Taxonomy (NCBI): domain Eukaryota; kingdom Viridiplantae; phylum Streptophyta; class Pinopsida; order Pinales; family Pinaceae; genus Pinus; species Pinus albicaulis. The sequence continues at coordinate 149,773,605 of CM076569.1, forward strand.
GTTTGTGTTCATCTTCTCCAATGAAGTCAACTTGCACAATGGATGTCTCCCCTATATCAATTGCATGAAGGATGTCATCTAAATTTCCCTTAATTAGTGGGTTGTCCTCTGAAACTGAAACAAATGTCTTTCCTTTTGATGCCACTGCTTGGCTTCTTGTCACTCTCTTGATCTCCTGCTTGCTGGAAACTTGTTTTTGTTTTGCCTCTTTGACACTCTTTAACTTCTATTTTGCAGGTGATGGAGTTGATGTGTCAATCATTTGTGTATGCTCTGTCATTTTCTCAACTTGTTTCCTTGGCTTTAGTTTTACAAATTCCTTTGGTTTTGCAACCACAGGTTGACTAGACTCTGCTACTGGTGGTGAAGGAGTTCCTTTAGTTTTAGGGTTTCTAGCAGGAGTTAAGCTTTCCAACTCGTAACCATTCATAAAAAAAAAGGATGACCAATCCCTGCCTATCTTCTGAAGCTCATTCAAAATCAACAACTTCATCAAACCATGATGAAACAAGGATGTTTCACAACCTTCAGATTTGGCTTGTACTTTATCAACCATTTTAGCAAGACTCCTATGCAGGTAAAAGGGAAAATCAAGTGAAATTTTACTTGTGAAATGTAGAAGCAGCTTTAAATGATATGTTTAGACTTTATGATATCTACCTTCACATGTAAAATATCTCTGGATGCTGAGCAGCAAATTTGCATAAGTGTCCTTGATGCAGCTTCTAGGGATTGCATTATTTAGGTCCATATCTGCATACCCAGGTTTCATAAATTCTTTACATGGCTCCATATCCAATTTGAAACCTTTAAACCAAGTTTCTTGACCCCTTGGTATCTCTGTTACAACATCAATAGACTCTGGTGAAATTGAAACATTTAGCATCCCAACCTTGGCAGTTGTTCCATTGAAGTGCAAGGCAAATTCTTTAGACACCTATGTGTGGAAACCTTGCAATTTTTCACAAAACCGAAGAATGAACCAGCAGTGATGGAGGAAAATGAAATGAGAATGACCAAATTAGGCAAGATTTTGAATTTGAAATTTCATCTCATAACTGAATTATGCCTCATTCATACCCTATCATGACAATGATGACTGTAAGACAGGTAAGCACATTGAATCTCATCACTAATTGAATCATCATACCACTAACCTATCATTTCCCAACGGATTTTGACAAATTTCAACTCAATTGACAAGATGGTTAAGAAACCGCTCTTTTGTAGCGCCGACAGTGCATTTTTCCCAGTTTGCGCTATGAAACTATTAGCGCTTTCGTAGCGCAAATCAACTTTTTTGAACTAGTGGCACTATGAAAACGTGGATTTTTGGCTAATTGCAAAGTTTTGACCTGAAACTTTATGGAATGATTCCTAAATGGAAATTATGGATTTTTGACAATGAATGAACCTTTAAAAGACTTTATTTGAACCTAATGATGACCTTTGAACTTATAAAAATCTAACCTACCCTTAACCAAATCCTAAATTGACTTCTAAACCTAATTTGAAACATGACCAAAAACAAACATGACACAATGATGTTTTGAAACTTTTTTGGGTGATAGTAGTGGCTCCACTTGGGATAGTGTGCCCCTGTGGTACACTAAGAACCAGTAGTTCCAGTGCCGCTATCCATTTTCTTGTCCAATAAAGAAAAAACTTTGAAATTGCCAAGATTTCTCCTCAAGCTCTAATGGTCTTCACCTCGGGCTCAAGCTTGCTGATTTAGCTCGTAATTATTAGCAGAAAAACTCATAAAATGGAATATGTACAATGACATGAATGATCAATTAGATTTCAGGAAGAGTAATGCTTTAAAAACCTGCCATTGAAAGGTCCTCAGCATATGATTTTCCATCCATCTCCTGCAGTATGTAAGTATTGTTCCCATGGAAAGTAGCTATCTTGAAGGGACCTTTCCACAAGTTCTCGAACTTACCATGTTTGCCTTTCTCTTCAATTCTAGCCTCCCATTTCAGCACTTCATCCTGAATTTGAAAAATTTCCTCCTTGATCTTCTTATCAAATGTCCTCTTGATTCTGTTTTGAGATTGTTGATTGCTGTTATAAACTTCATTTCTCTTCTCCTACAAGGCTATTAGCTGATTGATTCTCCTCTGGACTGCATTTGGTTCCTCTTCTAATCGTTGAATCAGCTTCATGACAGGTACCCCTAGAGATGTAGGAAAAATAGCCTCAGCCCCATATACCAATTCATATGGTGATGTTCCAATTTACCTTTTTGTGCATATCCTATCAGCCCATAAGGCATACTTCAGCTTCAAATGCCAAGCTTTCTTATTCTCCTGCAACACCTTTTTAATGATCCTCACAATACTCTTGTTAGAAGATTCAACAAGACCATTCCCTTGCAGATAGTATGCAATAAAATGCCCAAGAGTAATATGGTATTGATGACAGAAATTGATCAACTTCTTAGACTTAAATGCCTGTGCATTATCAGTTATAATATTCATGGGGCAACCAAATCTAGACAAGATATTATTTTCTAAAAAAGAAAAAATCACAGAATCATTTGCTTGCCTAGTCGGGATTGCTTCAATCCATTTGGTGAAGTAATAAGTTGCTGTAAGAATTCAACGATGCTGACCTGATGATGATGGATGAATCTCTCCAATAAAATCTAGCCCCCACTGCTGAAATGGCGCTTCCACATAAATGGGCATTAAAGGTAAAGGTACAAGTTTCTTCTTACCTTCGAAAATCTGGCATTCATGGCAGGCAACTTGTTGACATCCTTAAACATTGTAGGCCAATAATACCCTTCTCTAAGAATCTTATTCACTGCGGCCTTCCAATAATGATGACCTCTACAATCTCCTTTGTGGAACTCCTCAATTAATTTATCAGCCTCCTCTTCCAGCAAACAATTCAAAAAAATTCCGCCGGTATCCTTCCAAAACAGATTTCTATCAAAAATAAAATATCTCAAGTATTTAAGCTTTAGAAACCTTGCTTTAGAATTTGTTAGATCAGTAGGTGCTTTATGATGTTTTAGGACAAAAACAACCTCCTTGTACCAATCTGAAGTGATGTATTTTTCTTCAATAGGGACTAATTCTTCTTCCTCATCTGAAATTTCTGATATTTTTGCAATTAATTTTATGTCAAGACAGTCAAAGTTTGACTGTGCCATCAGCTTTTCTAGGCCTTGCACCTTGACCAACTTTGTTGGCTTGATTTATATGTCATAATCTAGCAATTTAGCAATCCATTTCCCCCTCTTACCATTAGGATCATCTTGAGTGAGGATGTATTTCACAACAGCATTAGGAACAAAAGCCACAATATGAGAATGCAGAATATAAATTCTGAAATCTTTGATAGCTTTCACCAAGGCAAAAACTTGCTTCTCTAAGATATTATATTTCAGCTCAGAGTTGGCTAATGTCCTACTAAAGAAAGAAATAGGCTGCTCAGTACCTTTCTGTCCCTTTTGTAGCAGAACTCCAGCGATAATATTTTCTGATGCGAAAGTAAAAACTAGAAATTCTGTTGAGAAATATGGACTGATCAATACTGGTGCTTGGTTAAGTGCCCTTTTTATTTCCTCAAATGAGTGTCTTGCTTCTGCTGTCCACTTAATGTCAACTCCGTTCTTCAGCATCCTTGTTATGTCCTTCACAATCTCAACAAAATTAGGAATAAATTGCCCTACAAAATTTACCTTTCCAAGGAAAGATTGAATCTCCTTCCTGCTTCTTGGAAAATCCACCTTCTGAATTGCATTGACCCTGTTTGGGTCAATCTTAATCCCATATTTAGAAATGATGTGTCCAATTAATTTACCTGAAGTTAAAGCAAAAATGATTTTAGTGGGATTTAGAGAGATGCCAAACCTTCTACACTTCAGCAGAATTCTTTCTAGGTGTTTCAAGTGATCTTCTTCCCTCCTTGAGAAGACTGTTATGTCATCAAGATAAAAAACCACCATATTGTCCTTCTCTTCAGAAATAGAAATATCCATTTCCATCTGAAAAGTAGCTCCTGCATTCATGAGACCAAATGGCATCTTGGCATACATGAAAGTACCCCATGGTGTAGTAAAGGTTGTTTTTTCTTGATCATCATGATGTACCCGGATCTGATTATAACCTGAAAAACCATCAAGCATAGACATTATTTGAGAACCAACAATATTTTGCAAAATTTTGTCCATCTTTGGGAGAGGATAATTGTCCTTTAGAGAGGCTTTGTTCAAATTTCTGAAGTCGATACATATTCTAATTTCTCCACTCTTTTTCCTAACTAGAACCAAGTTTGCAAGCCAATTTGAAAATCTGATTGGGACAATGATTTTGGCATCAAAGAGTTTTTAGAACTCCTTCTCAATCAAAGGCATGAGAAGTGGATTGATCCTTCCTAACTTCTGCTTGAAAGGCTTTTCATTTTATTTTATGGGAATAGTATGCTGAATAATAGTGGGGTCATATTCTTTCAAATCAGCATAATTCCAAGCAAACACATCGATGAATCTCTTCATCATTTCAATATATTTAAACTTCATATCAGGTGAAAGAAACTTTGAAAGTTTAATCATTTTGGGCATAGTTACTGTACCAGTTACAACTCTCAACTTCTTCATCGTCAGCTTGTATTTTAGGGGATTTAAAGACATCACTCTGATCAAAAAGTTTTTCAATAGGTATGAGTCCCTTTGGTATATAATTATTCTTTAGTTGCAAAACTTCAGATTTCCCTTTAGACTCAACAAGCATATTTTGCTGATCTACTTGTATATTTTCAAACTCTTCTTTCAGCTCAATAAAGTTCTTCACTTGTTGATCATCCTCAAAAACTTGCCAATGAGTAATATTATCAGAGATAGCTGGTCTATGGTGAATCTCAACCTCATATTTTTCTGTGGAATGCATAGGAATAATGAAAAGACTTGCAGAGACAGCAAGAGAATTAGCAATGGAGTTTAGTTCTCTAGTTTTGACCATGAATGAATAAGCTTGAAAGTTTTCCAACATATCCAAAACTAAGTTCCTATATGCCCCCATCCTTATATCTTTTGTTTGATAAGCACCTTCAACCTGTTTAATGACTAAATCTGAATCTCCAAAAACAGAAATGTTTTGAGCATTCATTCTTTTCAAAACTTCTAGACCCAAAATCAAGGATTCATACTCAGCCATGTTATTCGTGCAATTAAAGTTCAATTCATAGGAAAATAACTTACTCTCATCACTTGGACTTGTGATCTAAATCCCTACTCTTTCTCCTTCTCTGCCTGCTGATCCATCAAAATGCAAAGACCACCAACCTTCTTCCTCCTTACCACTGACTTGCTGATTTTCTGTTTCCTGATTTTCAGACTGCTGAATTTCTGAACTCTGATTTTCTGCTTTCCTCTCCTCTTCTACTTCATTAGTTAACTCATTGAAAAGAATAACAGACCCAAGTTTAGTATCAAGAGAATAAATTGGAAAATTTTGGGGTTTGTCTTTACTACTCACCATGTAGGCCATTCTTGTCTCTCGATACAGTCTTCTTTGCTCACCAAAAACATGAATGGTGGCATAAGTAAGGTCCATCTGCATTGTACCTTTGATTTTTGCTGCCCATGACCTTGACAACAACATACCAGACTTCGGTGGAATGTCTGCTACCACGATGTCCATGACCACAGTTTTAGCTATAATTTGTGTTAGACCAACAACAAAATCCTTGATTAAACCAATGCATTGAACTCTCTTCGAATTGAAAGAAAAAAAGTCTTTATATGGCCTAGTTATTTCTAACCCCATTCTTTCCATGATTACTTTGGGCATAAGATTGTGAGAGGCCCCTGAATCCAACATAGCATTATGCAATGTCATGTCATGAATGCTAAGGCTCACATAAAAAGGAGGCACCTCCTCATTTTGTTCATCTTCTAGTCTTGGACCCAAGTATATGGTTGGATGATCTTCTAATACATTCAATATATCAGCAACTCCTGGTTGTGAATTCAACATTTTGACAATCCTGCTTCTATATTGATTTACCTTAAGAATCTTAGCAAAAGGGACTGATATTTTAATTTTAGAAATTTCATTCTCAAGGCTGAAAACATAAATAGATTTTTCAGTTTCTTTAATAGGAGGAACAACCGGTGTATCTTTCTTACCTTCAGCGACCTTAGGAGCATCTTTCTTGCCATCAGAAACCTTAGGAGCATCTTTCTTAGATTGTGTTTTGTTTGCAATGATAGGCACATTTCTATTTCTGAGATTGTATTGTTTTTGCATCTCAAAAATAGCATGTTGATACCCCTTTAGATAATCTAATGTTTCCTCTCCATGATTACTTTGGTCTGATTGATCATGTTCTTCTTTAGTCAATAAAATTCTAGACATTCCCTCATCAAAACAGTGAATAGACTCTTCAGGAATCTCAGGATCATCTTCTTCATCAACCAAGTTTTGTTGGAAAGGAGCTCTCACTGGAGGATCATGCTGTTGATTTTTTTTTTCCCTTGGCCTTTGCTGATTCTGAGGTCTCCTGAACTGAGGGTTTCTAAATTGAGGTTCATGTTGTGCAGGAGGAGCAGAGGTATTCCCAAGGGCCAACCTATCCATCAAATTTTCCATTTTTTTTATCATTGAATCCATCTTATCCTCAGAGTTAGAGGAGGAAGGATTCTCTTCTTCTTTCAACTTAGTCTTACCCATTTTTGATTTTTTAGCTGCTATCAAATTTACCTCCACCTTCAATGCATCATTTTTAATTTCAGAAAGTGAAGGGGATTCTCTTTCTCTCAACAGTATAGAAAACTCATAATCAAAAGCTTCAGCATATCTCATCTGAGCTAAGGCTTGCGGTGGTTTCAAATGGGCAGGAATAGAGTCATACACCTTGTTAAACCTTTTTGAAAAGTTTTGGACAGATTCATCAGTAGCTCTCTTCAGAGTGTTGTACTCGGTGAGGGCTTGTACTGGATTAGTTCTATTTCCCCATTTCCTCAGAAAAGTATCTTCAAACTCATTCCAATTATGAATACTTCCAGGAGTAAGGGCTTTATACCATTTTCTAACTTCACCAATAAAACTCTAAGAAAACAACCTCAACTTAACGTCTTCATCATCAACCTCCTCTCTGTCTATAAAATCATTAAATTGGTCCACATGTTCTTTTGCTGTAATGTCTTCATCACTTCCCCAAGTTTTGATTCTAGCAGCATATTTGCTAGGGAGGTCATGCAAGACGGCTAGAAGAACAAGAGGGGCATATCTAGCAGGTGTAGCAGGTGGAGGAGGTACATTTCCAGCCATGGTTAAAGGGACTATAGTAGCTTTAGGAATGGCAGAAATAGAGGATGAAAAACTGCTATGAGGAGGACTGTTGGATCTTTGTGGTCCACTAATAATTGAACTCCAATTTGGAAGAGGTAAACCAACTTTAATTTTCAACAATACTTCAAAATGGTCAAGCACTTTGAATTTATCTAAAGACTCTTTTTCCAACAACAAATAAGAAGTAACAACTTCCCAAAACTCTTCTTTGTCTTCCTGTGTTACTAGAGCTGAGGTATCAATACCTCTCTTATGCAAGTCTAAGATAATTTCAATTAGCTCTTTTTCACTTTTTTATCTAAATAAAACCTCCTGAATTTTATCATCAACTCTTTTATCTTCAGGACTTCCTAAAATTTCCAAGGACAAGGATTTCAAATATGATGGAGTACCTGATATTTCAAAAATGCCTTTACTGCCTCTGGAAATGGTGTTTGGATTGTCCATGATGGTAGGTGGATCTAGGTCAGGATTAATCCTTGTTTATCTCTTTCTCGAAGCCACCTTTGATCATATAAATTCTGAATGGAGTCACCAAGGTAGATGTAGCCTCAAAAAGCTTCCTAAGCTCCTGCTACCTTAAGAAGTTCAACTTCAAAATTTTGGGAAAATATAATCTTCAGACTCCCGGCAGACGCAGCAAAATGTTGTCACAAAATTAGACCTGATAGGCTACTAATCAAATCAATCTCATGTAATTGTTTCAAGCCATTCTTTCGATTGAGGCTTAACGTCCTCAACCTGAGAGGGCTCTCTCAAGGGTTAATGATTTTTGATAAAAATATAGATGGCTAACTCTATGTGGGGTATTAAGTAGATAAATGATAGATATTGGTTGCAAATCACATCAATAAGTGCACATTGGGCTTATGGAGTCAAAATAGTTTCAGTAAAACCAAACAATATGCTTAGCATGGAAGTCAAGGCATATCAGAGTTCTAGTCAAGAGATACACATGTGAAACAGTAAAAAACACAGCCAGTTTGTCTATATAGGAAGTCAGAGCATCAAAGATGAATTTTGAGTAACATAAACAAACACCACTACCAAAGGATGGTAATAAGATGTAATTAGAACAAGAAAACACTAGAAATCTTTATGAATCTCAAGTTGGCTAAGTAAAAAACTTTGTATTAAGCTGAAAATCAGTCACTTACAATAAACACAGTCTCTTGCTAAAAATGTCCAACCCAGAACATATTCGACTTCTTGATCTTTTATAGATCCTTTACAACATAAGATAACCTTATCTACAGCTAGATACATCGAACTCCTGACTCTTGACACCTTGCCTAACCATATGACATGGTATTTATTACAAAATGACAACTAATCCACTAAACAGTCCTATTATAAATAGGATTCCAACTCTTAATAAGCTATCTATAACAACCTTATCTTGATTAGATTACATTCTTTGCCAAATGTATTAACACCTGGTCGAATCTAGATGAATTGCTCCAAATCTTAATGACCATAATGCTGACCTCCATCAAAGTAGGAAACAATCCCCTGTTTTCTAGGCATAGGGTCCTTTGCACTCTTGAGACACTCTGACCATCATAAAGTCATCATTTCGAGATTATTTGCTGTTAGAAACTGAAGTAACACCTACCCAAAATCCTCCCTAAGTTCCAGCTATCCAAAACCATCATCAAACTATTCAAATGAGCTGAAATAGACCTGTGCTACGAAAAACACAGTTTCGTAACGCAACTCTTTTACCTTTTTTCCTTCAAAATTTTGATTTCTTTCCTCCAGGATTATCTTAATTATCATTTAATACATACTCCCTTGAAATTTCAAGTCATAATTCATAATTTTTCCCTTAAAAAATTTATGAGAAAGAGTGAAAAAAGCTGCTACAACAGTTTCGTAGCGCTTTTCACTCTTTTTACACTGTTTACGCTACGACACTGCTGAGTGAGCAGTTTTGTCCAATTTTTTTCAAAATGAAAACCATAAATGTGCCAAAACTCAAAATAACATTGGTTTCATCAAATCAAAAAGTCATATGAACTGAAAAACACAGTTTTCATGAGGTTCCTTCTTAATTGTCACTTGATTTAGCCTTCTTTTTAATGATTGTTATTCTTCACCTTTTTTTTTAACTCATCTTGAGTCAATTTCAGCTACTGCTCCAAGTCCTCCACTTGATCTCTAAGTCTTCTATTAATGGCTCTCAAGTGAGTATTGATTACTCTGACAAATTTAGCTTCCTTGATGGCTGGAACTATCCATGTGAAAAACTGTTCTGCACTGCTTGGGGTTTCAGACCTAGAACAAGTTTGACCTTCCCACAATGCCTTCATTCTTTTAAACTCTGTTTTCTCAATAATGTGCTTTCTGGCCCTCTTTCTCATCACAACAATTTCTTGGTTTGCTAACCTCAATTTCTCTTCAAGATGTTGATACTCCGTCATTTTTTCTTTTCCCTTCTTTGTTTTCCTAGCTGCATGCACTACTGTAGGTGAGGAGAGATCAACCTCTTCTTCAGGGGCTTTTTCTGTTTCAATAGTTTCTTTAACTTCCTTGTTGCCTTCGTTGAGTTTCTTAGCATGCCTAGTTAAAGGTTTCCTTGCTTGAAAGATGAAGGCTGCATTTTCACCCTCAAAATCAAGCTTCTTTTTAGACTTAGTCTTTTTCTGTTTGTGTTCATTTTCTCCAATGAAGTCAGCTTGCACAATGGGTGTCTCCTCTATATCAATTGCATGAAGCATGTCATCTAAATTCCCCTTAATTACTAGGCTATCCTTTGAAACTGAATCAACTGTCTTTCCTTTTGATGCCACTGCTTGGCTTCTTATCACTCTCTTGATATCTTTCTTGCTGGAAACTTGTTTTTGTTTTGCCCCTTTGACACTCTTTAACTTCTATTTTGCAGGTGATGGAGTTGATGTGTCAATCATTTGTGTCTTCTCTGTCCTTTTCTCAACTTGTTTCCTTGGCTTCAGTTTTACAAATTCCTTTGGTTTTGAAACCATAGGTTGACTGACTCTGCTACTGGTGGTTAAGGAGTTCCTTTAGTTTTAGGGTTTCTAGCAGGAGTTAAGCTTTCCAACTCGAAACCATTCATAAAAAAAAAGGATGACCAATCCCTGCCTATCTTCTGAAGCTGATTCAAAATAAAAAACTTCATCAAACCATGATGAAACAAGGATGTTTCAAAACCTTCATATTTGGCTTGTACTTTATCAACCATTTTAGCAAGACTCCTATGCAGGTAAAAGGGAAAATCAAGTGAAATTTTACTTGTGAAATGTAGAAGCAGCTTGAAATGATATGTGTAGACCTTATGATATCTACCTTCACATGTAAAATATCTCTGGATTCTGAGCAACAACTTTGTATAAGTGTCCTTGATGCAGCTTCTAGGAATTGCATTATTTAGGTCCATATCTGCATACTCAGGTTTCATAAATTCTTTGCATGGCTTCATATCAAATTTGAAACCTTTAAACAAAGTTTCTTGGCCCCTTGGTATCTCTATCATAGTAGCAATAGTCTCTGGTGAAATTGAAACATTTAACATCCCAACCTTGGTAGTTGTTCCAATGAAGTGCAAGGAAAATTCTTTAGACACATGTGTGTGGCAACCTTGCAATTTTTCACAAAACCGAAGACAACCTACTCTGCTGAATTCTTCCATCACTGTTGGGTCTTCAATTATGGCGTTCATATTTTCAGGCTCATATCTTAAGAAATTTCCCCCTCTATGAACTTTCTTTTCCTCTGCCATGCTTCTCAGAAAAACCTGTCAGATTCCATTGAATATATGAAACAGCTTCGCTTGAATATATGAAACAACCTCGCTTGATTAGGATATATCTGCCTTGCTTGAGTATATGAAACAACCTCGCTTGATTAGGACGAAGATAACCTTTGTATGGAACAACCACAGGTTTTGCTTGACTACTTCAAAGCTCAGAAACTCGTATGGAGGCAAATGAAACGAGAATGACCAAATTAGGCAAGATTTTGAATTTGAAATGTCATCTCATAACTGAATGATGCCTCATTCATACCCTATCATGAAAATTATGATTGTAAGACGGGTATGTACATTGAATCTCATCACTAACTGACTCATCATACCACTAACCTATCATTTCCCAATGGATTCTGACAAATTTCAACTCAATTAACAAGACGGTTAAGAAACCACGCTTTCGTAGTGCCGGCAGTGTATTTTTACCAGTTGCTACGAAACTATTAGCACTTTCGTAGCACAAATCAACTTTTTTGAACTAGTGGCGCTATGAAAATGTGGTTCTTGGCTAATTGCAGAGTTTTGGCCTGAAACTTTATGGAATGATTCCTAAATGGAAATTATGGATTTTTGACAATGAATGAACCTTTAAAAGACTTTATTTGAACCTAATGATGACCTTTGAACTTATAAAAATCTAACCTACCCTTAACCAAATCCTAAATTGACTTCTAAACCTAATTTGAAACATGACCAAAAACAAACATGACACAATGATGTTTTGAAACTTTTTTGGGTGATAACATAAATAATCATAAGTTCTGCACAAGAGTTCAAATTCAAACAAAAAAGGTTTCATGGTCTTCAATTTTCAATCCATGAAATTTTGGGAGAACAAAAGGTGAGATATTTTTCATGGTGGCATTTGTATCCTCATCAAATATAGGGAATCCAAAAGAGCTCTCAATTACGCTATTTCCTCTACCTCTTCCTCCTTCTGCATCTCCTCTACCTCTTCCTCCTTCTGCATTTCCTCTACCTCTTCCTCTATCTCCTCCTCTACCTCTACCTCCTCCAAATAGTACATTTTCTCCATTAAAAAATTCTCCTTCTCCCTCTCCTCCTTCTTCTCCTCTTCCTGCCATTATAGATTCTTTAGAGCTGATGTAAGATTCAACCTGCAGGGTTAACTGCTCTTGCTCTGGTTCCTCTATCAATGGTATGTTGAAGAAAGGTTCTTCTTCTTCCTCTCCACTAGGGATTTCTAACTCTTCAGCTAAAATATTCTCCCCTGTAGAAGTGAAAAAGGTTACTCCTTCTGTTGGAGACCTAGGATCTTCTTCCTCTAAGACTGCCTCAGTGTATGAAGTAGGAGATCCTCCCAATTGGATTTCTGACCTTAGAACTTCAGGAAGTCTATGGATAGTGAAATATGGAATATGGGTTTGAGATGGAGGTGTATCACTTCTTGGTCTTGGTGGAGTGAGTGGTGTTGTAGGGATTAAAATCTTGCCTCTAGCTATGAATCTGCCCCTAGAGTCGCTTTCTCTATGCATATCCTTGTTTTTGGATGTAAAAAAATGAGGTTACCTAATTACACTTCCTCGGAAACGACACCAAAATGTTTAGTCAATTTAGTGTCCTAAATTGCTTGCATAAATTATCAACCAGGGTTTGTATACTAATGAAGTGTAGGTGTACCATATGTACTTAGCTAACCTTTTTCTTACTTCGTTGTTTGTATTTTATGTTGTTTTTGGGCGTTTTCTGTTCCTTGATATCTAAGAATGTTAATCTAAAACTATGGAAAGGATTAAATGAATATAATACACTTTTAAGAAGAAAGAAAAGGAAGTTTTCCCAAATTAATCTAATTTTCATAAAAATAAACCAAAAACTGTTGACTAGTTAAAAACCTAATTTGGAAAACAAAGTATCTAATTGATCTTATTGTTAGCCCTATTCCATGGATTTAAGTCTAAGAATGAAAATGCAGTGCTTGAAAGTAAACACAGAAAATGAAATCAACTAATGTACTTCTAGTTACTCCAACATTTAATTATGAAATGATGCATTAAGCAACTTTATGTACTTTAACTTCTAATGTCCTAGAACAGTAAGCAGAAGGTAACTCATTAATTGCATTCATTAAACATTCAATCATCCAATTTATGAAGTATGACTAAATCAATCTCCTTGAATGATCTTTAGGAAGATCAATGATGCAACTAAGTGAGGATATGAAGGCAAAATGTAAAAGCATAAACAACTAATGTATATTTGATTTTCTTCAACATTCGATATGAAGTATTACCCTCTTGAACTGTTGTATAAGAAGTCAATTGCACCTTAGATCTTAAGTTCCTAGAAAATAAATAACAATGTGCTAAGTAAATTCAATTACCGTATGGATTAGATATTTAACCATTCAATTTAGGATCATTATCATCTTGAAATGGCTTTTGAAAACATCCATGAACAAAGTTAATTGACAATTCTATTCTGAGAAAACGAATGACAAAACAGTAAGGAAACTAGGCAACTGTGTGTTCTTAATTCTTCAATATTGATTCGATTGGAAAACAAAGTTATCTATCTTCTCAAAATATCTTAGAAGAGAAAGGCTGCACAATTGTGATTTATCACTATGCTATTGATAAAAAATTTGAATGAAGCATAAACCTAATTAGAAAACAGATTTGCTGAAAAAGAGAGTAATGAAATTAAGCTAAAAATATAAATGAAAAAAAACCTCCTTCAGATGCAGGGGCCCTCTGCAACTGATGTGGTTGAGCTGCTAACTGATTAAGGATGTGATCAAGCAATCATTGGCAACATGAACTTTGTATTATGATAAAGTGAAGTCGGAATACAAAGTATCAGCAAAAAGCCTGAGTTTAACACTTAGTTTCTGAACTGTGTTCTCGATTCTATGCAACCGATATTTAAAGGAAAATTACATAAATTTTTGTGATTTAAACTAGCTACAAGTGGCTACTTTGAATTATAATTGCAATAGGATTGTTGGACTTCTTGATTTGCTACGAAGAGAAAATCAAGTGTCCTACTGATTTCAGCTAATGTCCTTTGACTCCATCTTTGACCATGATCTTAGGCTCGCTTTTCTGTCGACCTGGAATGAGCGAATAGGATAGAATCCATGTAGGAATGATTCTAGAAACACCCATGTGGCCCAATTATTCAGTTGACACTTGGAACCTGCTAAACTATGAGAGTAGCTACGGAATCCACAGTTAGCTGTAGAACAGGCTGCATTCTGTAGCTAAATTGCAAAAATCTATCCAAATAGCAAGAGCATGAAAATATAATATGGAAATCATTTTAATGCATCCTTAATACAAAACCTAGCATTTATCATTGATTGGGGTCTGTGATATTATGAGAAAGTGAGGGAAAGAGGTGAGAAAAACTGTCAAAGAGAGGGTAATTCTGAGGTTCAACAATAGGTATATCACAAGAAATCAAATCTGTAGCATCAAACTCAAGTAATTGCAGGAGAAACATAAGCAAACCCTAGCCAAGAAAAAGAAGGGAGACAAGCTTGACATCCTTGCAGAGGAATCCCTCATTGCTTAGCACACTTCATCAAGCTTCCATAGCACAATTTTGAAGAAATTTTGGGCAAGTTTTGCAATTTTTTGAGCTTTTGCACAGTTGCACTATTAAAAGCGCAACGCCCTAGGCGTTGTGCTTTTTCTAGGGACCTCCAATGACAAAACTAAAGGCACCATTGGATTCAGAAGGCCAAATACAATCACCCTAACAACTTTTATAAGCTTTTTTGGGCCAATTGGTTAGTAAAAAAACACCTCAAAAAACATATTTCTGCCCTGTTTTTGAGGCTGACACTGCACTTTTGACCAGTCTTGGGAGATTGATCTTTTGGAGGGTCAAATCAAGTCATTTTTGAAAAATAAGGACAATTTTGGAAACTAGACAGGACAATATTTCCAATGAGCTATCCTGAGCTCAATTTGGACACTAGGAACCCATTTAAAAGTGGAGTTGAAGTTGGAACTATGCTTTTTACATTGGCGCTACGCTTTTTACCAATTTTATGTGTTTCGCGAAATTTGCAAATTTTCTCAGTTTTCTCAGTTTTGCCTTAGAAAATGATGTTTTAACCAATGTAATTCAAGGATATAAATGTAATAATCATTTTTTTAAGTTATCTATGGGTAAATACATTAGGTGAAAACTCTTGATGAGATGTAATGAATCAATTTCCAAAATGTGAGGGTGAGGTAGTTTGACCTCCCTACACTCCAGGTATGCAGTTCAGTTTTTGGTGGAACAACTCCTCAACTTAGGGATTCAACCCCTAAGGTTGGGAGAATTTTTTTAATGTCTATATCTATCATTTCTTAACTCATTTCAGAGGTTGGATGCTGTTGTATTGATCAAAGACTCTAGTATAATTCGTATTTGGTAGGAATTTAATGAAAGAGTTGCAACTATTTCTTTGGGATACTCGTGGTATGGAAATTTAACATTGTTTCTTATTATGTTTCATATGTATGAATGTTTTTTACTCTCTTTTATCACTCATAAAATTTGAAATATTACTTGACATGGTCATAGAGCTCACTCCTCAAAAGGATAAGGTCTCCTTAAGCCTTTTTCCAAATTGGTATAGGAAATTTTTATTTTTTACATGTTTAAACCTAATCCTAAGGTTCAAAGTCACCCCCATTTATGTCATATAATGTCCCATCATCATTAGGTGTTAGATTTCATTTCCCAAGCATTTAAATTCAAAAAGTACACTTTAGCCAGTTTTACCTCTTTTCGTAGTGTTTTACACTGTGAAATAATAGTTTTCGCTAGGAAACTGCTTAATAGTTTCATAGCGAAACAGTCAAAAAATGAAGTAGTCACACTACGAAAAACTGTTTTCCTGTCTGTCTTGTCAAACATGAGGTGAAGTGTCAGTTCATCATTGGAGGAGTTAGGGTGGATGTCATTCGATTCAGTTAGGGTTATTTCAAAATTACAAAGCCATGGCTGAGGTCATCATTACCGTTTTTAGCATGCATGTGTCATGATTAAGGCATGCGTTGTCATTGAAACCATAAAAAATTACCCAATTGAGTCTTTTTGTCATTCTTCGCTTCATCTTTGCATGTTATTGAGTTCTAGAGAGCTGCTTCATTGCGCTAAGTAGGTTGCTGGCAGATTCAAAGGTTGCAGGTGTCATCAAGCAAGCGAGCCTGAGAAGATATAAAATCACCATGGCTGCAAGGAAGAAAACCAACAAAGGTGGTCACTGCCACATGTATGAGCCCATGGAAATTAATTTTTTAAATGAAGAACCAACTACCTTGGAGGTATTCAAAAGAATAGGTTGTTTTCAATTCTGCCAAAGGTTGCAGGGTTGTCATCTATAGTACTATAAGACTTTGCTAATAGTTTTACTGGGACAACTTCAAAGGTGGGAATGCTAAACCTCACAGTAACACCAGACAGTATTTCAACAGAAACAAGAATCCCTAGAGGAGGGGAATAATGGTTTAAAGTCATCAAGTTCACCATGCAGGACTGCAAATAATTCATCAAGCCAGAGCATAGTGAAATTGATCTTACAAATTCTATCCCAAGGAGTTACATGAAAGACAACTACTCAAAGCTGCTGATGATCATTAAGAAGTACTTCACCTGTGAAGGAAGGTTTCACATGGTCTAATCCTACCACCTTAGGCTTCTGCTGCATTTTGTGGGTAAGAGGTCTCTTGACTCGCCCTTTTATTTATACAGAAGTCTAACTAAAATGTCAGATAACGTCCAATTTAAAAAATAAGGAAATGAAACTTCTCCCTTTCACCATGGTTTGATTAAGTTGTTGGTGTTAGAGGAGTTGAAGAGATTAGGTAGATGTTGGACATCCTTTCTGTTCATGAGTGGTTTTGAAGTAGATGCTGTCACTCCTAAAAGAGTTCCCAAACCTAGAGATATTTCATCACATAGTGGCAGAGCAGTTAGAACCAGTGAGCATGGGGATAGAGCCTTTGCAAAAGACTGATACACCCAAAGCTACACCTGCAAAACAGAATCCAACAATTAGTAAACATAGAAGCAAGAGAGTTACTTGGAACCAAACAGTGGTTAAAGGTAACTTAGAGGAAACCTTGCATGCAATTGATATTGAAGAAACTCCCATTGTGCAATCTGAAGATGTTGAAGATGGAGGTAGGAAGCTAAATAAAGGAAAAATAGCTAAAAAGTTAGAGTTTGCAGGTGATGATGTTGGTTTCATGTTTCAAGCTAGAAATCCAATCAAAATACATGCAAGAAAGGTCATGGAAAGCAGACAAGAAACTTAGAAGGTCAGTGAAACTGCTCAGCCCCACCAAGCATCACAGACCTCTCCCTCCTCACCTGCAAAAGAAGAACTAGTCATCAAACAAAAGAAGGGTAAAGAGAAAATCACTGAAAAAGTAGAAGTTGAAACCCTTAAGGAGTAGTTGAAAGAGGTAGGTGAAGAGATATCAGTCTTGAGGAAAGAGGCAAAGAAGCATAGAGCTGAAAGAGTGCAGTTTGAACAAATGAGGAAGATTTGGGAAGATCAAGTCACAAGTGTCTCAAATACCTTGGACAATACAAAAAACCTGATAAAGTGGACTCAGCCACTAAGAAGAGAGGTCAGGCACATCAAAAAGGTAAACCTACACTTGCAATCTAAGAATAGGACATTGAAGGACCAAGTGAAAGATATTCAAGAGCAATTGGAACTGATTCATGAAGAGCTGGAAAAGAAAGGTTTGAAAATGACTGTGGTAGAAGAGCCTATAGCTCAATTGATTGTTAATGAGGAAGAAACACCACAAGAGGAATAAGTTGAGATTGAATATGCCTTATAAGGTTCATTACATGCAGAGAATCAAGATTTTGTTGCTGGAGGTCAGTTTTTGAAGACTGATTTGAAAGGGGAAATTTTTGGGTTTTTACACAGTTTCGTAGCTTTCCTCAGGCTTAAAGCTAGGAATACGTTACGAAAAAACATGTAGCAACCTTTTTGCTTCTAAAGTCAGTTTTTTCTTGATTAAAGGAGGGGATTCATGGTGGTGATGTGTCATGACTTGATTAACATCACATAACAACAAAGGAGCGAAGCGAATGGATGCAGAAGTCATTTTTTCCACGCTACCAAAACTCGCTACGAAACTATCCTGTTTTCGTAGCGAGCAATTATTGGAGGTTTTGAGCATCCTAAAAGTAGTTTTTGGCTAGTTGGAGTCCTCCAGCATGTCAAGGGAGATTATCATCAAATAATTATGACTCGAAGGAAGTGTTATGAACACAAGTCATCAACCAAATTAGCTTTGAAGACAAGGGTCATGCAGTCCTAAAAAGTAGGGTTATGTTCCATAGATCTAGGAGGGTTTTAAATATGTAAAGTGGTGATGAAATTTGTCATGGGCCTTTCGAGCATGTGATAATTAATTTGTAACCATCATGTAACTGTTTCATAGACATGATAAGGGAAATGTAATAAATAGGAGTTAGAGTCCTATTAGGAGATGGTTTCTTTAAGGTGTAGTTGTCAGCTTTCTGTTAAAAGTTATGTATTTCAGTTATGAAAGGTGTCATAGGAGAATTTGATGATCTAGCCACCAGGAAGATCATCCTTGTTGTAAAGAATTTTTATTTAAAGACAAAACATCGAAGTAGTAAAGGGTTGGAGAACATTTGCACTAAACTGCTGCTTTTATGTTTTTGACCTATATCAATAATAGAAAGAGACATTTTTCTTGACAGACCTGAGATTCTCATGAGGTTTTTGATGTCTTATTGATCTATATCTTTATGTTTTATTACTTGCAGTAGATTTCATCTCTATTAATCATAATTCATAATCTTATGCTCTGACTTCCTTTAGTGATGAAATGACTGTTTTTTCCTATGTTTTATGTGTGAGTTGCCTCTGTTAAAGACCTCTATCTGCCTCAGCTTCCATGTTAAGAAACATTGTCACTGAAACTACTGATTTTTGACTCCATAAGCCCAATGGTAGCAAGCCTGCATTATTTTCAACCTGCAAACATAAAAAACAAGTTACATTTCCCATAGAGTTAGCCATCTAGTACTATCATTATTCAATATCATAAAACCCCCTTGAGAGAGCCCTCTCAAACTAAAGAGGCTAAGCTTCAGTTAGAAGTGGTTTGAAACAATTGCACATAGTTGTTTGGTAAGTAGCAAATAAAGTACAATTTTGTGATAACACTCTCCATGATCCATTTCATTTCTATTATATGTTGATTTTCAAGTTGATAAGCAAAATACATCTTCTATGCTCTGTTTTGGGAAAATATTCGTAGTTTGTCTCTTTCTTCAGTTTAGAAAGAATACATGTATTGTCTTGCTCTTTCTAGCACCTCATATGTCTGATCCATCCCACTCAAAAAACCTAAAGTGTTATCCCTCCTACCTACCTTGCCCCATTGAAAGGATTGCAATCCTAATATTATTTGCCCTAACCTAGCCTCTTTGACCTAATTCACCCATCCAGCAAAACCAATTCAAACAAACAAACCCTTTTACTCATACCTAGCCTAAAACCCTAATTCATCCAACCCTCTTGGTTGTGAGTTTGTGGAGAGAGCCCTCTTTGGTTTGGTAGGGTTAGCTACCAAGCTCAAATATTGGTTTGTGGTTACCTCTGTTTGGACTCTTTCTCAGCTTTAGAGATATGGTGGAGTGATAACACCACGCAAAATGATTGGGTTCTAAATATAAAGATGCAATGCGTACCTTTTGTATGGGTGGCACATGATGTAGATCAAAGAATTTATCCATCTGTAGTATCCATGTTACTAGATCCTTGCCATCAAACTTCCTCATATTGATGTTTAGAATGTAGTGGCTCTTATACCTAACATTGGAGTCTCTAAAATCATGATTCATATTCATTTTTTCTTGATCATGATTTTCTTGGAGTACCTTTTCACTACTAAGAAGCCTTTCTTGCAACAAAATTTTAACCCTTCCAACTTGAGATTTATTGCGTCCATGTCTACGTTAAAAACTCCCATGTCTGCTTTTAAACCATCATTTAAACCTTCCATGTTTTCTTTTAAACCATCCAATTTATTTTTGGTTGCTCTTTGTGAGAGTGAAATTTGTTGCACTCGGTCCCATAATTTTGATATATCATGTTTCATTTCTTCCTCTTCTTCATGCGACATAGTAGCACTTTCTGTTGGATTACTGGTTTTATCCATTTTTTTGTTGCAAGACATATTGGAACTAAATAATGACATCTATTCTTCACTATGCCTTTTGAATAACTTCAAACTCTTTTTTCAAACAGAATTTATGAAAATTTAAAAATACACACCTTTTAAAAGCTTGATTTTAGCTTGTTGATAAGGATGACCTTAAAAAATTTGTATCTTTGTGATTTCATATCTCAAAAGTCTAAAATTCCATTTTGTATTAGCCCTCTATGTCTTCCTTCCACCCCCATTGGTTAGTCCAAGATTGGATTCTTCAAGATAAAGGGATGTCAATTTTACCAAGATGACCTGATTATGGACTTGTATGATATGACACGTGTCACTGTTTTAACCTTCGGCCTTGAAAATGATATACAAGAAACCAAAGTATGTGAAATTTCATTCACTTTTTACGAAATTAAAATCTGGTTCATAAAAATAAAGTTATGAATATTTTCTTCGAAATGCCTATTTCAGACAAAATTTTGGAGCATGCATAAACCCTAACTTCCCTGGACCATATCTCCAACACTATAGCGAACCAAGATATGAAGTTTTTACACTATATTCATCAAGATTTCATTTCCACGTGGTAACATTTTTAGCTTCTGAAGCCTCGCAAAAAAAAAACTATAGTGAAAATTCCAAGATGACTTGTTTGAAAAAGAAAAACCTTAGAATCTAGAGCTTTGATACCAAATGTTATGTAACCAGATCATAAATACAGAAGAAAATATAGATCAATGACTTGAAAATAAGCCTCTTTGAGGGGGGAAACCTCTTTTTACATCATATAAATGAACAATTATTGGATGATACAAATGGAAAGACCTCTTTGATATATATAGGAGTATAAAGGGTCACAATATAATAAGGGCCTACATAAAAATAATAATGTATGGGCACAATAATAAAAATAGTGGGCTTTTATGGGGCACAACAATAACAATATGGGGGCTACATGGGGAACAATAATAACAATATGGCAGCTACACTAGTATTATAGGGACCTAACAATGCTAAAAGGAGTAGGAGACATGGGACAACCCACTATATTATATTTAATCTCTTATGAACAACCCACTATGTTCCTAAACATGACAATGATGTTCTCATACAACCTTGCGACAATAACCCTAAACTTGAAAAGGAATTTTAACTCTTCCATCCTAATCCATATGTTCATCCTGGGAACCGTGTTAAAATATTTTCTAAAGTTAATGAATCAAAAAAATGAGATTGGTTTTATTACTTTGACACTAAAAAGGTGGTCCACAGTTAAATAACTTCTGGCCCAGTCTTAAGCTCTTTTATTGTGACTTTCTAGTCATATTATAATCTTGTTTTCCGAAAAAGTCACATACAACTTGTCTAAAATGGAGTAAAACATAATAGTCATATAGTTAGAGGGATTTATTTTATCCCATTTCTAAAACTAATAAATCATTTGCATCCAAGTTTTAGGGAATATCTACTTGAATGCGAAATTAAAGAGAATGTCTATGCGAGGGATGACGATAAACCTTTCAATTTTTAAGATTTTAGCTTTGCAACCTTCGATGTCCTTAGCTTTCACTTTTGCTAGGCACTTAAACTCTATGTATTTTGAAGATAAATCTTCATCCATTATAAAAGCATATGTAGTGGTGTCCATGACATTAGGGGATTCATAAGGATTTTTAAGATAGGAATTCTAGTCTTCTAAGGGAATCATATTACTTTCTTTAGTTTTACAAGTTAGATTTTTCCTTCAAAATTTCTTAGTATCGAGTTTAGATAAGCATACAAGTTGCTTGTGCTTTCTATTTATATAGTGCCCCTTTTCCCTTTTAATTAGTGCTTTGTATGTATTTATCTTATTATATTTTAAAAACTCATTAAAAACATCTCTAATGAATTTTCTAGCAAGTTACACTTGTTATCATACCAAGGGTTGGTTTCTCTATTTTTCTTTTTGCATAACACCTAAATAGAAAACTTATTACTGGTAGTAGAAATGGTTTTCATGATATTATGATAGAGATATTCAATGTTACCCTACAAGAGGATTTAATTCATTATTTCAATCCATAAGAAAAAACTCATCTTTATATTTGTCAAAAGAAAAGTGGCTTTGTTATCAAAACTTCATTCATAGGGTCTTTTATGCATGGCAAATTTTAGAGTTAGGATTAAAGGTCTATGCATAGAGTTGGGTTTATAATTGTTTGAAAGGCCATAATTTACTATTTGGTTGTAAACAAAGATACTAAATGTCACATAGTTCATGACATTGCTTCCTAACCCATGAATACAAGTCATCGAGTTGGATTTCAGTCACTTCAATAGGCCCATGCAAACTATTAGGTCTTAAGAATCATAGAGTTCGATTAGCTTGCTACCAATCAAATTCTCAATTGAGTCTTCAAAGTTTCTTTTGTATATGTTAACTAAAACAATGTCCTTAAGAAGCCTAAAAAGATTACGTTTACAATTGTTGCTTTAAAAAACAACTTAATTAGCTATAATTCTAGCATTAAAGTCCCTTCATTTCTCTTACAAGTATCTTACTCTAAATTCTTATCTATTTTTTTTTTATTTAGATTGTTTTTCTTATATTAAATAGATTTAATAAAAAATAAATAACATATTACTATATTAACCTTCTTAACATTAATACCATAAATTTATATCTAATATAATAATTAAAAAAATTATGTTATGAAACCAAAAATAAGAAAAGTATTTTTTTTAATATAACAAGCTATATCTCTAAATTCTTATTCTATTATGATTAATGAATAAAAATTTAATACTCCATAGATATAAAATACGAAATAAAGACTACTTCAATTTATATTCATAAATAATCATAGTTAAATTAAATAATCATTAAAGTAAATTTTTATATGCTTCATTTGAAAATTATTATTTAAACCAAATTGGGGCTGTCCTATTCTCATTTGAGTTTAAAGGAAGTTGTTACTTCCCTCATTTCAATTGAATTTGATGATTTAACACATAATACTTTTCTTTAAATTCTTTATGGCATATTGTCCACTGGGGTTGCTTTACTTAAAAAAATATTGGTCCAATACCCAACGTATTCATATGGTCCAATTGATTCCTTTATGCAATATCCATGCAAGAAAATTCCCCTCCTAGATTCCTTTACATTGATAAAGGCCATTTCAATTGATTGTTATACGAGCACATCAATACATCAATGGGAGTTCCAACTTTTGGTACATCACTTCTTGTTTCTATACTTGTCGTAAATTATCCCTTGTACTCTTTTTGGTAAAAGGTAAGTGTTCAAAATAAATAAATTAGTACTTGTATTCCTTTTTGGTAAGGAGGAGAAAATTTTATTGGAAAAATTTCTCCCCATAAATATTAATAAATTTGAATTAATATATATATAAAATTTTAGAGATTAGTTTACTAGAATTTTTTGATTTTTATATAATTAGAGATTAGTTATATATATATATATATATATATATATATATATATATATATATATATATATATATATATATAATTTTTTTAAATGCATTAATATAACATATTCAATAAAAAATAAATATAAATAAAAAAATGTGTTTTAAATGGAAATATAGCTAAAAGATGAAATGGAAGAAGATAATTTCCAATGACACTTTTTAATTTATTGAAAGTTTAGTTAGGGTATCTTTAAGGAATAACTTTATGATTAAAATAAAAGATATAGTACAGTTTAAAAGCAATCTAATAACCTTGTCTCATGTTATTATTCATGAATAGTTTCTTTTAAAATGGAAACAACTTCAAAACTCCTACCCAACCAAATATGGGAGGAGGTTTTATTCCATCAACAAATGTGCAGATTCCAAATCCATTTTTTTTAACAAATGAGTAAGGGTTCTATTAAAATCTGCGCCTGGATGCAACAACTACATGGGAAATCAAATACATTGATTATTCTTGCAAAGGGTCCTCATAAGAGGGACTGACATGAGTTAAAAAAATACTATGTTGGATACTCGCTGCTACAAGTGGCCGACATACATAGACTTTGCAAAATTGTCCAAGAAGTAAAACATGTTTACAATACGAGAGCATAGAAAAGGAGGAGAAAGAGCATCTTCTAGAGGTTGATTGAGATCTAACAGCAAGTTGCCAGTGGGTCAAATAGATGCTCTGGAGTTTAAGTTTTGGTTTTCATTTACTATGAATTGCAACTTCAAGTCTTCCAACTGCTGATGAAGAGCATTAATTTCATTCTCTTGATGAGTTAATTTATCTTTAAGGGTCTGAATCTCATACATGAGCGAAATGGAGGTTGTCATTTGCTGATGAAGTTTCCAATTAATATCCATGTGTTCCAACTGAAGAGTTTCTAATTTTTTAGTAGAATTTCTACAATTGTTGTTACCACCTAATGCAACGAATTTATCCTTATTGGTTGACATTATTTGATTTCAAGAGGAATGGTACCAAGTGTCAGCAAGGAAAAGGCTCAAATCACTCAGAGGATCAATGGGTGGGTTGCTGCGGAAAACAATAGGGATAACCATGAACCAAATACAGAAAAATTCCAACGAGAGAATAATTACATAGAGAGGGACAAAGGAAGGTGCTTGCTTTCCACAAGGAGAGAAAAGGCCAACATGATAGTTCATTAATCCAGGAGCACCAATGTCAAATGGGTAAAGGAGAAGGGAAGACTTCCAATTAAGTAAATGGACCAACATAGAGAAATTAAGACCCAAATTAAAAGAGGATACCATGCAAAGGGGAAGGGGATACCTGAGAATAGGAGTACCCAGTAGAGGAAGGCTGACCTGCAAGGAAGAGCATTGATGAAGAGGAACGGGCTGGCGAATGGAGCAACAACGATCCAAACTAATACTAATTGTGCTCTCACGAATGGGAAGAGAGATAAGGCGTACCTAGGAGAGGGATAGGCTGCTAGAGTTTCTTTTGCAGTGAATCCAAAAATCATACCAACATTCACTATGCAAATTCGCCTTGATTTATAAAGTGTTGGTAATAGAGCCAATAAGTCAATTAATATAGAAAATATTTGAAAATATTTCTCAACTCAGATGAGCCAACATTGGCCACCATTGAACTTTGCCGAATAGAAGCTCACATGATCATTAAAAGGAAATCCATGAAGGCAAAAGCAGATGAAGGCCATTAATTTAACTCATAAACCATAAATTCCACTCGTGACACCAATATGGTCACCATTAAAATTCAATATGACACCCTTCCTTGAGATAATCAATGTGTAAGGTGCAAGGTCATATCAAAACTTAAAATGTTGTCTAGTCTAGAATATTGATGTGTGCAAGAACATTGGTAGGATTTCCTTTTCATGGGTTGCGGCCTCACAAAGAGCCATGACACCTTGCATTAATCACCACCTTTTATTATTATTATGAGATATTATGTTTAGATAAAGACATGGGAGAGGGAGACATAGAGTATGAGTCCAAATTGGTGAAAAGTGTAATTAGGTTTGGTCTTCATAATGTCATGCGTAATTGTGATTTTATGTAATTGATGAAAAGAAGAAAAATAAAATTATTATTATGCTTGTCTCATGGGTTTCATGAGCAAGGAATTTTATTTTAGTGATGGCTCCCATTGTGAGCCTTTAGGATTTTTCATATAGTCATAAAAATCAATTTGAGTCTATGTCATGTATGAAGGACCCTTCTTTGGCATATTATAGAAGTGTAGGAATCATTAATATGTATAGGATAAGCCCTCCAAGACCAAGCAAAGAATCCTCCTCATGTTGTCTTCAAAAATATTATTGCAAATTCCAAATGACACATCGGTTGAGCTTATAGTCACGTTGGCTTAATTATGATGGCAAACATGTATAAATAGGTAGCTTGACCTATTTCAAAAGACAAATTTTTCGGTGGTCTGTAAGTCTGCAATTCGGTCAAGCATTAGAAAACATAAAATATCAGACTAATTGTATGGATTACAGTGCGGATTACAATGATTGTTGTTGTGAAGAGAATCCCCTCTGTGGACAGAGGCAATCTCTCTAGCCCTAGAGTGGGTCTAGCAACCTATGAGACTATCTAATGCACACTTTCTTAGTTAACATTCAAAGCAGGATGAGAAAGGGAAAATGACCTACCTCTTCCTGATGCTATGCTCAACCCTTTGGTGAATGCCTTGATCCACAATCCTTTAGGCTCGATCCTCGCTACTTGTGGCATTCAAATACCTGCAGGAGATCAAGAGACAACAAAAAACGTGATCCAATACAAAGCATACATTGAACATCAACTACTTAACAGATCAAGGAGCATTAGGCTACTTGTATGGATATCCAAACAAATATAGAAAGCGAAACACCAAATGTATTATTGATAATATAAAAGGGGGAGCTTACAACCGTGGCCTTGATGTTGGAGGCCTCCCTTTGGTGTAGTCCAAGTCCAAACCGAGGCCCTTCAAGCGATCCTTCTCTCGAATGGAAATTTAGGCATTAACACAACATGGGGATGCAAAGGATTAATGATCATACCAACCCAAAAATGACCAACCAGTAGTGGAGGGATGGGGATCAATTTATAGGAAGGGAGAGGGATTTAGGAGCCCATGAAAGAAGGAGGAAGGCCCACTTCTCAAGGGATAATCCCCTATTTATAAGGTCAAGAGCTCAAAATGAGATAGCTCGACCATATCTCCACCAAACAATATCCAGCTCGTTGTCCTAGAAGCTTCTAGAGCTCAAAGCTTCTCCTCCATTTGAGGAAACACTGACAGAAAGGGTTCAACGTAGTTTTTCCAATCAGAAGAGCACTCACAGTGCTAGGCTAGAATGTACAACCTGCCATCAACACGAGAAGATAACTGGAGAAAAGCGATGACCCAAAAATTTAGGGTTTGAGCTAAGCTTCTTCCGAAATTCTTCAAGGCAAATTTCTTTTAGTCTTTAAAGGATATCTTGATGTATTTTTCGAAGGTCGATATACTACAAAACATTCATCACCTGGCACTTCAGGACCAGGGATGGGAAGTGAACAGGGTGACAAATTTTTGTATAATAGATTCTCCCTAAAGCATGAAGACAAAACAGGGAGTGATGGGTGAAATGCTTTACGAACCAAGGAAAGTAATCATAAAAATTCCAGGAAACTTGCAAAATCAAACACAATACAATATATGACATCTCTGACATGAATATGCCTAATAAAATATCACTGAATAATCATCACGGAACATATGAACCCACGGCATGGTAAAAACCATCCATCTAAAAGAGATCATGGAAAGGGATCCATGGTATGGTCGCAATCATATGTGTAGAAAGGATCAAGTGTACAATCGTGAATACTCAATAACTCAATGCATACTGGATAATAGCAAATGTGATCCAGGGCCTTCTTCAAAATCTCTATGTACCCGATGTATGAATCTAACCATGTGAATAGATGTGCTGATGTCGAACATGGTAGAAACCACTTGATTACTAGTCAATGATGAAAATCGTTAACATGCACGAGAGATACCAAAAATAATGACAATGGCCCTTAGGGTACAACAACACAATCTACAAGCATGAATAAATGTGTTGAAGTCAAACACTTGCAGAATCATTTGATCGAAGGCCAATGAGGTGAAATTGTCGTTGAATGTGAATAACTTGCCATTAAGGCATGTAAGCTCCAAGGTACTGAAAAGGAGTTTCTAAATCATCTTCCTGGATAATGAAATGAAGTCGAAAGGAAGTGATTTGTTGAAGGAAGGCCATGATGATTCCCACATCATTGATACGAAACAAAAGATTTCTCAAGATAAAAGGAGTGATTCAGGACTTCTGCAGAGAGGATTAGACAAGAAGAGGATGCTTGAATTAAAAAAAAAAGGGCTTCTCTTGAACATATCAACGACACTACTATGGAGCGCGGTAGCATTTGACTCAAAATGGGATCATAGGTCATGGTGACAACAAATAATGATCGAATGAGAGGAAAATGGATTTCCCAAAACCAGGAAGGAAAATGAAGAATGAAGGATATCCCCAACCCGACATGAAATGTAGACGAGTGTCATGTTCAAGAGCGACATGCATCGTCAAAACACATAGGAAGTTCCACTTTCAATTTTCCCCCATTATTGCTAACGAGTACCTCTTTATTTTTTTATAGCAAGCATGAAGATGATAACATATGCTTCGCATATAAGTTCATTCTTCGAATGAATCCATCCTAGTAAGTTTAACAAGCCCTAGGAAGGAGTAAATCGATCTTGTCATGGTGGCAAGTCTTTCGCCGTTTAAGTTTTATGAGTTTGACGGAAGAGTTACTCAGTGTCTTTTTCATGTTTAGGGAGTTTGAAAAAGAGATGAAAAATAAAACTCCAAAATGTCCCTTTTCGTAGATAGTCTCTCAAATCCGAAAAGGTAGAAAACAATATCCGAGAGAACCTCTTGACCATGTTCTATCAAGGAATTATTTTTTCGTAAATATTCAATCTTAGCCCAAAAAAGGGATAAACATATACTGAGACGA
This sequence comes from Pinus albicaulis, assembly GCA_034641835.2. Classification (NCBI taxonomy): domain Eukaryota; kingdom Viridiplantae; phylum Streptophyta; class Pinopsida; order Pinales; family Pinaceae; genus Pinus; species Pinus albicaulis. The sequence goes on from CM076569.1 coordinate 149,802,367, forward strand.
CACCAATTCATTTAATTTAAAGAGTTCGAAATGGCTAGTACTCGACAATATTTTCATCTTTCGAGAGTCAGAAAAGAGCGTACAAATGACTCCACCTGGAGGAATAGGTGGTATAAAGGGTAGAGACTAGTTTAAAGTTGATCTTTGATTATGTTTCAATTTTGGGCTCAATAACGATGTCACCCAAACTCCTAAGATGCAACTATATGAGAAAATGATTCTTTCAATTCAATGAATGTTATCTAGTTTAGGGAAGAGTTTCAAAAAATGATGCACCAAGAAATAATGCAAGAAACAAAACTTTCCTAACTAGATCACTTCCACTTTCAAAATGCAATTCTTAAAAGTAAAAATGATTTCACTTTAACTACCCCCATTCAATTCAAAACATCAAAAGATGTGAACTATGAAATATTTCTTTTTCAAAACTATGAAACTGTAATATGTGAACAAATTTCTTTTCTTTTCGATCAAAAGAGAATGCATTCAATGCAATCTTTGATGAAATGAGAATCTACTTAATTCAATTTGTAATGAGAAAGAAAGCACTCAATGCACTTTTTAGTTTTTAAATTACTATACAATGTAAATAATGTCTAATGATGATCACAAAAATGACTTTTCGAATGCAATGTAATCTGATGCATTTTTATGAAAAGTAAAGTTTTGAGATAAAAACTAAACGAATGCAAAAGATCAATTTCTTTTATGGAATGAAAAATAACTAATGATGCTAAATTATCAAAAAACCAATATATTTCCAAACATGCAAGAAACAAACAATGACTTAATGGAATCAAAGAATCAAAGAGTCAACCAAAATTTCACTTTTATCACTTCAAGTATGGGATGGAATTGTGCACACTAGAAAGAAAATAACACCAAAAAAACAAAATTTGATGCACACAAAGAAAGAAGATGACCTTAGAGACCAAGAGACACTAGGCCTTTTAGGGAAAACCCCAAAAATTCTCAAATTTAAGGACCAACGCCACTTTACATAGAAAAACCCATGCTGACAGGGTCTTGAGCGCTACTTTAGACCCCCAGACCCATGCTGTCAGCGCCACTTTGCATAGAAAAACCCGTGCTGGTATATGAAACTGCACCAGTGCCATGAGATAATGGAAGATAGGGTTTTCAACACGACTATACTTATAAATATCCGTGCTGGAAGAATGACTGTGTATGAAAAAAGACACGTTGATAGAGGAACATTAAGGAAAAGCAATAAAATATTAAGCAGAAACCTAGAACTGACACTCTAAATAAAAAATCAAGCACTATACAAACCTATATAAACCTAAATAGACTCATATATTGACGATAGGTCAAACTGATCAAAACACCAAATCAGAAAAGGAGAGACAAAGAGGCTATAAATCCTTAGTGGAGTCACCAATTTTGTTGTGAAGACAATACCCTCTATGGACATAGGCGATCTCTCTAGCCCTCAACGTACGAGAATATCTAATGAACATTTTCTTAGTTAACATTCAAAGTAGGATGAGAAAGGGAAAATGACCTACCTCTTCCTGATGTTATGCTCAACCCTTTGGTGAAGGCCTTGATACACAATCCTTCAGGCTCAATCCTTGCTACTTGTGGCATCCAAATACCTGTAGGAGATCAAGGGACAACAACAAATGTGATCCAATACAAAGAATACATTGAACATCAACTACCTAAAAGATCAAGGAGCATTAGGCTACTTGTATGGATATCCAAACAAATATAGCCAGATGTATTATTGATAATATAAAAGAGGGAGCTTAAAACCATGGCCTTGATGTTGGAGGCCTCCCTTTGGTGTAGTCCGAGTCCAAATCGAGGCTCTTCAAGCGAACCTTCTCTCGAATGGAAATTTAGGCATTAACACAACACCGAGATTCAAAGGATTAATGATCAGACCAACCCAATAATGACCAACGAGTAGTGGAGGGATGGGGATCAATTTATAGGAAGGGAGAGGGAGTTAGGAGCCCAGGATAGGAGGAAAGCCCACTTCTCAAGGGATAATCTCCTATTGATAATATCAAGAGCTCCAAATGAGAGAGCTCAACCATATATCCACCGAACAATATCCAACTCGTCGTCCTAGAAGCTTCTAGAGCATGAAGCTTCTCCTCCATTTGAGGAAACACTGCCAGAAAGGGCTCAACGCGGTTATTCCAATCAAAAGAGCGCTAACAGTGCTAGGATATAATGTGCACCTGCCATCAACAAGGGAAGATAACTGGAGAAAATAAATGACCCAAAAATTTAGGGTTTGAGCTAAGCTTCTTTAGAAATTCTTCAAGGAAACTTTCTTTTTGTCTTTAAAGGATATCTTGATGTATTTTTCCAAGGTGGATATAATACAAAGTATTCATCATAGGGCACTTCAGGACCGGGGGCACGAAGTGAACATGGTGAAAAATTACTATATAACTTACAGTGCAAATTAAAGTGGATATATTGCAGTATCGTTCAGTGCTATTTCAGATGAGAAGGTTCAGTGCTATCAGCAATGAAACAGTCTCAATGCTACCACGGTGACATGATACCATAGTTTTGGTGCCAACATACCACAATATTGGTGCTAATAGTGAGAAGGTCTTGATATTATCATAGTAAGAAGGATCCAATATAAATACAGTGAGAATGTCTCGCTGTCATCACATTAATAAGGACTCAGTGCCACCACAAAAATGAGATCTTGTGTAATATTCCCAATTAGCCATGAGCTAGTTGGAATATTAAATTTTGTTTTGCTGCTTTTTTTTATGAATAAGAAGACAATGGAGGTCCATAATTCTCATTAATAATGAATAAATCAATGCCAATGTGAAAAGGATATATTTTGGCAGCTTAATTTAGCACCTTTAAGTGTGAAAAGGGATTGGAACACCTTGACTAGGTCAATTTTGACGAAATCAACAATGCTGTCATCGAGGAGTGGTCATCAATGAGAGACAACGTAGTTTTAGATGGATATGCTTTACATGGAAGTAGTGCTATTATTGGATGGGGCTTAGGGTTTGCAAGCTCATATCTTATTTAAGGAAGAGGATGGCAGCCATTATTCATAAGGTTGATGTATGTGATATTTCTGAATATATGGTCTGTTTAGACATATATCTTTCTCTTGCTGTTTAGCTGAGATTGAGTGTTGTTTAGCACTGGGTGTTCCTGATCGCGAATCCCACCTCTTCAATTGAGAATCTATTGAAGGAGTCTTGTATTACATTGTCCACTATCAGGCTTAAGGCCAAGCTTCATCTTTCAATTACAGCGCAAATCCTGTTGAGGGTTGAGTTGTTTTGCAGGTTGCAGTTATTGGGGTCCTGTGATTTGGCTGATTGGAAAAACAAATGACAAGGCAACATATAAACCAAGCTTCAGAGCTCTAGGATCTAGCACTCCTAGTCTCAGAGAGGGATCTCTCAATATGTTTGTAGGGATATAACTTGATGCTTTTAAGAGGTTGATTTTAGGCTAGTTATGAAGTGCAAATTTGTTTGTTTATTGGTTGGACATAGATGATCTAGGCAGCATATATAGAGTGTGAAAATCTACAAGCCATTGGGCAATGGAGTCATGTGGAAGTCTAAACATTTCCAATTGATGAATTTGGGGAACCAAAGGGAAAATCTAACTTATTCAATGGATAGATCCAAATCATATAGGTGGGATGAGATGAACATCAAGGATTTGGAAGGAAAAGTAGAACTTTAAGGGCTGTTAAGACTCCTTAATCATGCATACTTTTCAACGAAGGGACTTGCAACACTATCTAAACATAAAGAAATATTCAATAGCCAGGGCTAACCATGAATCCTACCAACATAATTTATGCAGATAACATTAAACAAGACATAATTTTAAGTAAGACAAAGAAGGAGAGGAACACTCTGTTACTTCTAATTGTTTCACTTAAAGGAGTTAGAAAACATATAAGAAACACAACTAATTGCATCCATAAAAGGGGGAACACCCAAGCATCTAAGATTGCAATTATAAAGACCTTCAAATATGACTATCTCAACAATAAACAGAGGGTAAGATCGGGACAAATCCTCTCTGCCAGGCTGCATACAATAATGTTTGAAGGATGATTTCAGAAATAACTTTCGAGAGGCAGCAAGAAGACATGGAAAACCATAATTCAACCTTGACACCAACTATTTGAAATATTATGAAATAAGCAAGCTTAAGGGTTTAAAAGCAGTCAAACTACTAAATAAAACCTTCAACAGATGAAAACATACAGGCAGTGAAGAGTAAACAGGCCTAAGGTGCTTCTAGGAGACATTTCTTAGCCTAATATTTTTACTCTACTGCAAGCAAAGCATAATGGAACAAAGTGAAAAACAGGAAATAACATTAACGAATAGAGAGTACTTCACCAAAACCAGGCTCAGGGATCCAATGGTATAGCCTCCTTCATCAACAAAAAAGAAAAGACATCCACACTTCTTCAAAACACAAATTCTTCTTCAAAACAGTAGTCTATGTATTACTTCAGAATTCATGAAGTGCCAACCTTTTATAATGAGAGTTTGAATAAGATTTATAGGTGAATGGGGAGGGGAGGTGACAGAGATGGTCTTGATGGTGAATTAAAACAGAGGAGAACAACATTTGAATGCCCATTCTGTGTCATAAATATTACATTAATTTCATGCCCATTCTAGTATTTCTTGCTGTCTTTGAGGCATATCTGGCAGGCTGTAATAACTCCAACATGTGTTCTTTGAGAGAAGTCTTCTGACTGTAGTAGTTCTATTCTAGGCTTCTGGGACGAGTTAATTAAAAGAGTGGGCTTTGAGGCTTTCCCATACTTTCAAAATAACTACTCTGTTAGTTGAAAAGTCTTTATTCGCAGAAACTGCCAGTTTTGTTCTTGGTAGGTAAAAATGCTGATCATGGTGGCGGTCAGAAGTCCTGACTGAAATAAATTCTTCACTCTATCATGCACGAGGCCTTCTGCCTTGTGATTTGTCCTTTTTATGACTATTTTGACTTTAATTATTTTATCTCAATATTGTGATTTATCTTCGGGCTTTTATGCTTTAACCTTTAGTCTTTAATCTTCATCTTTAATCTCTGATTGGTCTTCACTGTTCTTCATTTAAATTTATTGTTTTGTAGACAGGTGCTTTCTTCATGTTGGAGGGTTTTCTGTAGCAATCGATGTTCATGATGCATCGATTAAACGTGGAGTTTCAACCCGTAACGTCTTTTTTTGTATTGAATTAGGCCTTGAGGATCGTCATCCTCTGCTTCTGCAACAATTTTGCTATGGGACAGCTCCAATATTTAACCGCCATGAAAAATTGCAACCAAACAATAAAAAATTAAATAAAACCTGCGTTTTTGGGTTTAAACTACTTCATAGGGCATTGGCGGAGGTGGAAGAGCAGTGCAGAGGAGGTGGAATGTAGGTGGAGGTTTAAAATTTGCAGTGGAGCGGGGAGCAGAAAAGGCAGTATCTGGAAAATCGGCAATGGTTTTCGCATGGGGCTCGGGCGGTAAATGGTATTAGGCAAGGGGAATGTGATACACACCAGTGGCTGACACTTATGCCCCTGAAAAATGCCCATTTTGCGTTCAAAGTGCATGGAGGGGAGGGGGATAAAAATGGACGAGAAATGGGATCTGGACTGTTAGATCTGGGGAGGGGAAATCAGATCAACGGTGGAGATTACAGGAAACACAATGAAAGGTTCCAGCATGGTCGGGTGGGACCCGCGGGATTACATGTGAAAATGAAAGAAAACACGCATAGCGGGGGCACTTGAGGTACAAACAGGTTTGCGGGTCGGGTGCCCCCGTAATGAATGTGGGCCGTCGGATGGATATTTCCCATATCCCGAGGAGTCAACTGTAGGGACACTTGCATGGTTGAACTTTGTGCTGAAAAGTGCCCATGGGTGACGAAGAAGGTGAATCGATGCAGGCCATTGGATCCGTGATATGGACGGTCGAGATTCATTTCGGTGGATCAACGATCGGAGGAGCAAAGGGTCTGGGGATAAGGATTTTGGAATTTCCGATAAGTGAAGTGTCGATGCGATGGAGGGATGCGATGGACAGGGGGCCATCGGATCTGGATCAGATCGACGGTGGAAATACCCTCGGGGCTTCACATATCGGCGGGGAAAGGAGATGCGAGAAAAAAAAAGGAGAAGGCCGATGCGATGGGGGATAGCCGTCAGATCTTGGGGGAAATGGACGGCTGAGATGGAGTCGAGGAATCACATCGGCAGAGAAGAAGGGAAAGGGACGCAGGACCGGTGGAAGCCGATTTGAGATGGGGTGACGTGCCGACGGCCGTTGGATCTGCGACATCAACGGTGGAGATTGATTCGGGGTGCAAGCATCACGCAAAAGGGAAAACGAAGAAACAAAGGAAAATAGGGGTGGAGCGAGGTCCGATAGCGCAGAAGGGGATTAATCTTGTAGTCGACGGTCGCAGGTCCACAGTTACATGGAGGAAGGGGCTGAGATTTAAGCCCGCAGGGGGCTTAAATCTATTTTCATGAAAATAATCGGATTTAAAGCCCAAAAAGGGGTTTTTTGAGGTTTCGATAAAGTAAACGGAGGGGTTTTAAAACAAAAAAAAAGGGATTTTACAAGGTTTAAAGGGGAATTTAGGAAGAATTGAAGGATAAATGAGGGGAAAAAAGAGTGATGTGAAGGGAATTATGAGAATAAAATGGAGGAATGAAATGATGGAGATGAATCTTTGAAAAACAGTTTTCTCTTTGGAAACAACAGGACTTTGAAGTGAAAACATCAGTGAAGGTAGGTTTCTTTGGACAAAGAGAGCAACCAGGCTTCAAGAACTAGCAGTTTTCCATGAATATTTCTTCTTGAAGGCTTAAGAACATATTTAGCCATCATTTGGTATAACATAAATTATAGATGGCTAACAGTGGCTCCACTTGGGGAGGACAACTTTCCCTTTAGGTGTCCAGAACCTCAGTTAATCAATCTCTGGATTTTAGCAGACCAATGCCTTATCCATTGGGAAAAATTTCTTTGTCTTCTTGCTGATTTTCTTTGTATTTTAACAATTCTTCAATGACCCGCAGCATGAAAAAATCTTTAAGACAACACCTATACCTACCCACACTACTTTTCCTAGCATTTTTTCTTCTCTTGAGTGCACTTGAATTGGCATCTCTTTTACATATTCTTTTTGAAAACAGAAAGATAAAACTATCTAATGCTACCCTTATTTCTTCCAAGGGTCTAGATTAAATAGTTGGACTCTAAAGCTTCTCTACCTAATCTACTATCAGCCAAGTTAAACTGTTTGACTGATCTACATTCTCTACATTCTAAAACAGAAATTTAAACAAAATCAAATCAATATTGGACTGTTTGATTTGCTATGGTGTCTATGGCTGTATGTACAGGCTGCATATAGAATTTTATTTGCAGAAAATTAAAACAAAACTGTGAAGGCTTAAGATCTGAAAATTATAAACACCCTTATGTTCTTTTCCAGCTCTGATTTTGATCCTTTTGAGCTGTCCTCTTCTTCTTTACCTGGTTCAAGTTTTCAGCATGTTAGAACCAGTCTTCTTTGTATCTTTGGCTCAGGTTTTGATTTGATTAGAGCCATTCTTTTTCTCTCTTCTCTTTGGTTCAGGTTTTGAGCATGCTTGAACCATTCCTTTCTTCTATCCTAATCTATTCTACTAATAAGCCAAGATTAAACAGTTTGGAAAATCTTCTTCACTAACCTATCAGTAGTAAATTGAAATCTATCTAGTCATGATTAGGCTGTATGACTAAATAGCAGTGCTCTTTCAAGTAGTGGCATTTAGGCTTGCACACTTTCAGATTTTTATTTTCTTTTTTGATATGGGTCTATACCTTTCTTCTTTTATATCTGCCCTCTTTTCTCTTTTTCTATTGTTTTTGTATTTTTCCTTTTTTCTTTCAAAGTAAAAAACAAAAAACTAACTAAATGTTCACAGGCTGAGTTTTATTGAAATTAATATCTAACCTGGAAAATTTACATATTTAGTTGATGAAATCCCTTTTCCAATATAGCCAATCAAGTAAATGGTTCCATGATTGGTCTTTGATCATCTCCTTGAGCATGCTGGACAAACAGGGCCACTCCCATTTCACTTGTTCTTTAGCGGCAATGCTAAAAAATCTTCTTGCTTTTGGTAATACACTGCTTCTAACAACCTTTATCCCTTCTTCAAATATCTTCAAGAAATGAGCATAGGGATCTTGAAATAATGCCTGGTTATGAATATTTGGAAGATAGGTTTCAACCAAGCTTAATTTTTCCTCCACTGGGTCAAGTTTAAGATTCTTTTGAGAAAAAACTTCTTCCTCATCTTCATTATCATCTAAATTGGAGGACTCATAATATATTGCAGTATTGTCCTCTTATAGTCCTGGTATGCTCTGATTTAGTGGAATGTAATTTTTGAAGAGATCATCATATTCTTGAGTAGGGGTATCTTTTATTACCTCAACCCTTTCAGGAGAAGGCTCCTTATCTTCAGCTTGCTTAAGAAATTCTTCTTTCTTCTCAACCTCATCATCATAACTGATAGATTGCTGACTCCCAATTATGTGAAAGCTATTTTTGATGAGTTGGATTGGTTGATTGTTGCTTTCAAGATGATGATAGTGAAGTTCATGACACCAATCAACTGCTGGTTTCCCTGCAAGATTAGTTTATGCTTGAAGCTCATCATTGTCGTCAGACTGATCAAAAATTGGAAAATCATTAGTATAAACAATCTCACCAATCAAGCATATTGGGTTATCAGTTTGTTTTTCTTTAAGCTGATCTACAAGTTTATTTTCTGGTTCAGGACAACAAGGTTTAGTAGGTAAATGAGCAGAAGTGCTTTTTTCAAATGAAGTTTTGAAGGCTGGTTGTTTGTTTAATATCTGATCAATTTCTTCTTCTGTCAAAAGAGAAGGAATTTTATTTTTGCTTTGGACAGAAAAAAAACAGTCCTCTTCCTCTTGTGTTGACTGATTGTGAGGCTGGATGTCTTCTTGAGCCTCTCTTAGGATATCTTTACTTGTGCTTGCAGGGAGACTTTGAGGATTTTCTTCTTTTTCCTGATCTTTCTCGCTCTCAAACAACTCTTCTTGATCTCTGTGATAGTCAATTTGAGGCTCATGTTTTGTTTCTATTATATTTTCAGGATGCCACTCTCCTTTTGAAATCTGAAATGAGTTATAACATAGAGGGAGAGTCCCTATATGTGTTAATTTTTCTTCTATTTCTGGTTCTGTGTTTCCTGGGAGGCTTATTGTTTCCTCAAAGCACTGCTCACTTCCTGCCTTTGAATTTTGGTCGTAAAGTTCTCTTAACAGCATAATACAAGATAAAGGTAGGCTATCAGGACTTTCTTGACAACCTTCTTCATTGTTTTCTCTGTAATCTTTCTCATCATACATATTTTTCTTGTTGTATATGTCTTGTAGTGGTTGAGTTTGTGTTTGATTAGGATAAAGCATGGGTTGTTCTGGATAATCAATATCTGTATTAGCCTCATGCCTATCCAATCTTTTATCAAGTATGTACAAACTTTGTTGTCCACCAAAACCATGAATGGGTTTTCTTAATGCATTCCCAGGGGAGTTTACAAGGACTAGTGAAGTAATAGGCCTACTGGAGGCCAGTGGAATCGCCAGGTGGAAATTTTTAACTCTTTTGAAGGTAAAATATTCTATGGTCCACCACCAATGTTTATTATGAAGGCCAATCTGAAATGTTTTTTAGGGTTTGTTAGTCATTAGTATTTTTCACCTGTTGATGATGAATAGTTGTTAAAGCCAAGTTTTCTAGCAGCTGATCTCCAATTTGTCAAATTTTCCAGGCAGAAAACACCCATAAATTTCTCCAATTTGTCAAATTTTCTAGCCAGAAAACACCCATAAAATTTTTTCCCTCCTACCTTTTAAATCAGCCCATGATGAGATAGAACCTAATTTTCAAGCCCTATCTAGTCTCAGTCATACAAACTTGTCCATCATCTCCAAAGAGAATACTCCAAATCTGTCAAAAATCTCCCTTAAGTTAGGTAGTGGCGCTTTAGGCATTCCTCCCTTGGGAAACTATCCTAAAGCCAAAAGAACCTCTATCTAATATAAACCAGTCATAAATGACCTTCCTATTCTGCAAATAAAGCTTGATACACCCTTAAGTCGTGCCACTAACAAGCCTTGATGTCTCAGCAGTGCATATGCCACAAGTCAAACTGATATTAGGTGGATTTATAGTGTTTCAATGTCTTTTTCAAAAGAAGAAGTGTACCAGTGTTCCAGAAGACATTATTAAACTTAACATGAGAAGACAGCTACTTCTCATGTGGTTTTGAGCCTGGGATGCAAGTACTAGACAAAGAGGTATTTCAATGAGGTCTTGAAAACACAGTCAAAAGGTTAGTGACCTATGACTAGCAAGTAATACTCTACAGACATAGGTCAGGATTGCTCCTGTTTTCTAAAGATGCATAAGGGTATTGTATCAAACATATTACATATCTCAGAGAATGCCCCTCATGACATATTGTCAACTTGTCACTTTTTTTTACTTAATTGTGAATAGGCACTACAAGGAAAGATGACACAGTTTGACAAAGAGATGAAATAGCATGACTGTGTAAAACCTCCAAACATGAGCGGATGAAATAGCATGACTGTGTAAAACCTCCTCCAAACATGAGCATATGGTTGGGTGACTATGTAAAACCTCCTCCAAGCATGAGCAGATGGTTAAGTCATTTGTTAAGGCCTCCTTCATTTAACAAGCAGAGGGTCAGGAACAAAGGTGTAGCCTCATTCAAAGAGCACAATGCCAACAATGCTGCAAATAGCCTTGAAAACCTGTTTACACCTTATTCTCCAATGTATGAAACCACTAACACAGCAGTGGTGTTTCAAGGATTGCTTATATGGTTTCACTATTTGGAAGACAGATTTGCAATACAGTGAGAAACAATTGGATGATTATGAGTAGAAAAGTTGTTAAGCGGATGACCAAGTAGTGATATTTTGATGTTCAAAGAAGCTTTGTTTTTCCTGTCCATGAAGATCTTTTTCAAAACCTCATCAAATTGACAAGAAGGTAGTCTAAGCCTTGCTTCTAAAGGGGACTTTGCAAATAAACACATAGAGACAGTATGTGTGAAGAAGAGGGTATGGCATGTGTTTTAAATTCAAGGACAACATTCAAAGAAATGAAACATGCTACTGTCACAAACAAAGGCCTTTTTTCTATGAAACATGTGAAAATGCCTTGTTGTTGCATATGATTGTAGGGAGGGTTTTTAAAGGATTTCATTTTTGATAAGAAGATGTTTGCCAAAAATAGGTAAATGCAACTAAGGTTTCACCCAGAGTCAAATAGAAATATCATTCAAAGGATGCATCTACAATCATTAATATGGTTTTGAGCAAGTCTTCTTTTAAGGAGCAGATATAGGCAAACAGTGACAGGGTTGCTGCCTTAATTAAGGAACTGTGAAAGAGATTTTAGCCTTGAGATGAATTCTTCGCTTTGGGAAGGGTCATATCTATGAAGAATTTCAAAATAGCATTCACAGCATTTGTCATAAACTTGTTCGAAAAAAAGGCTTCATGATATCTAAAAAGGTGATGAAAGGATAAAAAATAGCATGTTGAGTTTTTATATAAAAAAAGCCTTTTTCAAAGGGCATTCAAACCCTCACAAGTATGTTCAAAAGGTTGTTGGCTTTTTCGTCATTTAAAGGTGGATAAGACCGTTGCAAAGTCCCACTGTGCAATTTCAAAACACTAACCAAGTGCTCCCCTGGCTGTTCATTGGAGAAAATAGTGATTTCATCATTTTTCAGAATTTTTAAGGCCCTCAAGCCTGCGTGGCACGCCTGTAAAAGCGTGCGGCGCGCCTGCGAACAAAAATACAAAGGGTTTCTACTGTGGTGTGGTGCGCCTGTAGGGCCGTTCACCCACTGCCCGAGGTCGACCCAACTGCGCGATGTTCTTTTCAGTGAACGTGCTACGCACCCAAACACCTTCAAAAAACTCTTTGGAGATGCTCCAATCAATCAGTCGAGGTCTTTAAGGTTTTATTCGAGGTATTCTACATTTCCTCTTGGAAAAATTCAAAGATTGAAAGGGTGTTTTGTGGTGTTTTTCTCTAAGAAGGAGATAATTATTTTGACACCATTTCATCATTTAAAAAACAAGAGATAGGCAGTGGTATATGAGACAAAGTTCTAGTCAAAGCTGAAGAAAGTTTTCTTATGTATTAGAGGTCTAAAATCAAGTTGGACAGTGTCTTAAATAGTGGCTTTAGAGAGCAGTTGTCATATAAAGAGCACAAGACAAAAACAATGATTAGAGGGTGGGGTGTTTTTATCAGTTTAAAGGGCCTTAACTGCCTTTAAGAACATTGATAAACCATACAATAATTACTAGGCAAACATACACAGTTGTAGAGGTCTCAAATAAATTTGAAGAGTGTCCTAACAGTCTTAAAACAAGAGTAGACTCTGTTTGAATTTCGAAGGGAAAAACAATGATCATAATTTGAAAGCTTTGACATTTGAAAGTCCTCTCTATATGGTTTAATATTGAACATTGTGCAACCAATAGAGTTCCAAAAACAGAGTGTGTGAAAGGTTTCCAAACAGAGCTGAGGGTGTCTTACTTACTTTGTAAAGAAATAGCAAAACAACAAAAAGGGTATTGGTTGAAGAGAAAGGTGTTATTATCAAAACAAAGGTTCCTTCTTCACCAAGAAACCACAAACCAACCTTTCAAAGACTTTGCCCAAGCACAATAATAAGTTGATTTTGTTTCACTTAACAAATACTTGTTGTTTGGCATCAAAGAGGATTAAACAGTGACTTATAAGGAGGACAGGGGTGTGGTTGAGAAAACATTTCAAAGGCCATTTGAGACAGCTTGTTTTTTCAAAGAGTATCCAAAACAAAATGCCTCCCAGGGAGGACAGTAGAAGTGGCCTTCACAGGAGGTTTGAGCCTATTTCAACTGAAGAGGTAAATTCTCATCCATCAATCTTGTTTAAATTTCACGAGGTTGGATGTCTAGAGTTTTGTCAAAGGGTGCAGGAGGTGAAAATCTATTCCCCCTTGACACATCTTTGTGCTTTGAGATTTCAAGGGAAACACTTTCAGCTGGTAGGCTTGGATTTCAAGTTTTCTCCTAGATCCATTTCCAAGGGGCCACACCAAAATCCTCATGCCTGAGAGAAGTGGTTTAAACAGAGCCACCTATACTAAGATCAATACAAACCCTTTTTGAAGCCTGAGAATAGAGATACATGTCCATCAATATTTCCCTTCTCATATCTGTTGACTAGTTATGCTCCCCTCATGAAGATAATCGTGAAATACTTCACTTGCGAGGGAAGATTCTCCCGAGTCTATGCTTCCCATGTCCGGTTGCTCATGCATTTCACAAGAGCCAAATTGTTAAATATCCCTTTCTTCCTCCATAAAATTATTGAAAAAATGGCCTCCACTATTCAGAAAAGACCTCCTTCTCAGCAGTCAGCTTGCCTTTTCCATCATTCTCTCAACAAGGTTATCATTCTTCATCAATTTGAGAAGAAGGAAATCTCTTGGGACACTTTCATTGCACATCTAGATTTCACCACTGTCCCTTCATTTCATACATCTCCTTCACCTTCCACTCACCATCCTTCGCCTTCTTCAAGTAAGCCCATTCCCAAGAAGCTCAAATTTCGTGTAATTGAACAAGAACAAGAGCATGATGAAGAGGAATAGCATGATGAAGATGAGCAACAACATGATGAACAACAACATGATGAGGAAGGGTAGTAAGGGGAAGAAGAACACGATGAACAACAACATGATGAAGAGGAGGAACAACATGATGAAGGGGAGGAACATGATGATGAAGAAGGGAAGCAAAGTGAAAAAGAGCACAGTGAGGCAGGGAAGCAAGGTGAAGAAGAACACATTGATAATATGAAGCACAATAATAAAGAGCAACGCCATGAAGAAACTCAAAACAGTGAGCAGGGAAATGATGAGGAGATTAAGCATTTTGATGAGGATATTGGTAGCCCTCACAACAGAAAAAAGGATGAATTTGAAGCCCAAAAAATTGAAGAGATAGAGCCTCAAAGTCCTAGAGACAACAAAGGCAAGAGTAAAGGGGGCAGCTCTCAAAATGACATGCAAGAGGACAGTCAAAGCATTCATGAAGAAACTCAAAACAGTGGCAAGGATGATGAGGAAAGTAACAAGGGAAAAGAGCCAATATAGCATGTGCTAGCTGCCTCTCCTAGGCAAAGGGCCATGCTTTCTTCTCCAAAAGTGGCCAAGCCACGGAAATCAAGGAAAAGGGTGCCTAAAACTATAACTCCAAATTTTACTAGGGCCCTCCGAAGCAAGGGGAATTTGCCCAAGCAGCCCATTGTCAAATTACCCAAGAGGAGGAAGACCAGGAAGGCTACCCAAAGCAAAGGAAAGGAGAAATATGAAAGCAACCATGAAAAGGAGAGGTATTTTGACATAATTCAAATCCAAAGTGATGATAGCGAAAATGAGGCCTGCATCCTAGAGACTCTCTTGATCAATAGAGAAAAGTAAACTGATGCTTTGAGGGCAAATCTAGAGAGGGCTAGAAACTTCAATCACTTTTTGCAAATACAAAACAAACATACGAGTGTCCATATGGAGGTATATGAGACCCAGACCATCAAATACAAAAAAGAGGCCTCCAAGGTGCAAGTTAAATTGGAAGAACTCATGGGTGAGTTCAATGATAGCAAAGCTGAAGATCAGCCCAGGAGAAAGAGGCCAAGAACCATGGGACTCCGAAAAGCCCTTGAGAAACAAAAGGAGGAAGAAGCTGCCCTTCTCCAATCTATTCCTCTCACTACTTTGTTCACCCAAGAGATAGAGAAAAATTGAGAAGCATGGCTCGAGAGGGTGAATTATCACTTGAAAAAGAAGTTGGAGAAGGCCAATAGAGATTTGAACCTTCAAAGGAGGATGACCGGGCACTATAAGAAGCTAAATCAGTTCGCTCGGAAAAAATTGAAGGCCACACAGGAAAAACTCAAGGAAGCTCAAAGGAGGTGCCCAGCACCAAAAATGAAGAAAGACACCTATAAGCTCCAAATTTTTGCCTTAGCTCCACAGCATGTTTCTGAAAACCCTTCAGGGTCATGCTCGCCAAAATTGGGCGAAATTCAACAAGTTTTGGTTTTTTGCCATTTTTGGGTTTTTGGCTAAAAATCATGGGCATCGCCATTTCTTTTTGGGGAATCTTCAAAGGATTAAAATGGTATCATTGGATACCATAATTTCAGGGGCATCTACTCAGAAATTTTCAGATCAATTGAAGATGATTTTCTCCCACAAAATGGCAAAAAGCACTCACTTTTTCCACACTCTACCTCGTTTATCAGCAAAGTCTATTTTTTGGGTTTTTACACACAGGTCAGTTTTTGAGAGACTTCTAGTGATCAGTTTGGAGGAAACTAAGAATTTTCAGAAAAAAAACATTCAGAGCTTTCCAAAGATTTGTCATGGGCCTCGTTTTGACATCAGGAAGGCATCCAAAAGCTGCCCGCAAGACAGAAGACTCTCTGCTGATATATTTCTTAAGTATTTTTTAGAAAAATACACTTTTCTGAAGTGGCTTTTCCTAATGTACGTTTAGCTATTTTTGGGCATAGTTAGTTATGAAAAGTCAATATATTTTCCTTTTTTATCTTTTTTGAGATATTTTATTAGATATTTTTTTCCTTGGGCTTTGCAAAGCCTCAAGGACAAAATCAGATATGTTTGATGGGCCAATGAGATTGCAAGTTGCACTAGGAGGTTTTCCCTCATCTTGGCCTATATATTCCAAGAGACTTCATTGTAAATAAGGCTGAAATTGTTGAATAGAAGCAATATATGGTTCTAAAAGCTTGGAACAAACACTTTTCTCATGCATTGGATAGTTTCTTGGATGTTTTTGGATGATGAAGGAGGTCTGTTGTTGGATTCCTTGACTTGGTAAAATGGTATAGTGTCCCTCTCCGTTATGCTTCTTAGTTTTCATTCATAATTCCATGTTCTTGCTTGCTATAAGACAATAGAGAATAGATTTGAGACATGCCCTTGGAGGCACCTCAAATTTCCTGTTTCTTTATAGGTTCTATGTTTTCTTCCTTCTTAGTCATATCAAAGAATCCTTGATTTCTCTTTGATAATTGAAGAAATTGTTTGCTTGTTTAATTTATGGTTTTATGCATGCTAAGTATGATTCATGATATGCCCTGCTTACTCATGGCTAGTCATAGTTCCACCTTTGAAACCTTTATTTGATTGTTTGATTGTCATTTGTTGAACCAAGGAGGTCTTGTATTGATCTTTCCCTTTGCCTAAAACTATGCAATATTGCTTTCAAAGTGCCCAATAGCTTGAAATACTATGTTTAGGAATTTCCTCATAGTGATTTGAGTTGTT
Organism: Pinus albicaulis; assembly: GCA_034641835.2. Taxonomy (NCBI): domain Eukaryota; kingdom Viridiplantae; phylum Streptophyta; class Pinopsida; order Pinales; family Pinaceae; genus Pinus; species Pinus albicaulis. Next base: position 149,818,842 of record CM076569.1, read on the forward strand.
TGTTTGTCTTAAATCTATTTCCCCAAAGTCTGATAGCAATTTTCCAAAGTTAGAGAATCATATATATCTATGTATTGCTTGAATGTTTATTTCTATACATAGATCAGTTTATAGTTACATTTCTCATGATTAATGGTTAGCCCTACCATGTTTATGTCAGCTATTTAACTATTTATGTTTGAAATCCTTTGTCCTTCACAAATTTAGTGTCCATCCCACTCCATTTTACCCAAAGATCCATTTTGCCTCGCTCAAATCGGCCCTTCAAAAACCTTGTATCACCATCTGAAAGCTTTCTTGACCTTTTTGACCCCATAGCCCAGTTGATCTGACATCTTTTTACCTATATTAGTCTTTGATTAGTTCATCCCTCACAACCTAAAAACCAAAACCAAAAATCTACTTCATAACTAGCCTAAAATCAGAAACACAAGAAGAAAACACACAAATATCCCTTACACAAATAGAGAGAGCCCTCTCTGAGTCCAGGAAGGCTAGGTCCTTGGGCTCCAAATATTGGTTTGATGTTACACTGTCATTTGGCTTGCCAATCAGCCAAATCACGGGACACTAACATAATGGCGATCATGGTGGGACTTTTCTGAGTTCATTTTAATCTAAATACCTTTCAAGACTCACGAAAAGTCCCTTTTTGAACTAAGCACACCTGCCATTTAGCCACCTCATCACCGCACTAACATAATGGTGATCATGGTGGGACTTTGAGTCAAAACATCCTTGGTATCCCTTAGGATCTCTCAAAATCTCAGTCAAAATTAGAAAACTTAGGTATTGTTTGAAGAGTAGAAACTAGCTCCTTCACCATCTTAGCAAAATGATGATTTAGTTATAGGAAACTCTTCCAAACCTCATAGGCTACACTAAAACTCAGAAAACCCCAAAACATTCCCAGATTGGCTTTTCCCTAGTTATTGGTGGTGGACCGTAGCTACATCTCTACAAAAACAACCAAGTTCCACCTGGTGACTCCACTAGCCTCTAGTATGTCTAAAAACTCCATAAAAAACCAAAAATTCATAAACCATACCTTTCTGTTGACTCATCCTTTCCAAAACTTAAAACTCATGGTGCAAACTCTGTAATCAGTGACAAACTAAGTATAACTTAGCGATTCAGAAAAATTCACCTAAACATAGGAGATAAATAGAAATAAACTTGCAAATAGAACCATTAGCTTGTCCAAACAGCCTAGCAAACTATTGAAACCAAGTGATCACTCTTCCTTGCAAGTCTTCACCTCAAAGTTTGCTAGAAATTTTTTTTCCCGAAAGCATCTTTGATAGTTTTGGTGGTGGACCATAGTTCTCAAAGAAATCCACCTGGCAACTCCACTAGCCCTCATTTTTGTTTTGACCATCCTTCACATTAGCAAAACCCCTAGAGAGGCCATCCACCAAAACAATCACAAATTCCATCCTCTCTAAACTCTGAATACGAAATCTGGCTTCACGAAAAATCTATACCAGATCTCATCCAGACCCAAATCCCCCTATCATAGTAGATGACCCAGAGAAGATTCTGTGGCAAGCTTCTGAAACTGGAAACCTAGCTACCGATAGGTCCATCCGTAAAGAAATATCAGTACCCAAACACCTCACATCCTTACAGGATTCCCCATTTGACTTAAAATCAACAAAAACCCTTTTTAGAAGTAAGTCACAAATTAAGGTAAACTTTGATGATCTTGAGCCCCTAGATCTGCCACAGAGTCCTAGTAGAGAAGCCTCACCTACTACACCTCCCGACTTTTAGCTTCTCCATCACTTTGGCCCCTACCACCCCAGATCTTCTCAAAATCAGATCACTAGCCCAAGTACATCCACCACACCCATCCAAACCACTATTGTTGAAATCACCTCAGCTCATCCGACAAGCCCTCATTTTTTACATCATCCATTAGCTCTGTTAGCCATCAGTGTGCATGTTAGTGATGACTATATCTATAGCTGAGTTTTCTAGAAGCTGATTTCCTTATGTCAATATGTCATCTAGAAAACCCTCCTAAAACTTTTTTTGCCCTTCTACTTTTCAGTCCACCCCTGTCAAAATCAAAACCTCATTACCACTATCCTATCTAGCTTCAGCCCTACTGGTCTGCCCATCAGCTTCAAAAGGCAAATCCAAATCTGTTTCAAAAGTCTCCCCTATGTTAGGAAGTGGCGCTTTAAGACATTTTACCCTTGGCGATCATCAAAAAGCCAAAAAGCCTCCATCTGTTACAGACCAACCATAACTGACCTCCCACTCTGCAAATGAAATTGACAAACAGCTCTAAATCGCGCCACTTATATCCCTAGGTCTCAGCACTGCATAAACCCCAATCTCAAGCTGACTATTAGGTGTTTCACAGTGTTTTATGGATTCTGCAAAGAACAGGAAATATAACTTCATCTCAGGATTAAATGCTTGGATCTACAGTTAGAGGAACAGCTGCTTCTAAATGTATTATGAGCCTGAGATGAAGCTGCAAAACAAAGAGTCACTCATTGAGACCTTACAGCTCTTTCCAGCATGAAAATCACAGTAAGAAAGGGACACCACTGTCTCAGCAAACTGGTAAATTGTCATGGCCCAGAACCTCCTTCATTTACAAGCAGAGGGTTAGAGCGCCTCCTTCATCCACAAGCAGAGGGCGCTGGCCAGTATTGACTTTGAAGATTGCAAAAGTCCAGGTTTTCCTTTTACTGAACAGTGAAACCATATCTCCAGGTTTTATGAATGTGAGTGATGATCATAACAGGAATAGAGTTTGAAATATGCTAACTCAAAGGAAAAAGAGTCTGGTCTGATAAAGGAGGTCATCTGAAGCTTTCAAATCATGTGAATTGTAGAACTTTAGAAAAGCATGTCATCAGTAAACATTCCAATCTTAAGCAGCCTGTTTTCCACAAGATCAAATTGAGGAGGTACTGACAAAAATGCCATAACACAGGCAGAAAGAAAGTTCTTGGTTGTTCAAAAAGCACTGACCTTCATAGTCACAGACACTATTTTTCAAGTAATTTGTCATGAGATAACCAAAGCAAATGATGATATTTCAGTCACCCTCAAAACTGTGCAGGGAAACAGTGTCACTTTGGCTAGGGTTTCTTCTGAAACACAGTGATGATTGCAAGTAGAGATGCTAATATTGATGTTTTTCAAGTGGTTTACTTTCCATCACATTCTGGGAAAAGCTGTGTCAAACAGATCTGTCAAGCAACCTTCGGATACTTTACCTGATGAAGAGCCCCTCCATGTATGAGCAGATGGCCAAAGCCTTGGATATTGTTGAAGACTGATTAGACAGAAAGATGCAGTGGAAGGATGCAAGGGAAGAGAGCAAAAGTCTTTTACACAGCTAAAAGATGGTGGTTATGTTTCAAAATGCATCACCCATAGTAAAATATCTTTCAAAATATACATCATAGTGGAAAAGAGACAATATTGAATATATGCATGCATTGATACCAAAAGGAGCAGTTTCTTTAAAGGGAAGGGTTAAACAGTACCCCACTGTCACCTGCCATTAAGTCTAAAGGAGCTCTTTTTGAGTAAAACAGAGAAAATATGGTATGAAGGGATGCAAGCTAGAATATAGCACTTACAATCCAAAAGGAGCTTGTGTATCACCTGGAAGCAGGGATTGCCACCATGTACAAAAAAAGCTTTTGCCAAAGCCTGTTCATCATATAGCCATCAGCAGATTAAGACAGGGTTTCTGGAAATGAGTTTTATTAGCTCTGGGCAGCACTCAAAACCCATGAAGCACTTCACTATTACAAATCCAATCAAAAGACATCTACAGGACTCTGTAAAACCGAGCTTAAAAGGAGGAGGCATTTCTGCAAAGCAGGGAACAGTCAGGACATTTTAATCACCAGTCATTATCCAGTTTTGAAAACTTTGAGATACATGGAAAGAGAACCAGCAGACAGGGCTTTTGAGTTCCATCACCAAGAAGATATCACCTTTTGAGTTATTGTTCATTATGTTCAAAAATTCATTTAGCATATGATCATTGTTGGATAGTTTAAAAAGAAACACAACCTATTATTATTCAAAGAACAGAGGTATTGTATACTACACCTACAGGCAGGGAAGTATTTGAGAGAGAGACGCCCTTATCAAATCAAGAGGTCATGATCAAGTCCGAATAGGGTCAGCAAATTTGAACACCTACTGTAGATGAAGGTTGAAGAAACTATCGAAGACCAAGAGCTGTCAGAACAAGTTGACAAAACCAGCCCTGTCCTTCAAAGAACAAAGCAGTATTCAGGTATTTCATTGACAGTTTTAAAAGGGTTGTTATGCATCATAAATATTACCTGTATTATTAAAACACAGTGGCAGAAGTGATGTAGAAGTTGTTGAGTTGTTTGTCAAGGTTTAAAGCTCGGGGTTGAAATGTCCCCCAAAGGACAAAACTAAAAAAATCACCTTTTGAAACTACTGTGTACTAAACAGAGTCATTGTTTGGGTTTATATATTCAAAATGACAAGCCCACAGTTTAAAAACAAAACAAAGTTGAAAACCAACGTTACTTTCAAAGTTTAAGACCGTTGAAGATTTGTTGTGAAAATACATAAGAAGAGTAAGGTCGAAGGAAAATCTTTTCATTTTCAAAACTGAAGACGAAACCCCGTGCCGCCCTAGCATCAAAGCAAGAAATTTCTGGTCAACTTGCAGAAGTTTGGCACTGTTAAAGGCCGATCGACGCGCCTGGAAATGCGCGCGACGCGCCTGGCGGAGGTTTTGAACGGGCAGTTAGTATTGGCGCGACGCGCCTGTATAAACCAGGGACGCGCCTGTACGCCGCCCGACAGGCCGACCCGACAGGCCACCGAGGTCTATTTTTGCACGCCGTTCTTTGCTGAAGGAGTGTCGCACATGCTTTGAAGACCCCCGGTGCTACTCCAGCCCTTCCCGACGATTGTTCATCGAATTTTTAGGTATTTTCACACATTTTCTCCCTCGGCTTCAAGAAATTGCTAAGTGGCAAGAAAATTTTAAAATCAAACAGTGGTGTAAAAGGTTAGAGTAAAGCTGTTGAGTTAGACCTTGTTTATATATCAAACATATGTGCTAAGAAAGCTGTCTAGCAAGGTCGAGATCAAATAAAAGGGTAGCTGGTCCTAGTTTTCAAAACTTTCAAAATCCTCTAAACCTGGTCACTACAGCTAAAAACAGTGCTCCGAAGTGTTGAAATGTGATAAAAGGCTGACTGTGTTATTCAAAAAAACACCCACAGAGATACTTATTTCAAAGACTGTCACCATTATTCCATAAGCAGTGAGTTTGGATTTATGCACACACTGGAAGTTAAAATTGCCTGTGTATGATCCTGTTTGGTGGGGTATCACACATATAGAGAAAAAGTGAGGATTAATAGAGGAAAGTGTTCTTGATCAAGCAGGAGCTCACAGGTCGAGGCTACAGGGGAAAGCTGCTCGCGCCCTTCACAAAGGGACGGTATTCCTATGTTGTTGATTGACTGCTTTGTGTTGTTCAAAACCTATTTGGCAAGTTGCTATTCATCCTAGCAGAGGTTTTCATAATATCACCAGAGGGCTGCATTCATAAGGGACCATTTATTGTTTTAAAAAGAGAAAAATCATATAACCTCTGTCTAAAAGCTTTACATTCTTCTAAAAACTCTGTCATTTTTGCTCCAATACTGTGTATTAACTGTCTAAAGACTAAGGGTTGATTTCACGTATGCAAGATCAGTGGAAAGTGGGCACACTTATACAGGGCAGAAGTGTTAATGACTGAAAGTCTCCTTGAGCAAGGAGTAAGGTGTATTGGTTGACATCTAAGGCTTCAAGAATAGATTGATTTTAGCATTTTCTCACAGCACACTCTTTTAGCAGACTGCCCCTCTTTCACTATATTTTTTCCTACTGAAAAGTGTTGACAGAGATTTTCCATAGGTGAACAGAACACTGAAGGGTAGAGGTTGTTGATGGTTGAATTTTAACATTGGAGACAGAGGTATAGATGTGGTGGTGGATCTCTTAAAGTCACAAGTAAAGAGTGTTTTTCCTAAAAAACATTGTACACTGATATTTCACCTAGCCTAGGTCTGCCCTTCTTTTCACTATATTGTATCATTTTGAAGAAGCTGTTGACTGTGATATTTTTCAAGAGGAAGACCATTTCTGATGAGCAGGGTTTTTAATATTTAGAGATTGGTCTTAGAGACACAAATACAAGTGTTGGTTGGCCTCTAACAAATTCACAAGAGGAGTGATTGCTTAACACTGTATACAGGAAATTTACACAGCATTTTTGTCTCATCTTTACTGATGGTGTCCTATTGAAGAATTTTGCTTGGCTAAGGTATAGTCAAAGGTGAAAGGCTAGTTTTAAGGAGAGCAGAGGTTGTGAACTCAAAGACACTTGTTGCAGATCCTCCACCTCACATTGTTTCTCTGTCCAAACAGCATATTGACACAGTTTCAATCCAGAAGTGCATTTTACATACAGTGAAGGCAGTTTGCCTCTTCCAAAGCTTGTTCAAGTCAGAATGCCTCCAAAGCAAGACCACAGGAGCGGTCCACATAAGAGATATGAGCCTATCTCCACAGAAGAAATCAATGCTCACCCATCTGTGCTTTTCAATTTCCATGAAGTAGGCTGTCTTGATTTCTGCCAGAAGATAGAAGAAGTCAAGAGTTTTTCACCATTAACACACTTGTGCGCTCTGAGATTCAAAGAAAAACACTTCCAAATGGTGGGTCTTGATTTCAAACTTTCTCCAAGGTATGTGTCCAAGGCTACCAAGATCCCGTATCATGGCGAAAAGTGGTTTAAACAAGCTCATCTTGACTTAGAGGATTATAAACCTTTCATCAAGCCTGAACATAGGGAAACTATCACTGCTATTTTCCCTTTTTCCTATCTTCTTGATAGCTATGCTCCACTAATGAAAGCCATAATGAGATATTTCACTTGTGAAGGGAGGTTTAATCGAATTTATGCCTACCATGTCCGCTTGTTGATGCATTTTACCAGAAGCAGGCAACTAAACCTTCCTTACTTTTTGTCCAAGAGCATAGAGAAAATGGCATCTACTGTCCAAAAGAATGCTCCACCTCAGCAAATCCCTTCTCTCTTTCATCATTCCTTGATCAAGATTATCTTCTTACACCAACTAGAGAAGAAAGGGGTTTCATGGGATTCATTCATCAGCCATTCAGATTTTGCCACTGTCCCTCCTGTTCATGTGTCTCCTACTCAGCCTGTCCATCGCCCAGTGCCTTTGTCTAGTAGGCCTACACCTAGAAGACTCAGAATGACTACTGGGCAGCCAAGTCAGCAGCAAGAAGGAGAGGGCAGTGAAAAGCAGCAAGAAGGACAGGGCAGTGAACAAGAGCTGTTGGATGTTGAGGGATAGCCAAGTCAACAGGAAGAAGGAGAGGGCAGTGAACACCAGCAGCAGATAGGTGATGAAGGGCAGCAGGCAGATATTGAAGGACAGCAGCAGTTAGAGATTGAGGGACAACAGCAAATAGAAAGTGAAGGACAGCAGGTCCAAGATGAACAGCAGTTAGATGATGAGGAACAGAAGCAAGTGCAAGATAAAGAACAGCAAGCTAAGGCTGCCACCCAAACAGTGACCAAGGTTGTTCCTAGCAAGAGGAAATTGCCCAAAAAGACACCTTCTAGCATGCCAAGGAGGAAAAGCGCCAGATTAGCTTTCAAAGGCAAAAGTAAAATTGGAGAAAGTACAAAGCATGGAGGTGAATTAGCTATTATCCCTATCCAAAGCGATGATAGTGACAATGAGGCCCGCCTCCTTGAAAACCTCCTCATTCACAAAGAGGGGCAAATTGAGGTATTACAGGAAGATCTTCAAAGGGCGAGGAATTTCAACCACTTCTTGGAAGTTGAAAACAAACAGATGAAGTTTCATGCAGCTATTCATGAGGCAAGGGCAATTAAGTATAAGAAAGAGGCAGAAAAGGCGCAAGCAAGAATTGAAGAGCTCATTGGTGAGTTTGATGATGAAGAGGAGGAATACCAGCCTAGGCGGGAGAGGCCTAGGCCCATCGGGCTTAGAAGAGCCTTGGAAAAGCAAAGAGCAGAAGAAGAAGCCCATTTCCAAGCCTTTCCTCTCACTGCCCTCCTTGAGCAGGAAATTGAGGAAAACAAAGAAGCATGGCTTGAGAGAGCTAACCAGCATTTGGAAATGAAGCTTGAGAGGGCGAACAGGGATCTTGAGCTACAAAGAAAGAGGACTCTTCACTTTCAGAAGCTAAATCAGTTTGCCAGGCGAAAATTAAAGGTAGCACAAGAGAAATTGAAGAAGTTGAAGGGGAAGCGCCTAGCACGGAAGGAAGGGAAAAGCATATCAGCCCATGATATTTTAGCCTCAGCTTCGGAGCATGTTGCTATGGACCCTTGAGGGTCATGCATGCCAATTTTGGGCCTTTTTCGACAACTTTTTGTTTTTTGGCATTTTTTGGGTTTTTGGCCGAAAACTCATAATTTCGCCATTTCAGTTTGATGAGTTGTCAAGGTTCGATGGATGTCATAATTCCATGGCTTGAGTCTCCGAGCGATTTCGGGGAATTTGGAGATCATTCGCCATATCGACGATGCGCTATTTTCTTGGTTTTCACACGAGTGCGAGTTTTGGATGACTTCCAGGCCTCAGATTGAGATGGTTTCAGTTGCGCCGGAAAGTAGACACAGAGAGCTTTCCAACGAGCCATCATGAGCCTCATTTCAACATCGGGAAGGCTGCCTATTGCATCCAGCAAGTCAGGGGACCTTTTTCAGGCATAAATATGAAGTATTTTTGTAATTTTTGAACTTCAAAAATCTGCTTTTCCCAAATGTGCGTTAAGCTATTTTTATCATTGGGAAATGATGTAAAGTCAATATAATTTCCGTTTTTAGCATTTTTTTAGATATTTTATGGGATATTTTGTGCCTTGGGCTTTGCAAAGCCTCAAGGACAAGTTTAGATATTTTGACTTGGCCAATGGGATAGCTAGTTGCTCCATGAGGTTTTCCTCCCTCAAGCCTATTTATTCCATGGGTTTCATTGTAAATCAGAGGCTAAAATTGAGAGAAGAATTAATACATTGGTCATATGAGCTTTGATGAATACACTTGTGTTATGATTTTTGGACTGCCTCTTGGATGCTTTTGAGGAATGATGAAGGATTGTTGATGGATTCCATGACATGGTAGAATGGTATAGTGTTTCTTGATATGTTTTTGTCTTCTAGTTTTCATTCATAATACATATTTCTTGCTACTATAGATCAGTAGAGATTGATTTTGAGATATGCCCATGGAGGCACCTCAAAATTCCTGAATCTTCATAGCTTGATGTTTTCTTCTTCCTTAGTTATGCTAAAGAATTCTTAACTGCTCTTTAGTAACTTAAGGATAATGTTTGCTAGTTTTATTTACAAGTTCTATGCATGTTGAATAGGATGTATGGTGTGCCCTGCCTACCTATAAGCTGTCCATAGTTCTGTCCATAAAATTTCCTCTTTGACTGATTTGTTGATCATCTTGTTGAACCAAGGAGGCCTAGTCCCGATCTAGCCCTTTGCCTAAAACTATGAAAGCTTGTTTTTCAAAGTGCCCAATGACTTAGAGACTATGTTTAGGTGTAGTTTATGAGTTGTTAGTTTGTCTTATGTGTTTTCCCCAAAGTCTGATAGCCATTTCCCGAAGTTAGAGGGTCTTATACCTCTATGTATGGCTGGAATGTTTGATTTCTATGTATTAATTAGCTCATAGTTGCATTTAGCATGATTAATGGCTTGCTATAACATGTTTGTGTCTGCTATAAACTAGTTACACTCAAAATCCCTTGTCTTTCACCAACTTCTTGTCCATTTAATCCATTTTTCCCAAAGATCCCTTCTACCGTGAATCAAATCGGCCCTACAGCAGCTTTACATCATCACCTCATAGCTTCCTTGACCTGTTTGACCCCATAGCCCAATTTATCTACATCTTGTTATCCAGTTTATGTATTTGATCAGTTTTATCCCTCACAAAACTTAAAAACTAAAAAAACCAAAAAACACACTTCATAACTAGCCTAATATCAGAACACCGCAAGTAAACACACCGACATCTTTTACACATATAGAGAGAGCCCTCTCTGAGTCCAGGAAGGCTAGGTCCTTGGGCTCCAAAGCTTGGTTTGATGTTACATCGTCATTTGGTTAGCCAATCGGCCAAATCACGGGACCTAACATAATGGCGATCACGGTGGGACTTTGAGTCAAAACATCTAGGTATCCCTTAGGAACTCTCAAAATAAACTAGTCAATTTAGAAGAGTAGAAAATAGCTCCTTCACCATCTTAGCAAAATGATGAGTTAGTTATAGGAAGCCCTTCCAAACCTCGGGACTACATAAAACTCAAAAAACCCCAAAACACTCCCTTAGATTGGTTTTTGACAGTATTGGTGGTGGACCATACACATATACCTCAAAACAACTAAAAATCCACCTGGCGACTCCACTAGCCTCCAGTAGGCCTTACTACCTTGCTAAATTTTAGAATACCATCTGATTTTGCCACCTCATCGCCACACTAACATAATGGCGATCACGGTGGGACTTTGAGTTAGTGACAATCTAAGGACACCTTAGAACTCTAGAAGTCCCTTATTTTTAAGAATACTGTTTGATTGACTTATCCCACCGCTCTCTAACATAATGGCGATCACGGTGGGACATACTGAGTACATGACAGTCTAGCGAACTCTTATAGACTCTTTAGTCCTTCAATCCTAAACTCAGACCAACAGCCTTTAGAATCATTTAGTGTAAACTCTCTGTTTCACCATCTTAGCAAAGTGATGAATCAGGTTTATAACACTCTTACATCCTAGGCTGCACATAAAACTCAGAAAAAACCACAAAACACTCCCTTAGATTGGATTTTGATAGTATTGATGGTGGACCATACAAGTACCTCTCATAACAACTGATATTCCACCTGGCGACTCCACTAACCTCTAGTAAGCCTTACTATTTTACCAAATTCTAGGCTACTACCCGATAGAACTATCCCATCACCCTATAACATAGCAGGAGATGGTAGGACATTGAGTACATGACAGTCTATCAAACTCTTATAGACTCTTTGATCTTTTAGATACCATAAACAGGCAGGCAGTCCATAGACCCATTTAGAGTAAACTCTTTTTGTTATCATCACCCTAGCAAAGTGTTGAAACAAGTCTAGGATACTTTGAACCATAGGCTGCACATAAAACTCAGAAAATCCAAAAACATTTCTAGTGGTGGACCATAACTACCTTCACAAAAACAACCCAGTTCACCTGGCGACTCCACTAATCCATCCCTTTACTTTTGACCATCCTTCACCTTTGTAAAACTTTAGAAAAAAAACCATTCATCCAGAACATTCACCAATACCATTCTCTTTAAACTCTGGATCTAAAATCTGGCTTCACGAAGAATTAATACCAGATCCCATCCAGACCCAAATCCCCCTATCATAGTAGATGACCCAGAGAAGATTCTGTGGCAAGCTTCCGAAACTGACCATCTAGCTACTGGTAGATCCATCCGTAGAGCAAGATCTGTACCTAAACATCGCACTATCCTACTAGATTCACCTTTTGAATTAGAGTCATCACAAACTCTTCCCAGAAGAAAATCATATAGTAGGATAAACTTTGACGATCTTGAACCCCTAGACCCACCACAAAGTACTATTAGAGAAGCTTCACCCACCACTCCTCCTGATTTCCAGCTTCTCTATCAGTTTGGCTCCTATCATCCCAGATCTGCTCAAAACCAGATCACTAGTCCAAGTTCATCCGTCACACCTGGTCAAACCACCACTGTTCAAACCACTTCATTTCAGCCTACTAGTCCTCATCTTGTACATCATCCACTAGCTCCAGTCATGGCAGCCTGGTACGCACCTTTGGTGTTGCCACCGCCTTTAGCTCCTCTCCCAAACAAATATCAAGACAAAATCCCACACTTTACTGGAGAAGACACCACCACACCTCAACAGCATATAAGTAGGATGACTGCTGCTTATGAATACCTAGAGGTACAAGACGAGACTGTCAGAATGAGAATATTCGCCCAAAGTCTTGGTGGTGAACCCAAAACATGGTTCAAAAGCTTAGCTCCAAACAGTATCCATGATATCCCAGAACTACATCAAGTTTTCAGAAATAGGTGGGAAATCCGAAGAAACCCCATTCAAATCCTGTCAGAATATAACAATCTTAAACGGGAAAATGGGGAAAGTGTCCAAGCTTACTGTACTAGGTTCAACAGTGTATATAACTCCCTCCCACCTCATTTCAAACCTCCACTTGGTTTAGCTTTGGAAAAATTTCTCGAGGGGTTTGATCCGGACATGACATATCATCTGAGAGACAAGGATCCCCCTACCTTAGAGGAAATGCAACAAATAGCTATAAAAGCAGATGCCAACTTAGCTGCAAAAAGAGCTAGAACTAGATCAAAAAGAAAAGTCACCTATAGAGATGAGGTCTCCACTTCATCACCTTCCTTAGATCCCAGAATAGATGACTTAGTCAAATCCATGGCTAAAATGTGGGAAAAGATAAATGAAAAAGCTCCTGTTAGGGACAACCAGCCAAACCCTCCAAACAGAAACCGAAACCAAAACTTTAGGAGGGAACAGCCCCAAAACAGACCAAGGGAAAATGATTAACAGATCAGGCCACCATTTAATGAAAACTATGTGGAAGAAGATGATAGGGACTCAGAACCTCTGGATGAGCATCATTTAAATCTTGTAGATTCTGATAATGAAAGTGAGTTGTACCTCACAGCAGAAGAACAGGAGTTATGTTCTCCTCATCAAGATGAGACCAATTATGAAGATCTCGACGATCCTGCCATAGAATTTCAAAATTCCATCATAGAAGCTCATCGGCAGTATAATCTTAGAAGCAGAAAAAACCAAAACCAGTCCAAAAAGAATATCCCTGACAATACCCGGGCTTCAGATAACACTCTAAAGAAAACCATAGATAGTAACAAAGTTGAGGCCAAAAAGATCGACCCAAACAAAGGCAAAGCTATTCAGACAAGTGTTAGCTCTGATACTCCTAGTACCTCTGCAAAAGCTCCAGAGTTGGCTATATCAAACAAAATCCCAAGCCAAAGTCAACAAATTAAGAACATAGAAAAAGTTATGTCTGAAAAAACTGAAACAAATCTGCCCAAACCACATACTCCTTTTAGTTTCGAAGGAGAAATTTCCAAAATAAAAATTACCATACCCCTCACAGAGCTAATAACTGTAGGTAGTTATAGATCTCAAAACTTCAAAGTCCTCAATCTAGAGATCAAAGCAGATACCTTGAATTTAACTGATGACAAGCCCGAGCTCCTATTTCGCCCTAAAATAGAAGGTGAATACCAAGAAGGATCTATTTCTCCTTTCTATGTAAGCCTAAACATACGGGACAAAATATTACACAACGCCATGTTAGATTCTGGTGCTTCCCATAACCTCATGCCTAAAGCAGTCATGGAAAACCTAGGGCTGGAAGTGACTCAACCTTACAAAGACCTGTATTCTTTCGATTCAAGCCAGGTCAAATGTTTAGGTTTGATAAAGAATTTAGATTTTTCCCTAACACAACTACCAGCCAAAAACTTAGTCATGGATGTAGTGGTGGCCAATATCCCACCCAAGTATGGAATGCTACTATCAAGAGCATGGGCTGCCAAAATACAAGGTAGCCTTCAAATGGATATGTCATTCGCTACTATCCCGATTTTCAACCAAACAAGAAGGTTATACCGAGAAACTCGCATGAAATACATGGTTAGCAACAGAGATAAGCCAAACAATACCCCCATCTATTCCATTCATTCCAATTTAGATTCTTTTATCTTATACAATGAAGGTGATATAACCAAGCAGATAAAAGAAAATAAAGACATGTCCAAACCATTACTGAATGAAGGAATTGATGACCAAAGTCCCAAGAAACCTGAGAAACAGCTCAGTATCATGTATGAAAAGGAAACTCTTTGGAGTATGAGTTTTGATGGTTCTTGTGGCAAGACTGGTTCAGGAGCAGGGATCTGGATACACAATACTAAAGAAGGCCATTCTTTTAGATTAGAATTCCAATGCACTAATAACATTGCGGAATATGAAGCCCTTCTCATCGGTCTGCACATGCTTAGAGACTTAGGCGCCAATAGAATATCAGCCCAAGGAGACTCAGAGCTTGTAATCAGGCAAATCAAAGGTGAATATTCGGCAAAGAACCCAAGACTGAGAGAATATAGGAATGCAGCTTTGGATATCCTTAAAACTTTTGAAAAATATGAACTCACCTATATCCCCAGGATTCAAAACAGTCTGGCAAATGAGCTCGCCTTCGCTGCAAGCAATAGCCAAATACCATGTATGAGTGAGCAATATGACATTCAAGTGAAACACCGCCCTACTGTACCAGATAATCTTGACCATTGGCAAATATTCCAAGATGATGATCAAATTGATGATTTCCTACAATCTAGGAATGAGTTTGAAATAACCAAAACAGACTTAGGAGATGAAGAGAGGAAACCCAGCCTAAGTCAAGACCAAGAGCTAAATCCACCTTTGTGGACCAATCTAAACCTGGTAGACCATCCATGTGACAGGGAGATAGAAGAAGACATTGACCAAAAGGAACTCGAAGTCTTACACTGCGAGAATGACACCATACCCAGAGGGCTCGCACCTTTAGAAGAGCTATTTGACTTTAATGATGTGGCCAAAAAGCCTAAAATGGAATCTACAGAGGATGACATAGAGGAATACAACATAGGAAGCCCAGAAGAGCCAAAAAACATTAAACTATCCAAAACCCTCCCACCTAACATAAAACATAGGTACATAAATCTTTTTAAAGAATTTAAAGATGTGTTTGCATGGGGGTACCAGGATTTGAAATCATATGACACCAGCATCATCCAACATAAAATTCCCCTCAAAGAAAATCAAAAACCTTTTAAACAGAAGTTAAGAAGGATAAACCCAGTATTATTACCATTGGTTGAAAAGGAAATTAAAAAGATGTATGATGCTGGGATAATAGTATCTCTCCGATACTCCGAGTGGGTCTCAAATTTAGTATCACTTAGGAAAAAGACTGGTGAAATCAGACTCTGCATAGATTTCCGAAACTTGAATAGGGCATGTCTGAAAGATAACTACCCTCTGCCCAAAATGGACCACATACTTCAGAAGGTAGTAGGCGCTAAGAGAATCTCATTACTTGATGGTTTTTCTGGTTATAACCAAGTACTGGTTTATCCTACCGATCAACATAAGACAACTTTCACCACCCCTTGGGGCACTTTCATGTACGTTAAAATGCCTTTTGGACTGATGAATGCTGGCGCCACATTTCAAAGAGCCATGGACATAGCCTTCTCAGAAGACATAGGTGTTTTCATAGTCATATATCTTGATGATATAACAATATATTCTAAATCAGATGAAGAACACCTAACACACTTAAGAAAGGTTTTCAACAAATGCAGAAAATATGGTTTGTCCCTAAACCCCAAGAAAACACTTTTTGGTCTAGAGGAAGGAAAACTCCTAGGTCACATTATTTGGGAAGAAGGAATTAAAATAGACCCCCAAAGAATCGAAGGAATCCTACAGATAAGTCACCCCAGAAACATAAAGGAGTTACAGTCCTTTATCGGCAAGATAAATTTTTTGAGAAGATTCATCCCAAACCTTGCTGAGCTCCTGAAAGAGATCACAAATATGTTAAGAAAGGAGGTCGGGGTTAAATGGACTATAGAAGCCAAAAAATATTTTGAACTAATTAAAAGGGCCTTAACCGAAACACCAGTATTGATAAGCCCTGACTTCACCAAAGATTTTTACATTTTTTCATTTGCCTCAGAACATACAATAGCTGCGGTGTTTTTGCAAAAAAATGCAGCCGGGCAGGAGCAACCCATTGCCTTCTTTAGCAAATCCCTGAGAGATGCTCCCTTGAAATATAACATCATGGAAAAACAGGCATTCGCATTGGTAAAAGCACTGAAAGATTTCCGAGTTTAAATCTTGCATTCTCATGTCATAGCTTTTGTCCCTAATACTGTCGTCAAGGACATTCTGAACCAAGATCCCGATGGTAAAAGGGGAAAGTGGATTGCTATCATCCTAGAATATGACTTAGAAATCAGGCCTACCAAACTAGTTAAAGGACAAGGACTTGCAAGACTAATGGCTGAAACCAACCTCCAAGCTCTAGATATAAATTTTGTCGATGCTTTAGAAGAACAGGAAGAATGCACACTTCCCCCTATCGATCAAACATTTTTGGATTCACCTTGGTATGCAGACATTCTTTATGTATTAACTTATATGAATGCTCCTCCGACTTTATCAAAAACAAAAGCAAGATTCCTTAAACAAAAATCTTTAAAGTTTTGCATTATAGATAGTTCTCTATATTGGAAAAATCCTACTGGTATGCTGCTTAAATGTTTGCTTGAGTCTGATGCAGAGAAAATTATGCGAGAAATGCACGAAGGGGAATGTGGAGGTCATCTCTACTGGAAAACTACTGCAAAAAAAATCCTTAGAGCCGGTTATTATTGGCCTACCTTATTCCCTGATACTCACAAACTAGTTATGACATGCCATAAATGTCAAATTTTTGATGGCAAGAAAAAGCTTTTACCTTTGCCCTTACATCCAATTATAGTTGAAGGACCCTTCCAGCAATGGGGTTTAGATTTCATTGGAGAAATTCACCCCTCCTCATCCGCTCAACATAAATGGATCCTCACAGCCACTGATTACTTTACCAAATGGATAGAAGCCATACCTTCCCGGAACGCCACTGATTCAGTCATCATCACGTTCCTAGAAACCAATATCCTATCCAGATTTGGCTATCCCAGGAAGATCATTACAGATAACGCCGTTGCCTTCTCCTCCAAGAAAATGATAGACTTCTGTCACAAGTATCATATTTCATTAGGACATTCCACAGCCTATTACCCTCAAGGTAATGGTTTAGCCGAGTCTTCTAACAAAATCCTAGTCAACATTATCAAAAAACTTCTTGAACAAAATAAAAAAGCATGGCATGGGAAACTAGTACACGCCTTATGGGCTGATAGATTAACCACCAAGAAATCCATAGGTATGTCTCCTTACCAGCTAGTTTATGGTCTAGATGCCATTTTCCCAACATCTCTAGGGGTTCCAGTAATGAAACTATTACAAGAAGTCCAAATAGAAGAAAATGACATACAAAGGAGAGTAAATCAGACTATCCATTTACAACAAACTAGAGAAGAAGTTTACCAAAAGGCTCAGTTAGCACAAGATAAAATAAAACAGATTTTTGACAGAAGAACTAAGGAAAATGATTTTCAAATTGGAGATAAAGTTTTAAAATGGGATTCTAGAAGAGAAGACAAAGGTAAACATGGAAAGTTTGAAAATTTATGGAAAGGGCCTTACATCATCAGCTCAGTCAGTGGAAACAATGCTTTCTTCTTACAAGAACCTGATGGGACTGAAATTTTTGGGGGTCCTGTGAATGGCAGGACATTAAAACATTATTTTTGTCAAGACCTCCATTTTTGAGTTTGAAACACTTTCAGTCATTGTATATACCATTGTTTGAAATATTGGAAAAATAGAAAAGTCAAAAACAGTAAAAGATAGGAAAGTCAAAAACAGTGAAAAACAGAAAAGAGGGCAAGTGAAGATAGAACAAAGGCCCCATGTTCTAAAAAATAGTTTTTCAGAAAGCGAGCAAGTCTAAATGCCGCTACTAGTACTTCAATGTCTTGTTCAGCTATCTAGCCTAATCATAGCTGAGCATGTTTAAATTTATATGCTGATAAGTTAGTGAGTGCCAAGATAGTCAACATTGTGTAAGATTGACTTATCACAGAGCTTAGATTAGGGAGAGATTCCGGTTCCACATGCCTAAAACAGAACCAAAGGGAGAAGCGAGGGATGAAAAACACATTGTACATCTTAGCCCCGCTTGTCTAGTTTCCTTTTATTGCAGAATAACATTTGCGTGCAGCTTGTCTTTTATGCCGCAAATACATGACAAATCAGACTGCCTAATCCTGATTTGATCATTTTTAAATTTCATGTTGTAGATTAGAGAATGAAATCCTGTCAAACTGCTTAATCTTGACAGTCGATCTAGCTTTAGGTAGAGAAATGAAGGAGTTCATCAGTTTAATCTGAACTCCCGACAGATATAAGAGTAGAAATAGATAGGTTCATTTTGCAAAAAGAAATATATGCATTGTCAAAAGGCTGCTAGTTCAAATGCGCCAAAGAGAAGAAAAAATGTTAGGAAAGATAGTGGGGTAGGTAGAAATATCATTGATGTTAACCATGCTGTCATTTTTCAGAAATAACATCAAGAAAAGGGTAAATTTTGCACCAATGGATAAGGCACTGGTCTTCATAAGCCAAGAATCTGAATTCTGGACACCTCCTGACGAGGAGCTGCCCTCCCCAAATGGAGCCACTGTTAGCCATCAGTATTTTTTACATGTTAGTGATGACTATATCTATAGCTGAGTTTTCTAGAAGCTGATTTCCTTATGTCAATATGTCATCTAGAAAACCCTCCTAAAACTTTTTTTCCCTTCTACTTTTCAGTCCACCCCTGTCAAAATCAAAACCTCATTACCACTATCCTATCTAGCTTCAGCCCTACTGGTCTGCCCATCAGCTTCAAAAGGCAAATCCAAATCTGTTTCAAAAGTCTCCCCTATGTTAGGAAGTGGCGCTTTAAGACATTTCACCCTTGGCGATCATCAAAAAGCCAAAAAGCCTCCATCTGTTACAGACCAACCATAACTGACCTCCCATTCTGCAAATGAAATTAACAAACAGCTCTAAGTCGCGCCACTTATATCCCTAGGTCTCAGCACTGCATAAACCCCAATCTCAAGCTGACTATTAGGTGTTTCACAGTGTTTTATGGATTCTGCAAAGAACAGGAAATATAACTTCATCTCAGGATTAAATGCTTGGATCTACAGTTAGAGGAACAGATGCTTCTAAATGTATTATGAGCCTGAGATGAAGCTGCAAAGCAAAAAGTCACTCATCAGGACCTTACAGCTCTTTCCAGCATGAAAATCACAGTAAGAAAAAGACATCACTATCACAGCAAACTGGTAAATTGTCATGGCCCAGAACCTCCTTCATTTACAAGCAGAGGGTTAGGGCGCCTCCTTCATCCACAAGCAGAGGGCGCGGGCCAGTATTGACTTTAAAGATTGCAAAAGTCCAGGTTTGCCTCTTACTGAACAGTAAAACAATATCTCCAAGTTTTATGAATGTGACTGATGATCATAACAAGAATAGAGTTTGAAATATGCTAGCTCAAAGGAAAAAGAGTCTGGTCTGATAAAGGAGGTCATCTGAAGCTTTCAAATCATGTGAATTGTAGAACTTTAGAAAAGCATGTCATCAGTAAACATTCCAATCTTAAGCAGCCTGTTTTCCACAAGATCAAATTGAGGAGGTGCTGACAAAAATGCCATTACACAGGTAGAAAGAAAGTTCTTGGTTGTTCAAAAATCACTGACCTCCATAGTCACAGAGACTATCTTTCAAGTAATTTGTCAGGAGATGACCAAAGAAAATGATGATATTTCAGTCACCCTTAGAGCAGTGCAGGGAGACAGTGTCACTTTGGCTAGGTTTTTTGCTGAAACACAGTGATGCTTGCAAGAAGATATCCTAGTATTGATGTTTTTTAAGTAGTTTACTTACCATCACATCCAGAGAAAAGCTGTGTCAAACAGATTTGTCAAAGAACCTTCAGATACCTTACCTGATGAAGAGCCTCCTCCATGTATGAGCAGATGGCCAAAGCCTTGGATGTTGTTAAAGACTGATTGATCTAAGAGACAGTGGAAAGAGACAAAGGAAGAAAGCTAAAGGTATTTACACCAGAGAAAATATGGTATGAAGGGATGCAAGCTAGAATATAGCACTTACAATCCAAAAAGAAACTTTTTTATCACCTGGAAGCAGGAACTGACACCATGTACAGAAAGAGCTTTTTCCAAAGCTTGCACATCATATAGCCATCAGCAGATTAAGACAGATTCTCTGGAAATGAGTTTTATTAGCTCTGGGCAGCACTCAAAACCCATGAAGCACTTCACTATTGTAAATCCAATCCAAGGACATCTACAAGATTCTGTCAAAACCAAGCTTAAAAAGAGGAGGCATTTCTGCAAAGCAGGGGAATAGTCAATACATTTTATCACAGGTCATTATCCAGTTTTGAAAACTTTGAAATACATGGAAATAGAACTAGCAGACAGGGCTTTTTGAATTCCATCACCAAGAAGGTATCCCCTTGTGAGCTATTGTTCATTATGTTCAAAAAGTCATTCAGCATATGATCATTGTTTGGATAGTTTAAAAAGAAGCACAACCTTTTATTATTCAAAAGAACAGAGGTATTGTATACTACACCTACAGGCAGGGAAGTATTTGAGAGAGAGGCGCCCTTATCAAATCAGGAGGTCATGATCAAGTCCAAATAGGGTCAGCAAATTTGGCACCTACTGTAGATGAAGATTGAAGAAACTATCAAAGAACAAGAGATGTTAAAACAAGTTGAAAAAACTAGCCCTGTCCTTCAAATAACAAAGCGGTTTGCAAGTATTCTCTTGACTGTTTCAAAGGAAGGGTTACTCTATCTCATGTATATGACCAGTATTGTTAAAAAAAGTGGCAGAAATGATACGAAGTGGAGCTATTTTTCAAAATTTGAAAGTTTGGTGTTTATCACCCAAAGAACAAAACAGAAAATCACTGTTCAAACACCGGTGCATGAGGAAGACGAGGTTCTGGTTTTAAAGCCATTTTTGTTCACGTATGAGCTGCACCGAGGATATTCAAAAGTGTCAAAAAGACTGTGAAAATTTGCAAACAAGCCAAACCAAAATTCCACTTTGCTTTTAAAAAAGGGAAATGACCGTTGAAGATTAGATTTGAAATGACTTAAGGTTGAAGTGTGAGAGTAAGAGGTTCATTTTCAAAATTTAAAATAGAGCTTCGTGCCTCCCTAGCACCAAAGCAACAGTTTTCTAGTCGGTTTGCAGAGTGTGGCACTTTGAAAAGCCGAGCGACGCGCCTGTCACTCTGCGCGACGCGCCTGGGGGTGAATTTACAAAGGCCTCCTATGTTAGCGCGACACGCCTGTACAGTGGCGCGACGCGCCTGTACAGGCCGCCCGACCACCCGACAGGCCGACCCGACGGGCATTTTCTTGCGCGACGTTCTATCTTCAAAAGAGTGTCGCGCAGGTTTAAGAGGCTCCGGTGCTACTCCAGCCCTGCACAAGGATTGTTCATCCAATTTAAAGGTATTCTCACACATTTTCCCCCTCGGCTTCAAGAAATTGCTAAGTGACATGAAAAGTTTAAATCAAACAGTGGTGTAAAAGGTTTGAGCAAAACTGCTCAGTTTGACCTAATTTGCTTATCGACCTATATGTTAAAGGAGCTCCCTAGTAAGATCAAGATCAGATCAGAAGGATGGTTTGTTTTCATTTCTGTTATCACCATATATGTCAAAGGATTTTGCTTTGAAAGTACCCTTGGATTGAAAGCTATGTGTACATGAGAAATACACTGCTAAGAGTGACTACCAAGGAACAGTGTATCAGACTTTTACAAACCTCCTCATTACGTAGCATACAGAACTCTAAAAAAACTGTCACTATGCCAGAAAAATAGTGCTATTTTCTGTGTAGTTTTGAGGTGTAAAGATGTAATAAAAGGCAGACTGTGTCATTCAAAAAACACCTACAGAGATACTTGGTTTTGAGATGAAGAGCAATTTGTTTCATCTTCAAAACAATCGAAAGGTAGAGGTTTTCCTGTAAAGAACTGTGTTTTGATTAAAAGGAGATTTTGTTGTAGAGAGACAGGGTTTAGGTCTGAAGAGAAACTTTCCACACTGTCCTCAAAGCAGTTCCACATTATTAAAACAGTGAAATGCAACCAGTAAAAGGGATTTTGACATATTTGTTTTGAAAAACGAGAACTCACATAGTTTTTTCCAAAAACTATGTAGTCTTCTAAAAAACTCTGTCATTTTTGCTCCAGTCCTGTGTATTGACAGTCTAAACATATGTATGGTGGTTTGCAAGAGATGCAAGATTAGTGGATTGTTGGCACACTTATACAGGGCAAAGTTTTTAATGATTGCAAAAGTTACCATGGAAAGGAGTAAGAGGTATTGAGTGGCATTTTAAAACTCACAAGAACAGGGTAATCAAAACACTTCTCACAGCAAACTCCTTCTAGCAATCTGCCCCTCTTCCTCACTATATTATTTCATACTGAGAATTTGTTGACAGAGTTTTTCCAAAGATGAACAGGACACTTTCTGAAGGGCAGGTTTTTTGATGGGAATTTAACATTGGAGACAGAGGTACAAATGTGGTGGTTGATCTCTTAAATTCGCAAGTAAAGGGTGTTTTTCCTAAACACTGTGCACTGACATTCCACTTAACCTAAGTCTCCTTTTTTCTTTCACTGTATGGTCTCTTCTATAGAAATCTGTTGACAGAGATATTCTAAGGGTGAGTAGGGCCACTTTCTGAAGAACAGGGTTTTAATATGTGAGTTTTGTCTTGGAGACACAAATACAAGTGCTGGTTGGCCTCTAACAAATCCACAAGGAAAAGTGATTTTTCAATACTGTGCACAGGAAATCTACACAGCAGTTTGCCTCATCTTTGCTATAAGAACCCATTGAGATACCTGCCTGGCTGAGGTGCATCCAGAGGTGAAGGGCTGGTTTTAAGGAGAGCAGAGGTTGTTTATTCAAAGAAACATTGTTGCAATCTATCCTAACCACATTGTCTATCTGTCCAAACAGCATATTGCCACAGTTTCAATCCAGAGGCATTTTTACATACAGTGAAGGCAGTTTGCCTCTTTCAAATCTTTTTCAGGTCAGAATGCCTCCAAAGCAAGACCACAGGAGCGGTCCACATAAGAGATATGAGCCTATCTCCACAGAAGAAATCAATGCTCACCCATCTGTGCTTTTCAATTTCCATGAAGTAGGCTGTCTTGATTTCTGCCAGAAGATAGAAGAAGTCAAGAGTTTTTCGCCATTAACCCACTTGTGCGCTTTGAGATTCAAAGAAAAACACTTCCAATTGGCGGGTCTTGATTTCAAAATTTCTCCAAGGTATGTGTCCAAGGCAACCAAGATCCCGTATCATGGCGAAAAGTGGTTTAAACAAGCTCATCTTGACTTAGAGGATTATAAACCTTTCATCAAGCCTGAACATAGAGAGGGTACTTAAATGCTATCTTCCTTTTCATATCTCCTCAATAGCTATGCTCCGCTGATGAAAGCCATAATGAAATATTTCACTTGTGAAGGGAGGTTTAATCGAATTTATGCTTACCATGTCCGCTTATTGATGCATTTTACCAGAAGCAGGCAACTAAACCTTCCTTACTATTTGTCCAAGAGCATAGAGAAAATGGCATCTAATCGTGTATATGATAATTGTGGGCCTGCGTTATTACCTACTCTCTCTTAGGGTGTGGAAACCTAGTTCCAGCATCCTTCCATACTGCTTCAGGTGAGACTTTGACCTGCGTAAGCGGGTCACTGCCGAAAGGGCCAGTATTATAGGGGTTTGTTGGCAAACCTTCATCTCTGAACCTGGGTCAGGACCCCTTGAGCCAACATGAGCCGACATATTTTTGATATTGTGTTGTGCCAATCTAGACCGACTATGCATATGTGATTGTTATGCATGAATGTTAATTGTTTATGAGTTCATGATGTGAACATGTTAGCTAGTTATTGTTATGGATATCATGAACTTATTTATATTTGAGTTGATGTGTTGTGGAGTTATATCATGCTAATATATATATTGATTGTGCAGACATGATAGCCCCCCTTGAAATACATTAAGGTATGAGTTTGATTATGTCACATATTTGGTGTTTGCGTGTTTGATTATGTCGTCTATATATTGCTTGAATGTTTGATTTATTTCATGAGATGAGTATGTGTTTATAATATTTCCTGAAGGAATAATCTTGTTTCAAGGCATTTGTACTAACACATTATTTGTTGAGACAACTGATATGTACTTGAGTGCTAGTTGCAATATTATTATTTTGACTATTAGTTGATTGTGACATGGATGTTAGTCTTGGTAAAGGTTGATTCCAATTAATAGACATGATTTTTTCATCCTTGGAACATGTGGCTAACATGTGTAAACAGTTTCAGGGCAACATGCTTGGTATTAGCATGACAAGGTAATGGTTGATGTGTTTATATAATTAACAGTTGGGTGATGTGAGAGTACATAGTAAGAGTAAGACTCAACTGTAGCAAGGAAAAATGTAAAAGAAAGGAATTGGGTGAGAATTCCTTTGGCTATGTTTGGAAACCACAATTCTAAATGAATGAGTGCTTTGCATACACAAAGTCTTTTTAACCTTGATTTCATCTGAAATTATATGGATATGTGCTATGTTTATGAACATTTAATTGACAATTGGTTTCCAGTTATTTCAGGATTCGTCAAGGAACTAGAGTTCCTTGGGAGATGATATATGTGCATGTTTAGCTGTAGGGCAGCGTGCTTGGATTAAAAACATAAGGTAACTAGTATATTGTATATTTATTTATGTGCTTATAGTTATGTGTTTATGACGAGATGATGCAGAGGATTGCATGGTAGAGATACTTCCATGAAATCTTATAGGAAGGCTCAGGTTGAGATTTTCCCTGGAAGGATTGGGAACCCATGGGAATTGGGTCATGGTGTTTGTTTCTAGTCTTTTACTTTTGGTCTCTTATGATTTGTTTCACTTGATTGTGGTTTTGTTAATTTCTAGTGCATATATATGCCACTTTTTTGTGGTGTCGTATTGTTGTTGGTTTTTTCATGGTTTTCATATTGTTGTTTCATGTTATTTTCTTTTATGTTTTGAGGGTCTTGGGAATTGGTTGGAAAAAGGAAAGTTAATGGAGTTAGGGAAGAGTTGAATGAAATCAAACAGTTAATGTAAGACTTGGATGAAGCTTAGTGCATAAGTAAAGGGCATCTGAAGGAAAGAGTATGACAACTAGTTGGATTAGTTGGGCCCATTAGTCTAAATGGACGGTGGTAGGACAATCATGAGAAAATTAAAGTAAAGGGATTTGAGGCATTAGATGCCTTAACTATGTTGGGAACTGTTTTTCTTGATTTTGTGCATGTGATGCACGGATAAAGGGAGTTTGATTAACCTATACCTTATGATATCTGGTAATTATGTTGTGATCATGATTGTGTTGATTTATATATATGTATATATGTATGTATGTATGTAATTGTATCACAAGATCATGAGCGTTTTATGCTAATATATGTGTGTGTGTGTGTCTATGTGTCATTATCTGACAGGGTTGTCTGAGACAATTCTTGTGGAGGATTGATTGCTTATGTAGGTGAATGGCATGAAAGAGATTCTTAGTCTTATGGGGAATCAAGTGGGAAGAGTAATCCTGAAAAATCTACGAGGTCAATATCATGTGGTTATGAATTTATATTATGTGATTATACTATGCCTATGTTTGTGTTATGGACATGCTATGTTGAGGGATAAATCAATGAAATAAAAGTAGTGTGCTTTGCAGAATGCTGGGATAAGCATGGATGGCAGAGAGACACTGGAAGCAAGGTTTCTTGGTAGTGACAACGTTTGGATGTGCAATGCTACTATTGTGTATATATTATGCATATTGAATGTTCAGTAATTGTACCTATGGTGTTGTGTGTATGTTGTATATATGGTGTTGTGTGTATATTGCATATGTAGTGTTGGGTATAGATGGTGCTATGTACATGTTAGATATGCGGTGCTAGGTACATATTGTACTATGTGCATGATGGATATGCGGTTTTGTGCGCATATGGTGTTGTGCGCATGTTGGATATGTGGTGTTGTGTACATATGGTGCTATGTACATGTTGTATATGCAGTGTTATGTACATATGGTGTTGTGTGCATGTTGTACATGTGGGACTATGTACATATGGTGTTGTGTGCATGTTGTACATGTGGGGCTATGTACATATGGTGTTGCGTGCATGATTGTACATGTGGTGTTGTATACATGTCATGCATACGGTGCCATGTACATGTGGCATCGTGTACATGTTGTGCATGTGGTTATCTGTACATGAGATATTGTGTACATGTTGTACGAGTGGTGTGTTGTAAATGTGGCATTGTGTAGATGATGTCATGTACATGTGGTGTTGTGTACACGTGGTACTGTGTACATGTTGTACATGTGGTACTGGTGTAGATGAGGTATTGTATGCATGTCTTACATGCTATGTTGTGTACATGCGGTACTACATATGTGCATTGTGTAGTCGTGGTATTGTGACATGTGTATTCATTGTGTTGTACTCTGTGTACGTATATGTATTGTGTTGTACACCAGATGTAGGTGTATGTTTTGTGTTGTACACCAGGTGTAGGTGTATGCGTTGTGTTGTGTCTCGGGTGGATATGTATATATGGTGTGGTGTCGTATGTTGTGTGTGGATGTATGCATTATGATGTACATTGTGTATCTGTACATGATTGAAGAAAATAAAAGGAATTGGGTGTTTTCTGGGTGTGGCAACCGATCTAGTGTGTGTACGAAAAACACAAAGGATAAAGGTAAAAGCGAACAACCGATTAAAGGATAAATATCAATATTTTATTTCAGTTTTATTATGCATGTGATTTATGACTCTAATTTATGATGGATATATGTGATCTATGATTTTTATCTACAATGGTTGTGTTTTGATCTAACTGATGTGACATGTTTATACATGATGATTTAGTCAAGATGCTAGTTTTACTTGTTGTGACAGGAAGCGAACATAAGTACAAGTGTACCTTATTGACGAGCCACCAATGAGGTATGATTTGAGGTTATTTCAATTTGTTTTTAACTGAATGAAAATTATGTTCTTAGTATAGGAAAGCATGAAAATGCCTAGTTGGGTGGTTGAAATTGACTGCAAGAATTAGCAGCAACAACAAAAGGAATTGGAACATGCATTTATATGTTGGTGAAGCACTTCAAGAGTAGGGCCATTGTGAGACACTAGTACCCAATAGTTTCCTTTAATTTCCATGAGCATGCTATGAATGGTATGATGGTTTAAGGTAGGTATATTCCTTGTTTGTTTGACCCTCCGATGCAAGGAAGCCTTGCCAAGGGATGGGTTTCTTGGGAAAGGTGAACTTAGAAGGTGATTGACTAAATGGAATGGGGTTACTCATTTTCCATAGGGAATATGTTGCAGAGAAGGGAAGGCTGGAGAATGGTTTTGTTTTGGTCATTAGCATTTCTAGATGGAATCAGATTCACATTGGGAGTGTGCCATGGAACAATGAGTGGGTAATCATTCACTGAGAGGAAACGTGGTGTAGGATTGTAACACTGGGAATTGGATGCATTTTTGACTTTGGAAGTAGATTCTCGACTTCCTGGAAAGGAATTCAATCCTGGTACTACTTTTGAGGGGGGAGGAGTGATCCTATGGATTCCCTTGCTGCATATATAGGCATCATATCTTTTTATTTGCTGGTTAGAGAAAATGTACATATGTGTATATGTGTATATCATTGTAAATATTGTATCGAGTTGGATTTATAAAGCTCCATATACAGTATTATTAATTCCTGGTTGAAGCAAATGTGTATAAGTGCATATGTGGTTATTTTTGTAAATATTGTAATGAGTTGTGTTATAAAGCTCCAGTAAACGGTATGATTGTCATGTTTTCAATGGCGGTCATTGTAAATACTTCAACAAGTTGTGTTATAAAGATCCATGGGAAGCATGTTTTGGTTTTAAGTGGTCTTTTTGGTTATATTTGACATTAAAAATCGAGGACGATGTTCCACCAAGGGGGAGGGTTCTATAACATCCCTGGTAAAAAATCCATGTAATAAATTTAATAAAGGACAAAAAATAACCAAGGTCATGGTACACTTATTCCAAGATGAATGGTGGGAAAAACATCCTAGTGTGGTTTAATTTGGTTTATTATAGCTAAAGGAAATTGGAAAATGAAATGGAAAAGGCCTTGAAAAAGCAAGAGGCATTATTTAGCATTTATTTATGAAAATAATGAAAATTAGGAGAAAAGGAAGGTGAACGGTCACAAGTTGCATGCGAGGAGGAAAATGATGGAAACATAATGGAAAACTAAAGAAAATAGAGGCATCATTGATAAAAGGCTTATAAGGATCAGTTGGGAGAATTTTCTCAGTTCAGCTTTGGAGCTCTCTCTCTATTCTCTCTCTCTCACACTCTTGGACACTTAGAGTTTTCTTGGAGCACTTCAATATTGGATCAAGAAAGGAAATAGAAGGAAAAAGAAGGAAAAGGGAAGTAAAGATCAAGAAAAAAAGAGCATGATCAAGTGGCTACAACAGGTTTACTTGCAGGCATCAATTTTCATATGTGATTTCATTTCTAGATTTGGCATGCATGGTTATGCATGTGTGTCATTGGTTCTCTTACTATCATTGGAATGTGTTTTTCCAGGTGTGACAATGTTCTTCAGCCTTGCCTTTTCATTTCCGGATATTCATGGTGTGATGGGGTTCTCATGTTTTGGTTGAGTTGGATTTCCAAATGAATTCAAAAATGAGGGAGGTGGTCTCTGAATGAATGAACACATGGCCTAATGATCCATGAAATAGACTGTTGATAGTGGTAAAGCCTCTGGCCTAGTAACCCCTGAATCAGACTGTGGGTTGAGGTTAAGAAAAATATTGTGTTCCTTGGTGGGATTAGGAATTCTCGATCAGTGAATGGAGGGATATAAAGTGAAAGCATGTAGGGTATGGTCTCCGACTTCCCTTTTGTTGTCTGGTGATTGAGTTCTTACAACGTACTTCGGTCATACGATTTGCTCCTCACACTCGCACGCTGGGGGGCAATCTGTTACACCATTTTTTGGTCATCTAACCTATTATCATTAGATGGACCCAAGTACACCATGTAAGACCAATTTTACCCTAAGTAAAATTGCTTTCACTATGTAAAATAACTTAATAAACTACATTTATTAGGTTGTTTATGGTCTAAACAGGAAACCCCAAAAGGAAATATTAAACAAACCTATATTTGTTTGATTTTCCTCATGGAATAATTAATTAAACCATAATTTAATTATTATTCCCAGTCATGTTTAACCCAAAAACAAAGAAATTAATGAGATAAACCCTTAATTATCTTATTATTTTCTAGGAACAATTATTTAAATCTTATTTAGATAATATTCCTTGTTAAATATGACCAAATCACCCACTATTAATCAAATAAATCATTATTTATTTGATTATCTTCCAACCACTTCCTTAAAAAGATAAATAAATCATTTATTTATTTATTTTTCACTAATCAAGGGATTTGACCCAAGTCAAACACCCTTTCCCTCCAACAAATATAATAAAACATTCCATAAAGGTGGATCTAGATTTGGTTAACATTATTTTAATCATGCACCAAGATCTAGAATGACCCAATATTTTGTTATAAATAGGAGGGTTCTTCCCCATCATTCCTCACCTTTTGTTGCCTACTAGATCACTCTGGATCTATACATTTGGTCTCATTTTCACCATTTGCTCCCATTGAGCTCTATTTTCTGCATTGGGTTTTCTACACCTACAAGAGAGAGAAAGCTTAGATCTGAAGTGCTGAGGACTACAAAGAACCCATCCCATTGAGGAGAGCTGGATACACCTTCTTGTTTTCCTCCCAGGTGCCATGTAATATAAAAATTCATTCAAAAATCGTGTTCTCGTCTTGTCTGTTGGATGCATGGAGCAAACCCTTTATTTTACTGCTTAATATCTTTCCATTTATAGATCTGTTTGTTGCAGCATTTTAATTACTAATCGCAGATCTGAAGATGTTTGGCAGCCTCTATTGTTGTTAGGGCTATTAGTTATGCGTAGCTAAAGTGGTTCTTTTCGTACACTTCGACGAAGAATTCATACTAACAAGAGAAGTCTCCAATTTTTTATATGGAAAATTCACTTCTGCGGACAAAAATGAACTCCCTAGATCTATTTGTCTGATCTATAACAACATAGGGAAAAACTATCCATGTTTTCCTTAGAGAGATTAGAATAAAGAATAGAGACCAACCTGGAATCTGTAGTAATTCCTCCTCTTCTCTTCACTTGTAAGCTCCAACTCTAGGTCCAGATGCTATAAATGGAACCTGCAATAATGGCTAAAAAAATAAAGAGAACTACAATATCCATATAGCATACTCCAATATCTCTAATCAATGAGTCAACATGGCATTTAAATACATAAGCATTAGCATGACACAAGTATAGGAAAACAAAGTTCTTTTTGTATTATGAAATAAAGGAGAGAGATACAACCATATGTATAAGATGACATTGTAGATGTCTCCCCAATTGTCTTGTCCTTCCTTGCCAAAAATAAAACTTTCATACTCAACCCTAATGCATAAATGGATGATGATTCCTTAATCTCAAATCAGCAGCATGAGGGCACTAGTAATCTCCAAAATCCAACCTAGACTCTACAGGAGGTAGTAGATTTATAGGGTAAAAGTGGTAGTTTAGGATTTACCAATCTAGGCTTGAGATCCACTTATGAAGGAGGATAAGCTCAAAGAATAAGAGAGAATACCTCTAGAGAAGGAATTCAATGTGTATATCCATGGTAAATGGTTAAAAACAACTTAGAAGCTTCTGGAAGGAGAGTATTCAAAAATATATATATATTTTTTATTTTCATGAAATTCTAGAATCATCTCAGCTACAAAGTAGAGAAACTTACGCTATTCAGTGTAGGTGCTCAGTTATGAAACTTGAAACCATTGCAGGATAGGCATGCAAAGTGCGATGGGGCTAAAAATAGTGTTTTTGAGCTAATTAACCCATAAACTCAGACTTTTTGGAGAGATGATTCTTAGGGATTTGCAAAGGAATAATGGAAAAGTGTTCAAGGATGTTGATTGATTCAATTTTTAGGCATTTTGAGTGAATGCAACAAAATTTCCTGTAACAAGCCCCAACTTAAACACTTGCATGTCCTCATGCAAAATTATATAACTATTTACCAGCACGCGGAGAATGGAGTTTTGAGAAATCATATTCCCTTGTTGTATCTTCATCAGGTGCTATGTAACCTCAAGATATGACTAACTCCATTTTCCACAATTTATCATTTGTCTCACATGGATGTTGATGCTTGTAGATGGGAAGCTAAATAAGTGGTAATTTGAAACTAATTCCATACCAACCAAGTCCACTTCTCTTAATGCATTGTACATATTGATGTAAACCCATAAAGTGCATGTACAATGTTTTTAAAATATTAGGGGCCTAATTCCTTAATTCATCCATGTAGGTTCCCATTGGTGAGCCATGTTATTGCACCAAGAGTGCTGCAACTCCTAGGGGTTGCCCTACTTTACTTTATCAACCCGGGGTTCGTACAAACTTGGAGGTGACAATGCTATATACACAACAGATTGATGAATTTTACTCATGTCATCCTCTTCCGCTCTACGAAAGGGTGCTACTTCTAGGGGTTCTCAGTGAAGTCTATCACACTTTAATGAAACTAAAATAAATTGTAGAAAGGAATTGACAGAAAGAAACTAAACTAAATTTTTGAAAATAAATGACAAGAAAGGAAACTAGTTTAACCTGCTGAAAAGAAATGGCAGGAAAGAAACTAATTTAAATCACACTTAACTTGGCCAATCGTCTAAACACACCCTACCTATCTTATGCTCTATCTACCATGCTTATATCCATGTAGCTAAGTTATGATAAACTAAACTTGACAAAGTGTGGCTTGTAGTTTTGAGGAAAACGGGCTAAAGGTGCTAATGGAGGGCTAAACACATGAAGCAAGGCTTAGAGGTGGAAAGAGTGGGTTTAAACCTTATTAAAAATTTATTATAGCATAAAAATTCTTTGGAGCAGGATGATTTGAAAAGTGTGATGGCATAGAAGTTGCGAAGTGCGAAATGCGATGGGGTAAAAATTGCGAAATGTGAAATGCGACGGGATAGAAGTTGCTAAGTGCGAAATGCGATGGGGTAGAAGTTGCGAAGTGTGAAATGAGACGGGGTAAAATCTGCGATTTTCTATTTGCGATGTGGCGAAGTATGAAGAATATTGAAATCGACGTCGAGAGTGGTAATTCTTAAAAGAAAATGGAAAAGAATGCGAAATGCGATTTGCGATGAATGACGTGGTGGTAGGAGCGAGGGAAAAGTGCGATGACAATATCACAATCTGCATCGGGATGGTAAGTCTTAAAGGAAAAAGGGAAAATGTTGCGAAGTGTGATTTGAGAAAAGGCCAAAGGTTGCGATGAGTTAGATGACGTGGCAGTGGGACCGGTGGTGGAGCCTGATACCAATATCGCAATCAGAAAACAGAAGCAGTAAGTCTTAAAAGGAAAAAGATGCGAAGTGCGATGTCGTGGAGTTATCGTAATTAGCAAACAGGAGTGGTAAGTATTAAAAGAAAAAGGGAAAATGTTGCGAAGTGCGATTTGCGATTTGCGAAGTGTGGTAGCGGGAGTTTTGAGGAGCAAGGGCGGAGGTCGAGTTCCAATGCTTTTCAAGCATTTTGCGTTAAAACGGGTAAGGCAACTGTGATGAATAAAAACAAAGGAATAAGGCGGGCTGAATGGTTTAAGTGTTTTTATGAATAAAAAGGTGGGTACGGCAGTGAGAACAAGTGGGAAAAAACGGAAATGGAGGGCGTAATAGTAGTGCGCAGATCGTGAAGACAGAGGTGGAGAATGAAGTGGGTAGGTGTCAATGAACTTCTTCCAGGTGAAGATTCTTATACCTGCAATCAACCCTGCCTACTTATGAAAAAAAATAGACATGTGTGTGATAAAAATAGTGAACCGAAAGTAGTTTTTTGGCCTGTGGGAAATTATACCCCCCTCGAGCTCTATTGACAAAGATGAGAAGGGAAGTCTAGATCCACAGCTTTTATAGTTTTATCCTATATTATATTACTCATAAGCAAATTAAAATCTACAACATCAATTTGAAATAGCGATTTGAAACTATCAGAAGCAAGATTAAATAAATGACAAAAACAAAAATAGCTAATTGACAGAAACAAAACTAGCTAAATGATAGAAAGGAAAGAATGAAAACAACAGAGAAGCTGAGGCACATGGGTTGGACCCTAACCCATGAGCCCAGCTCTCTGGAACTAGATCAATAAAAAGTCATCTGAATACTCGTTGCATTAAAAATACAATCTTATTGCATCCCGAAGGTCTTAAACAACAAAAGCTTAATAGAATGGAAAATGAATGGCATGGAATGGAATGGAATGGATTGCATCGAATGGACCAGAATCCACCGGAATCAACCCTAATTAGCTCTTGATCAAATTTATTTATCCTCAAGGGTAGCTACCAACAACTCCCTAAAAAATAGGTAATGAGTCCACTTGACTCCAAGTGAAGTATGGCTTGAGTGCACTTGGTCTTGAATTGCTTGGACGCTTCTGGATTTTGAATTGCTGGAGGGGATCTCATGAGGATCCTTTGGCTACCTTTGAGAGTTAAGGAGGTTGGAAAATCCCCTTGAATCTCTCCGAGATTTCTCCCTAATTTATTGATATTGTGCTCATTTATTCTGCAATATTGATCTTCCAGTGGCAGGGAGAAAGTCCCTAATTTATCTCCTTCTCCAAATCTGCATAATCTACCAAATATTCTCACAATATTCTACAAAAATAACAATATTAGGCACAAATACGAAATTACCTTTAATCCTTCCTAAGAACATATTAAAGCATAAGAAAACATTATTAAGTGCAAAAGGAGATATTTAATATATCTTTTTATGTGCATAAGAGAGGTAGATGGGCCCTAATTTATGTCTAATTTAGAGGCCCATCACCCATGTCACCCTACTTCCTTCCAATGCACTCCCTCTCAACCACCTGATACTCTTAAGACAACATTATAGGACCATTTTCGTGACTTCCATTAACAAATTTTTAGTGGCTGAGTATTGCCACATCCTATTGTATGCCATAGAAACAATATGAGCAGGCCCTGGTTCATTCTGAATAAGTAGTTTTACAACTCCCTCATTCATTCTTACAGTATCACAGGCGGACTTTCAATGAACTTGAATTTTCATGAATGACATGAAAGCCCTTAGCTGAACATCTCCAAGATAGGGTTTCATATTAAAGGCACTTGATACAAAAAAAGAACGATCATGTAGATACAACTCACATAACAAGTGTTGTTCAGAAAAATTGGCCTTCTGGAAAGTTTCCATAAATGATTAGTTTTCCCTTACTATGTATGTTCGTTGTTATTTAATTTTTGTTAATTGAAAAAGGAAAAGTTTTTATTTCAGATACAAGTGGTAGGAAGGAGAAGGATTTCTTAAACTTAATGCATTCTCTATAAACTCATACATCTGCTCCTTTTATTACTATAATAGTTTTACTTCCTCTTACAATTCTCCCACCCACAATATTTCTTTTGTCCTTTCTTATTTAATAATTATCAGGCATTGAACCAAAGAAATTTCATCCCAAGTCCTCTTAAGGTCGTCAAAAATATCCTTATGTTTAGTTAAAGGGATTACCTCACTTTTCAATGAGACTTCCAACCTCTTCCATTTATCTAACTCTTCCAACAAAAATTATGATTTCAATGTCTCTTTAGATTATGATGGAGTTAAATATATTGCTACTACAATAGCATGTTCAAAAAATTCTTGCAATATTTTTTCATTTCCTTCCTCCAACTATTTTAGTATCTCAACTACTAGTTCTTGTGGAGTAGCAACATCGTTGATAGGTTCTTGTGGGGCACCAGTTTGACCTATTTCAGTTTGTTCTATTTCAACTACTGGTTCTTGTGGAGTAGCAACATTGTTAAGTTACACGTTACTATGGAATGACAAACTAATTTTCTCCATCCTTCTCTGCTTTAGATGATTATTCTTATGTAATAACATCATCATCAACAGGTTCTTATGGAATAACAGTTTGGAACTCCACATCCTTTTATTCCACTTGAACTCCAACCAAAATAGTTGCTAGATCCTCACATTCTACCTACTTAAGTATTTTTCTACAACCCATACAAATTTTTTCAGCTGTATCAATAGATGACACCATTCCTGCAACCTATTCTAGGGTTTCCAAACCTATTTTCTTCTTAAATTGAAATTGTTCCTTAATAATAACAAGTTGCTTCTTTAGGTTTTCATTTCCTTCTTTTAATTCATTAATTTGTTGAGTAAGAGGACCAATTTTAGACTTACCACGTGAAAGAATGCTTTCATGTTCCAGTGTGGGTTGTTTCTTATTTCCCTCACTTGGACGTTCCTATGGTTTGTTGGATTCCTTTGATTATTATGTATAAACATGGAATTCCAACATTGAGGGAGTTGATGGTGAAATAGTTACTCACGCTATATTCTTATGGCTTTTCCTCCTAATGCCTTTTTAATGACCTCTTATTTACCCTCATTTGCAAAGGAATTTATTTCTCAGGTACTTTTTTAGACATATTTTTATTGGATACCTCTTTCGTAGGTGCCTTTGTTTCATGTGCTTTTGTTTTATTTTCTTCTTCTTCAATATGGAATCCATACTTAAGACTTTTAGATTGTCCACTAGATACATCCAATGGTCCTTTAGTATGAGCTCTCTTCACATAGTGTTTGATTTGAAAATCGCTTGAAAAGGCCTAAGAGGTGGAACTACCCTTACTTATGGAATTGTTTTAGCACTTTCCTCCTGTTGTTATTCTTCACTCTTTTACTCCTCATGATCTGGTGCATGCAACCCTACTATAAACCTAGTCTATTTGATTCCTTGTTGTTGCAGCATGTCAATTATGAGAAATTTAATCACCCATGGTTAGATAAAGAGTTTTTTGGATGATTTTACATTCATACAATTTCTTCCATATGTTGTAATTAGTTTAATAGGTAGTATGGCATGTTGATTAACTGTCTATTGTAGAATGAGATAACAACTGAAAATGGTAATGAAATAAAATCACAAAATGCCCTTCATAAGTGATAAGTTTTTGAATGAAATAAGCTACATCATCCCAAGGATGAGGACGGGATGTTCTATCGATCCCTCTTACCTTGTGCCTTACCTCCTCACCTTGTTGTAAAAATGTAGCTTTGACTATTGGTATTTCCAAGTTCCTACAAAACCATTGCATTCTTGTATGAGGAAAACCTATCACCCTAGATATTACTTCTTTTGTAACAATAATAATGACTCATTTAATCACTGAACCCTTCTCATTCAAATCTTGTGCAATCTCAAAAGTGATCTATTCATTAAATCCTTGCAATGACTCAAAATAAGGTAACCAAACCAAACTTTGAAATATATCTAGGTCTTCTGGATGGCGTAAAAAAGTGTTAGTAGAATTAGGTTCATGTCAAATGGATGCTCCTCTCATGGCTCCTTAGAAACTGTTAGATGGTTAGAAAAAATTTGTTGGAATAGGGAATGTTTGTCTATTATAATTGGCTTAACCTTTCATAGTTTTGGGCTTTATGCCATAATTGGCGATTATTGGAAATAATTTTGGGTAGTCACATCAGATTTGGAGAGTAATGGAAGGAGTAACAATAGCTTATTTCTAACCAATAATTGCTAGATCGAGATAAGGGTTTGGTATCTTGTACGATAGATAAATACTAAATTAGGATAGTGGTATGCTGTATCATATGATAGATATGATCCACCACCCCCCCCAACCCAATGATAAGAGCCATCCTCAGCCCGTCTGACAGGGTGTCATATCATCCTTAAATCCAGAAATGCAAGTAAATGAAAAAAATAATACTAACCATTGAATTACCATTATGTTGATGTGGATACTGTAAAAGTGTAATGAATTGAATTAATGTTGTGAAATGTTTCATTTTTGTCATGTGTTTATTGGTGAATTACTCCATTAGAATGATGTTGTGAAAGAGAAATTGTTGTGTCGGAAAAATTAGGAGTGTCAACACAGAGAAATAGTGTTGAGTCTCAAAAGTGTTCTCCATATTCATACATATTTCCATTATGTCATAACCATTTAGCTCTTATTTCATAACCATTTGCCCTAAAACCCTACATCAAGTAACCATTTTCATAAATATATGGGTTAGGATCCTTGTTTTCCAAAGTTATTTATTTTATGTATTTTAAGTGAATTTATGATTAGAAACTAGAAAATTAACATAGTTTCATATATCTATATATGTGTTATGAGTTTTGTGACATGTGTAGGTCAAAATGAGACTTCTAGAAGACCCTTATGTGGCACTCTAAGGCCAATTTCGAATTTGGTTGGAGAAGATTATGGGATCAAGAGGATATGTGTCTCACTTCCTTGTTATATTGAAACTCTAAGAGGATATGTGTCTCATTCCTCAAGTTGTGTTGAAACTCTAGAAAGACATGTGTTTTATCATTTCCTATTTTGATTGTAACTCTAGAGATGGAGGGAGAGATTCATGAACTCCCATTAATGAGATGTCTCCTCATATTTTGTATAAATAGGAGAAGCTTTCTCCTATCATAAGTAATGAGGAAGTAATGAGAAAGTAATGAAGAAGTAGATTTGTAACTAAGTTTCAAGATGGAATGGGATGTAGATTTGTGAGTTCTTTTTAATAGAGAAATTCAGTTCTTTGATGGTGTTTTGAATACAACTTTAAGGAGCTGAAGGACTTCACCAAATTGGTAGCAGAGGGCCCCTGCTATCCAAGGAGGCTTTTACATGTTTTCTAGATAAGTTGCTTTCAATTCTGTTTTGTCATATTTCCTTACTTAGATTGCTTTCTGAAATCATAGCTTTTAGCATAATTTTTCATGGCAGCCCAGGCATTTGCATATCTTTTGACTAATGACATGGAATCAATATTGTTCTGCTGCTAATTTACTTTTTGTTTAATTCCAGCATTGCTTTGTTTATTTCAGTCTTGCACATTTGTTTCAGTAGTTAGATTTAGATATATTAAGCTACTCATGTCATTTTCAATTACCTCCGAAAGCCACAGCTGGACTGATGGTGAGGGATTGAAGTATGAGTGTGTAGTTTGATATTAGTTTACTTTCTGCAAGTTAGATATATTAAATTGCTCATGTCATTTTCAGTTACCTCCGAAAGCCACAGCTGGACTGATGGTGAGGGATCGAAGTATGAGTGTGTAGTTTGATATTAGTTTACTTTCTGCAAGTTAGATATATTAAATTGCTCATGTCATTTTCAGTTACCTCCGAAAGCCACAGCTGGACTGATGGTGAGGGATTGAAGTATGAGTGTGTAGTTTGATATTAGTTTCCTTTCTGCAAGTTAGAAATATTAAATTATGCATGACATCTTCAGTTACCTCCGAAAGCCACAGCTGGACTGATGGTGAGGGATTGAATTATGAATGTGTGGTTTGATATTAGTTTACTTTCTGCAAGTTAGATATCAGTTACTCAAGTTGTTTATGGTTACTTCCGAAAATCATAGCCGGACTAATGATGAGGGATCAGAAGACAAGTTGATGTAATTTGATTTAGATTTACTTTATTGCAACTTTTGGATTTCTTTCAGCATAGTTTCTTTTGTGTTTAGACAACAGCAAGAATAGTTTGGTTTCATGCTCACTAGTTCACTGTTTTGATTTATTAGATTAGCAACACCTTTTTCATTTCAGCAGCACATTTTCATTTCCTTTCAAGTTTTGTCATTGTATGTTTCAAATTCCTTTTTCAGTTTCAAGTTGGTAAATCATTATAAAGGACATCATTGCCTTAAATATCCATAACCATACTTGTCTTTTAGAATTTCATAAAAATCCAAAAACGACAAAAAGTAAGAGATAGGTTATCTTGCACATATAGTGCGCCACACTTCGTCAACTTACGAATCCCTGGTTGATAATTTATGTTAGCAATTTAGGACACACTAAATTGACCAAACATTTTGGCGCCGTTGCCGGGGAAGTGTAACTAGGTAGCCTTATTTCTTACATCTAAAAAAAATTAATAATTCTTGAGTATGCTCTCCTCCTGCACTTCGTGTGATCTGGAGGATCAGAAAAAAGGATTGTTATGTAAAAAATTTAATAATTCTTGAGTATGCTCTCCTCCTGCACTTTGTGTGATCTGGAGGATCAGAAAAAGAATTGTTATGTGAAAAAAAAAGGAGACAAAATAAAACTTCATCATTTCAATTGATTCAACAATTTAAAAAAAAATTGATTTCAATAAATTGTTTTGTTTAATGAATATATATGTGTATTTTTAAAATTTTTGAAAATATAACATACATAATTTTATTAATAAATCAATTAAAAAAAAAAAAATCTCATGGAAATAAGACCCACGCATATGCATGAGGCCATTCTTTGGCTTGGCTTTACACATATATGCAGACCTTCAATCCACACAAAGACCCATGCACTGCAATTTAAAAAAAAAAAGGATCATTCTCTTTTTCATATTCGTTTTTCCTCAAACAACAGTTATTAGAAATCATTTTAAAAAAATTTGCACACAATGAATGTATATCACATGAAGAAACTGTTGATGAGGAAAATATTGCAAATTGTTGATGAGAAGAAGATTGCAATTTGCTGATGAAGAGAAGATTACAAATTCAATTGTAGGGACATACAATGGAAGTGTATCATATGAAGAAATTGCCGATGAAGAGAAGATTTCAGACTGTTGATGAAGAGAAGATTGTAGATTCCATTGCAAGTAATTGGAATGAGGAAGATCAATCTGAACTTCTCTGTGAGATACAAGCCATTACACTTCAAAACCTGCAAAATAAAAACAAATCAAACCACAAGTAATTGCCAGAAAATGAAATGCGTCATTGTCAAAAACACCCGATTTTAAAACGAATTTTCTGAGCAAACCAGGACGAATTAGAAAAAACTAAAACATGGGTTTTTTCGGGAACGGGGTGAATTAGGTAATCTTATAAGAACTTTCTGAAATTCGCAGCCATTTGGGAGAAATTCAGGGTTCTTCGGAGCACTAATTTGCAGTGTGCGTGAGAGAAAAATGTTTTTTTTTTAATTATGAAAACAGTCACGGTTTTGAGAAATAATCAAGGAACTAATTTCCTTATTTGAGGGAAAATGTGGCAGAATTCATGTGTAGTGGCACATGATGAATGACAAATGGATTATTTGAGGCAAACACATTATCACATGTGCATCAAATGCAAGTTGTATAAATTGAAAAGGACTCTGCCTTCATCTCCTTCATAGTTAGGAATTTGACTTTAGAAATTTCAAGCTTTTTATTTTTATTTTGCATGAAAGAGGCATTGGCATGACTTTGTTTTAAAAATATTCATAAGGACAATTATTTCATCCATGCTTTATTTCATTTAAAAAATAAAAATTAAAAATAAAATTAAAAAAAAATAAAAAAAAAATAAAAAATTCAAAAAAATAAAAAAATAAAAAAAAATAAAAAAATAAAAAAAAAATTGAATCAATGAAATGAATAAGTTATTTGCTCACTTTTCTGAAGGTATTGAGTAATTTTGGACTGATGATGAAAGATGAATGACTAACTTTTTATTCAAGATTTTTAGCAGCTGAAAAACCTCATTGTTCAAATCAGCCTAACTTTCTCATACAAAATCAGATTTTGATGATTTAAGTATCGTTGGAAAGGTCTCAACAAGATCTACACAGTGAGAAATCCATCATTAGAGTTTGAAATGGTAAATAATGAAATAAATTGCTGAAAAGAAGCAACATTCAACTTGAGGCACTAATTCCAAAACATGTATAAATTCTTTTGATTTTTCCTTCGAGAACTTGTTTCATTAATACAAATTCTTATTTTTGTGTGTAAATATCATAACTAGAGAGATTGATCACCTCTCTCCTTTGATAATCTTACATTCCATTGCAGAAGAAGTATTAGTTTTTTTTGCAGGTTCTAGGAGGAAGGACAAATGACTACAAGAGAATGGTGTCTCTTTAAGAGACCAATTTGTTTCATAAGAGGATAATCAGCAACAAAGAGAAAATATGCTGATGCAAAATCAGATCCAAACACTTGAAAAACTTTCAGATACTATTGTCTCCATCACATCCATACCTCATAATAAA
Source organism: Pinus albicaulis (assembly GCA_034641835.2). Taxonomy (NCBI): domain Eukaryota; kingdom Viridiplantae; phylum Streptophyta; class Pinopsida; order Pinales; family Pinaceae; genus Pinus; species Pinus albicaulis. The sequence continues at coordinate 149,860,104 of CM076569.1, forward strand.
CCATTCACCTCATTTCACTTCATGTTTTCCATTTACATTCACATCCACTTTCCATTTCTTTTTGTCCATTCATAACCACAAATAAAAGCAAGAGGCTCATTCACATGCTTATTGCCCATTGTCATTTCTCATTCACATGCTTATTGTCCATTTCCATTTATACTCTCCATTGCCATCTTCCATTTTCATTTTCCATTTCATGTCATTTTCATTCCGCAAATAAGCCCTGCTGCAATGCAAATTATTGAGTCCATAGTCCTTTGAGTCTAAGTTATTTGTAAAAACACCTTGAGGCTTGCATGCCTTAATGGCAAGTTCTCATGCTGACAAACAATGGGAATACATTAATGTCTCTTGTTCATCAGATCTTCTAGGTGACTCGACATCAACAAAATCATTCGTACCTAGCAAGATGTGTTTGGGCATCTTGACTCTCATTGTCATCAATGGTGAGAGTTCTTGTGTTGACTAGTGGCATCCATTAATGGCCACTAAGTCAACAATTTCCTACTATGTTCGACATCAGAACATCTTTTCACATAGTAGGAATTGTGCCAATGAGTTTTGAAGACATGAAGACTATTATTTTCAATATTTTGGAGCAGATTCAGCAAGTTTTAGTAGGAGCAATAAAAAGTCATCTTATCTCTTTATCCATGGCTCCTCTTGTTCAGCCACTTGAAGAAGAATATGATCAGAATTTTGCAGCCACCACACATACACAACTCATCCACATTTAAGGTAAGTGAAGGTGTGTTGTTTTCTAATTTTTAGTCATGTAATTCATTAGAATGCTAAAATTGTAACTTTGGAAAAATTCCTCACTCCCTTTTCCACATTGTCATATCTTTAGTTGGGGGGGGAAAGGACATCATTTCATATCCACATGTCATACACTATCACACATTTTCATTTCATTTCCACCCACATATACTTCCCAACCAACTATTGTTGCAACATGATCCAAAAGATTATATGCCTTGCAAATGATCAATTTATTGATGAAGTAATTGATTCTAAATGTTTTCATGAACTTTGATGCAACAAAGAAAATAAAGCATTGTTACACAAGAACCAATGCTTCAAAAAAAAAATGGTTGTTACACAAGAACCAACCATTGAAAAAAAATGGTTGTTACACAAGAACCAACCATTGAAAAAAAATGGTTGTTACACAAGAACCAACCATTGAAAAAAAAAAAAAATGTTGCAATCAAATGTATTATACTTTGCCAAAAAGGAAAAATCAAGAAGAAAAGTTTGGAATGAATCTATATGAGTCAAAACTCATAAAAGATCAACTCATGGACAAATGAATCATTGCAATGGTTGCATGAGGACATGCAACAACTTCAGGTGGGGGGTATGTTGAGTCTCAAAAATGTTCTCCATATTCATACATATTTCCATTATGTCATAACCATTTAGCTCTTATTTCATAACCATTTGACCTAAAACCCTACATCAAGTAACCATTTTCATAAATATATGGGTTAGGATCCTTGTTTTCCAAAGTGGTTTATTTTATGTATTTTAAGTGAATTTATGATTAGAAACTAGAAAATTAACATAGTTTCATATATCTATATATGTGTTATGAGTTTTGTGACATGTGTAGGTCAAAAGGAGACTTCTAGAAGACCCTTATGTGGCACTCTAAGGCCAATTTCGAATTTGGTTGGAGAAGATTATGGGATCAAGAGAATATGTGTCTCACTTCCTTGTTATATTGAAACTCTAAGAGGATATGTGTCTCATTTCTCAAGTTGTGTTGAAACTCTAGAAAGACATGTGTCTTATCATTTCCTATTTTGATTGTAACTCTAGAGATGGAGGGAGAGATTCATGGACTCCCATTAATGAGATGACTCTTCATATTTTGTATAAATAGGAGAAGCTTTCTCCTATCATAGGTAATGAGGAAGTAATGAGAAAGTAATGAAAAAGTAGTAGAGAAGTCTTTTGTAACAAAGTTCAAGATGGAATGGGATGTAGATTTGTGAGTTCTTTTTAATAGAGAAATTCAGTTCTTTGATGCTGTTTTGATTACAACTTTAAGGAGCCGAAGGACTTCACCAAATTGGTAGCAGAGGGCCCCTGCTATCCAAGGAGGCTTTTACATGTTTTCTAGATAAGTTGCTTTCAATTCTGTTTTGTCATATTTCTTTACTTAGATTGCTTTTTGAAATCATAGTTTTTAGCATAATTTTTCATGGCAGCCCGGGCATTTGCATATCTTTTGACTAATGACATGGAATCAATATTGTTCTGCTGCTAATTTACTTTTTGTTTAATTCCAGCACTGCTTTGTTTATTTCAGTTTTGCACATTTGTTTCAGTAGTTAGATTTAGATATATTAAATTGCTCATGTCATTTTCAGTTACCTCCGAAAGCCACAGCTGGACTGATGGTGAGGGATTGAAGTATGAGTGTGTAGTTTGATATTAGTTTACTTTCTTCAAGTTAGATATATTAAATTGCTCATGTCATTTTCAGTTACCTCCGAAAGCCACAGCTGGACTGATGGTGAGGGATTGAAGTATGAGTGTGTAGTTTGATATTAGTTTACTTTCTGCAAGTTAGATACATTAAATTGCTCATGTCATTTTCAGTTACCTCCGAAAGCCACAGCTGGACTGATGGTGAGGGATTGAAGTATGAGTGTGTAGTTTGATATTAGTTTCTTTTCTGCAAGTTAGAAATATTAAATTGTGCATGACATCTTCAGTTACCTCCGAAAGCCACAGCTGGACTGATGGTGAGGGATTGAATTATGGATGTGTGGTTTGATATTAGTTTACTTTCTGCAAGTTAGATATCAGTTACTCAAGTTGTTTATGGTTACTTCCGAAAATCATAGCTGGACTAATGATGAGGGATCAGAAGACAAGTTGATGTAATTTGATTTAGATTTACTTTATTGCAATTTTTGGATTTCTTTCAGCATAGTTTCTTTTGTGTTTAGACAGCAGCAAGAATAGTTTGGTTTCATGCTCACTAGTTCACTGTTTTGATTTATTAGATTAGGAGCACCTTTTTCATTTCAGTAGCACATTTTCATTTCCTTTCAAGTTTTGTCATTGTATGTTTCAAATTCCTTTTTCAGTTTCAAGTTGGTAAATCATTATAAAGGACATCATTGCCTTGAATATCCATAACCATACTTGTCTTTTAGAATTTCATAAAAATCCAAAAAACGACAAAAAGTAAGAGATAGGTTATCTTGCACATATAGTGCGCCACACTTCGTCAGTTTACGAATCCCTGGTTGATAATTTATGTTAGCAATTTATGACACACTAAATTGACCAAACATATAGCCACCCATGAGAATGAAAAAACACATATAAGAGCTTGTGGTGGTAAAAAAATAAATATATCATTGGTATATATCAAAAAAACTTCATAAAACTATAGGAGTGGCTTGAAAATGTGCTCAACTTGTATTAATAAAATTCTAAAGAGATATGTCAATTAAAGTTTTTGCATACAAGCATGTAATAAGTGTAGCAAATTATGAGTACTAAGTCTATAACAAAAAAAGAATTAAATGGTGAAGCACAATAGACGAAGAGTATATATCAAAATTTTGTTACATAAAGAGAAAAAATATGTGTTGACTCCCAACAAACTGGTTTTCAGCCACCACATTCACCCAATGGCACCCCATAGGGGTTTTAACCATTATACATTTTATTTGGTTTTTTTTTTTTTTTAGATTATGAATTTTTTTTATGGTTGGTAACAGACAAAAAATTTCCCTTACCCCAACAACTTCAAGGTCTGAATCTGCATCTGAGACAATGTTAACAAATGAATCCTTAGAAGTAGGTTTGTGATAAAACTATAGACAATGTCCATTGGCAAGAAGATATGTTTGAGACCCATCAACGGTTGTAAATTTCATATTCCCATTATCGAATATTGTTTCTACCTCATAAGGTCATAACCAATTGGTGCACAACTTCCCTTTGAAATATTTAAACCCAGAGTCATATAACAAATCCCAATCAACCTTCTAAAACACCTTCTCCTTGATAAATTTATCATGACACTTGGAACAATATTTTTGGATGATATCTATTCATTGCACAATAGTTAAGTGCTTCTCATCTAGTTCATTCAGTTGTTCCAGTCATTTCTTCTGATCTACAATCAAGTCTAAATTCACCTCTAAAGAAATTCTAAGTGTTTTAATCTCGAATTCAATGGGAAAGATAGGATTCTTACCAAATACCAACTCATAGGGAGATATAATTATAGTGTTCCTCAAAGTATTTTTATAGACCCATAAAACCTCTATAATATTCTCAACCCAATCCCTTTGGTGGCATATTAGAGTCTTCATGAGGATAGCTTCAAGCACCTTATCAATACTTTCCACTTTCCCATTCACCTATGGATGGTAAGGTGAAGTGTCTCAGTGATGAATCCTATAATTTCTAACGAGGTCTTGTACCACTCAGGAAGTAAACCGTGTTCCTCCATATGTAACTATCTCTTTTGGCACTTCATACTGGGAACAAATTTCCTTAAATAAAAAGTAAAAAAAAACATGTTCAATTACCCTAGTTGTTAATTTTGTTTAGGTCTGTATTGTTCTTTGCTTTAGATAATTTCATTTCATTATTTTACTCATTTAATTCACCCCATAAAATCATAAAATTATTTAACAACATATGCAATGATATAGAAAGAACAATATCATCATCAATGCAGTGGAACATAAAGGAAAAACACAAGAAAAACATTCATACAAAGAGACACCAAGATTGGTTGGAGACTAGGTGTAACAACCCTAGTAAAAAATCCATGTAATAAAGTTAATAAAGGAAAAATAATAACCAAGGTTAAGGGACACTTATTCTAAGCTAAATGGTGGGTGAAACATCCAAGTGAGTGCTCATTATGTTTATTATGGCTAAAGGAATTGACAAAGGCAATGGAAAAGGCTTTGAAAATTTAAGAGACATTATTTGGAATTTATTTATGAAAAAAAGTTAAATTAGGAGAAAAGGAAGGTGAAATGTAATAGGTTGCATGTGAGGAGGAAAATGAAGGAAAAATAATGAAAAATTGATAAAAATGATTTTGAGGATCAGTTGGTATAATTTTTTCAGTTTATTTTTGGAGCTCTCTCTCTATTCTCTCTCTTACACACTCTTGGACACTTAGAGTTTCCTTGGAGCACTTCAACATTGGATCAAGAAAGGAAAAAGAAGGAAAAGGGAAGCAAATATCAAGAAAGAGAGAGTAGGATCAAGCAGTTACAATGGGTTTACTTGCAGGTATCGATTTTCATGTGTGATTTCCTTGCTAGATTTGGCTTGCATGGTTATGATTGTGTGTCCTTGGTTCTCTTGTTGTCATTGGAATGGGTTTTTCCATGTGTGAAAATGTTATTCAACCTTGAATTTCCATTTCCAGATACCTACGGTGTGACAGGGTTCTCATGTTTTGGTTGACTTGGATTTCTAGATGGATTCGAAATTGTGTGAGGTGGTCTCTGAATGAATGAACACATGGCCTAGTGATCCATGAATTGATTATATATTGCGGTAAAACCATTGGTATATTAACCTATGAAATGGATTGTGGGTTACGATAAAGCCATATATTTTATGCCTCGATGGGCCTAGGAATCCTCGCCTGGTGAATGGTGGGATACACGATAAATCCTAAAGGTGTGTGCCTTCGGTAAAACCTAGTGATCAGGTGGGGTTTGCGGTAAATCCTGGAGGGTGGAGTCTCATTCAAGCCTAGTGATTCAGCAGGGATTGTGGTAAATACTAGAGATATGAGTCTTGAATTGGCCTAGGAATCAAGACCGGTGAATGGTGGGATATACGGTAAACCCTAGAGACTAGGAGATAGGAAAATTACTCACGATGTAGGTGGAGAAATATAGTGGCACCCATGATTTTTGAGGGACTGGTGATAGTGTGTGGATTGTGGTAAATACTAATTCTATTGATGAGGGTGAAGTGGTTTAGCATCGAGAACCCTGGTGCATTTTGGTTATGAGTCTCACATTCATGCTTGGAATATGGCATGGGGATGATTCGCTGAAAGAAAGATTTGGTTCAACCAATCTATGTTCGGGTGGTATGCGGAAGTCCCAAACTTGGTTATATTTTGCATTCATTAATAATAGTTCCTTTCCTTGGTATTTTATGTGTGAATGCATTGGTTCATATGTGGAATTTATGGATATCGTATCCTTGTTATTTTTGTTGATTATATGTTGGTTATGAGTATGTTTTATTACAGTGATGGTGTATGGATCTCATCATGTTTTGATTTGTAAATGATTGAAAATGAATATATGACATAATAGATGGTAATTCATCTAATGTGCTAAGGCATCAATGCTTGCTAGAAATTCTCAGATAAGTATGAGACCCCTATGTTCAGATATGTTATTATGTCCTGTAGAATGCATATTTGTGACATGTACGATGAAATTCCTGTCATGGATAGTACGGGTCCAGTCAGGTGATTGATCAAATGTTTGCATTAATACCTATGTTTTAGTGTTATTTATCATTCCTGAAGTTTTCATGAGGTTCTGGGAAATGGCATGATTCCTGGCCCTGAAAAAGTGGCACATAATCCAAGGTCGCTAGCACATAACTAACTGAAAAATTCCACACTCATTGGGATGGCCTTATTGCGGGAGTAACTGGAGGGTTCCAATCACACTGTTTCCTTGTCATGGGAGTGATTGGGTTGTTATGGTCAGTAAAATACAAGTTTCTTCAGGAGTTAATCACCTGGAAAGGTTGGTTGGCTCCTGGAGGTTTTGTAGGATGTGTGAATGGTAAATTTTATTATCTTCCGTCGGTTCCACTTCCTTAAGGTGACGTAGGAGGTTGAATCTCATGATAGTGGCCTCTCGTCACATTTTTACCCCGATGTACTGATTAGCTTGGGTAAATTTGGGAGGAGGGTGTTACAAAATGGTACCAGAGCATGGTTCAACACTTGGAATCGATGGGCGTAATACGTTTTTGATGCATGTATGAAATATGTATATGTGCTTGTTATGTATGCATGGTGGTAGTCATTGTTACCATTGTGTATCCATGTGGAAGTTGGCGATGTTGTCGTTGGGATGTGTTTTTCATGAATGTGTGTTAGATTTATATGCATTTGTTATGCATGTCAATGTATATATATTGTTATGCATGCATTGTCATGGTTATAGTTATGCATGTATAGTAGGTAAAACATGCATTGTGACGTCATTGTATGTAGTTTGTGTCATCATGAATCTATTGGTTGTTATGATGCTGATGTGTTGGCTGAGATAGAGCAGGAGATTTAGAACACTAGTGCATGATTGTAGCACTAGACTTCAGGGTAAGAGAAGATCGTCATATAGGTTGGTATGTTGGGCATGCAAGTATGTGGTTAATGGTTGTTATAAGAATTAGGGTTACTTATATGCTTTTCATTTAATTGTTGTTATGATTAAATGTATGATAAGTGCTAGTTGATTAGTGTAGTCATATGCACATGTGTTGGATAGTCATGAATGATAGTTACTTGTTGCTGTATGCACTGTGGTCATATGTCTGATAAAAATGGTCATTTCCTTGAAGTTATTGATGTTATATGTATCATACTAACTTGGATGGGTATATGCAAATTGTTATGGTTATGATATAAAAGTATAAGCTATTGGAACAGGGTCTCCTACAAAGCTACGAATCTGGTCCATTTTGTATATTTTTTATTATATTTAGTCTAACGCAGGGGTTTTGGGGTGGGTCAAATCCCCTAATGCATTGTAAGCGGGTCAAGGGTAGACCAAGAGTCTGCAAACCATGGTTTGTGGACCATTGGATGCATAGGCTAAATTAGTATAAATAATTGAGCCTTTTTGAGTCGATAGGTAGAGAATGAATAGAGATTGATGTGAAGTACGAATTGCTAGATCTTTGGTTGGGTTGTTTGGGTTAGGACTTTTGCTGGTTGTGTGCGCAGAGTTCCTATGTCCTGCTGTGTGCGGACCCTACTGGCTGTGTGCGCAGGTGGTATTTGGGGAACGTAAGAGGATTTTGATAAGTAATATATGTGAAGTATTGTTGAACATATGATGTTGTCTGGATTTGTTCTGTTATGATTGATGCGAACTAAGATTGTCTGATTAAGCTGCGAACTCGTCTGTTTTATCTCTGTGGTATGAAAGTATCTGCACTAAGTATGTTACTGTGATATGAATGTTGTTGCAATTACTAATTGCGTCTCTGTGAACGCAAACCATCTGTGTTAACAATATTGGTTGCGATTATGTTGTTTTATGGTTGTAATTGATGATACGCAAGTGGATGCGAACCTGCTAGAGAAGATCTGATAAGAACTATAGTCTAGTTATGTTCTGGAACCCCGCGAATCACCCTTCTGTGTAGATCTGATAATTGTGGGCTTGCGTTATTACCTACTCTCTCTTAGGGTGCGGAAACCTGGTTCCAACACCCTTCCATACTGCTTCGAGTGAGACTTTAACCTGCGCAAGCGGGTCACTGCCGAAAGGGCCAGTAGTATAGGGGTTTGTTGGAAAACCTTCACCTCTGAACCTGGGTCAGGACCCCTTGAGCCAACAAATGGTTCTGTTGTCGGGATCGAGAGCATTTTGAGAGAGATCGGGTAATGCCAAGGCCGTACTGGAAAAATTAAAGAAAAGAAATCGATGAATGGTTTGAAAAACAAGTTCAGGAATTAAATAAAACCACAGTAAGAAGTTGACCACCGAAGAGTGGAAGAACAAGTATATTTTCACGGATAACTATGAGATCTTATTTGTAATAATTGCGGTCGAGCTCCAGGAGTGGCTCGCAAGGCTAGTCGAATTCCAGAAGTGTTGGAAAGATGAGTGGGTCACACAATGGACCCCAAAATTGATCTAGAAGTTATAGAAGACTAATAACACCATCACTCGCATGGTGGATCACTGGGTGGACAGTGTACTAGGAGGGTTTGTAACAAAGTTTGCCATCTATCAATTTGTCTCCTATTCTGAATCAGAGCAACAGTTTTTCAATGGATTCTAGGATAAGTTTATGAAAACCTTACCATTACTTATCAAGATATTACTGTGCGAAAAGAGTGTTCTATGTAGCCACACCGAGTGAATGACCTCTGATCTGGACGGGAGTACAACACGAAGTGGAAAATACTATCGGACCAACCAAGAAGGAGATAGATCTGTCTACATTCCAGTAAGAGAAGCGGCTGTGTAGAGTCCTCCAGCCACACCACTTTCAAGCCAGCATAAAGGAAAGAACTCACCTACACCTCCGCCACCACCAGAAGACGACATGGATATGCACATGAAGTTACCTAGCTTTAAAGGTGTGGGAGATGAAGACATGGATCAGCTCTGGTTTGTCGCAGGATTCGTATGGACTGCGTAGAACGTAGCTAGTTATGCGGTGAAAAGGGAACAACTGTCCCTTGCATTTGAAGGAAGAGCTTTGGACTGGTAAATGGGATACATCGGCCAACATGCGAACGCAACCATTGAAGAGATTAGGAATGCATTAAAACAACAGTTCAAGAAGCCTAAGTCCTACTCGCAAATAGTGGTGGACCTAAAGGATTTCAAGCAAGGGCCTTCTGAGTTTGTGTGGGAGGCCGATCAACGACTGAAGAAGGTGATCACAGAAGGAGGATTTCAGTATGATGACATACAACGCACGAAATGGTTCATCGCTATGTTGTTGCCTCACCTGTGCGTACCTATGGGTCACCAAACTTTCGAATCACAAGAAAAAGCCTTGGAGGTCGCTATGAAGTTAGAAGCTGCACCTAGAGATGATACCCAGCTGGGCGTCCAACAGATCCAAGGAAAATTGGAGGCGATGCACATGGAGATCCATAATCTGTGAAAGGAGCAAGGAGCAGAAGCTAGCCCTAAAATATGGTGCATACGATGAAGGATGAATGGTCACACCAAGGATAATTGTCCTATGTTAGCAGACTATATGCAGGTCGAGGGACATAGCCCGTTGCGGCCTAGGGAAATTGTAGGGTCAAGTGGGCTGGCATTATGGTGCGATTATTGTCACATTACGGGGTTGCACGACACAAACCACTGCCCCCGCCTTGCTGCATATGTCCCAGAGGTAAATTAGCAATGGTGTAAGTTCTGCAGGTCGTTAGGACATGATGAGCAGAACTACCGGATGTATGATTTGATGATCGATCGAGGGAATCTATATAGAATACAATCGGATTCATCCTCACCAAGATCCCTCTCGGGCATAGGTGGCTCCCCATCCAGGGGCAGGGGAGGAGGAAGAGGTGGCAGCGTAGGTCAGGGATGAGGGAAACTAATCTGTTATAACTGTGGAGAAGTAGGACACTTTGCAAGGGACTGTCTGAACCCTATAAGGCAGTCCTGCCGGTATTGCAGACAACTGGACCATGTGATTGAAGACTGTCCAATCTTGATAGCAAAGATACACGAGAAGCAACCGACACCTACGCAGAATGTGCAGAGGGTTAAGGCTGAACTACGTCGAAACGAAGATCCAAGCATGAATGTTGTAATGCGCAGTGGAATGGCCACCAGGGGACCTCGGGAGAGGAATGCGATTGAACCTCTAATCCGACAAGCAATTATCAAATAGGAAGGTTTGGATCTAAAAAAGAAAAAATAAACGTTTGTCACAGCTCACAAAGACTTTGCTGAGGCGAAGGCATCTACTTCTCAGGCACTTGTGAACCTCAACGCAAATGAGGAGGTCAAACCCTATTTTCAGGCATGTATGAAGTTGCTGCGCAACCCAAAGGCTGTAGAGAATCTTCAGGCATTAATAGATAGCTGCGCAGTGTGACCTAACCTACCCCCAGAAATAAAGGATGTGCACAAACTATACAGATATAAGAATCACCAGTAGGGAGATGTGGTTGACAACACAGATCGGTGACTACGAAATGGATCAGGTTATTCTGGACCTGGGGTCAGCTGTGAATGTACTACCAAAAAAAACGTGGCAACAAATGGGAGAACCTAAGTTGGAGTGGTCCACTATCCAACTGCGTATGGCCAATTAGCATAAGATCATACCCTTGGGGAGACTATCGAAGATCGTGGTAGATATCGTAGGGGTCAACGTCTGGGATAATTTTGAAGTCATTATTATTGTAGAAGATGCGAACCCCTACCCTGCGCTCCTAGGGTTAGACTAGGCCATAGATATGGAAGGCATCATTAATTTGAAGAAGAGAAGCATGGTGTTTGAAAATAATGGTACAAGGGTGATAATACCATTAGATCCTGCGGAAGGCGAACTATATACCGAGTCGGTGCGCGATGAAGAAGATGTAGATAAAATTTATAAGTTGAATGTGCGAGATGAAGATTAGATCAACCCCAAAAGGACAACCAAAAAAATTGATTACATGATGTCTCTTCGCTGTGATGTCTTCGGGTCACAGAGGACTTCCACTGCATTTCCTCAGAGGTAAGAGACCTACCCTATTTTTATGGTTTTGGTAAAATCAAGGAATTTTTACGAACATTCGAAGCCGAGGTTCCCATAGAACGAAGATTATGAGCCCTTAATCTAGCTATGCATGTAACACAATCACGCTGGTGGGATACGCATAAGGGGGCGTTCCAGGACTGGGAGGGCTGTCGGGACATGATGCTCTTGTGATTTGAACCTCTGGCAGGGATATGGGTCAAGGAATTCCTTGGCCCAAGAGATCCACGTGAGCACTTGGTTGCATGGATAAAGATGTGGTGCGACCGAACTACAGAAGAGTGGATCCACTTGTTCATTCATATGTTAGGTCCAATCCCTACTGCATGGTACCTGGATGTGGAGCTCCATCAACGCACTCGCCATTGGGAAACTCTGAAGGATGACTTCATAGGAACATTCACACTGATAGGGGGTTTAGAGGCACTTAACAAAGCTCTGCAGGATATAGATACATTTTTGTTTGGAAAATCCAGATCCTCTGCAGTATTCGGGGCACCAACATGGGAAACACAGATGCAAGATATTGTCAACTGCTGCAGCTTGGCAAGGGAAGAAGGTGAAGATGACCCGCCGTCTGTATCTATCCCGGAATCGGAAGGGGATCACGCCGTTGCAGGACCTCCATAACAAGAGGTGGATGTCACTAAGCCTCTCAAGCTACGAGAAGTCAATATTGGGATAGAAGAGCACCGTAAGTTATCTAAGATTGGGGACTATTAGGATGAGGATGCAATAGGGAAAGTGGTTGAATTACTCACAGAATACCAAGACTTGTTCCCAGTAAAGTTTTTGGAGTTGAAGGGGATCATGGGGGACTTAGGGGTCATGCATATCACTCTCAAACCGGATGCGCACCCCGTGAAGCAGCGACCTTATAGGTTGAATCCCAAGTATAAGCAGAAGGTCAAGGAAGAACTCGATAAAATGACCACTGTAGGTATCATCAAACTTTTTGAGCAGTTATACTGGGTCAGCCCGATGGTGGTTTAGGAGAAAAAGACAAAGGGGGAGATTCGGATCTGTGTGGACCTGCGCAAGTTGAATGATGCTTGCGTTCATGATCCATTCCCTACACCATTCTCAGAGAAAATTTTGGACAATGTGGGAGGGCAAGAAGCATACTCCTTCACAGACGAGTTCTCAAGATACCTTCAAATCAGAATTTCACCTAAGGACCGCAAAAAAACCACATTCACCACTGAGTGGGGATATTTTCAGTATACTATCATGCTGTTTGGGCTCAAGAATGCCCCTGCTATCTTCTCACGGGTCGTTGTCGCAGTATTCAAGGAATTCATCCACAAATTCCTAGAAGTATATTTCGATGATTGGATTGTCTTTGGCTTGGTAAAGGCGCATATATCAAACCTGTGCATGATGTTGGTTGCCAGCCGAAAACGCCAGATTTCCCTAAATATCAAGAAATGTATCTTTTGTGTACCCTTCAGAATCTTGCTCGACCACATAGTTTGCTGGAAAGGACTGCTGGTGGATCCTGCCAAAATCGCAGTTATCATAAACTTGCCAGTAACAACTATAGAGAAACAACTGTGCTCGATCCTTGGACACACGGGCTACTACAGGAAATTCATTCAAGGCTATGCGCTGATTACTGCCCCTATGGAAAAATTTCTCAAGAAGGATGTTTCGTTCTTTTGGAATGACGAGTGTCAAAAGAGATTTGAGTTACTTAAAGAAAATATGGTCTCGGCGCCTATTCTCATCTTTCCTGATTGGGAGAAGGTATTTCATTTTCACGTCGATGCATCGGGCATTACTCTCGGGGCTGTCCTTATGCAATTGGGAGAAGGAGATATCGACCATCCGGTTGCCTTTGCAAGTAGGAAACTCTCTGGTGCGGAACACAACTACTCCACTATAGAGCGGGAGGGATTGGCCATAATGTATGCTTTGAAGAAATATCAACATTACTTGTTAGGAGGACACTTCAAAATGTTCACCGACCATTCAACCTTGAAATACTTGGTAAATAAGCCTGTGTTGTGAGGGAAAATATGTCGATGGCTACTGCTATTTCAGGAGTATGACTTTGAAATCATCGTCAAGCTGGGAAAGTTGAATGCTGGGCCGGATCACTTGTCCCGAATTGAGAGTGGCGAGGAGCCAACCAACTTGGAGGACAGATTGCCTGATGTGTAGCTATTTTCTATTAAGGTAGTGGATACACACTTCCCTGATATCATTCAGTTCTTGACTACTAGGAGGGCACCTCCATAGTACTTGGTACAACAGAAGAAAGAATTAGTCACCCGGGCCACAGATTTTACCATTATCGCAGGTCATTTATATAAGATGTGTTGGCCATCAGTATTTTTTACATATTAGTGATGACTATATCTATAGCTAAGTTTTCTAGAAACTGATTTCCTTATGTCAATATGTCATCCAGAAAACCCTCCTAAAACTTTTTTCGCCCCTCTACCTTTTCAGTTCGCCCATGTCGAAATCAAAACCTCATTGTCACTATCCTATCTAGCTTCAACCTTCTTGGTCTGCCCATCAGCTTTAAAAAGGCAAATCCACATCTGTTTCAAAAGTCTCCCCTACGTTAGGAAGTGGCGCTTTAAGACATTTCACCCTTGGCAATCATCAAAAGGCCAAAAAGCCTCCATCATTACGGACCAACCATAGCCCGGCCTCCCGATACCTGCAAATGAAATTGACAAACAGCTCTAAGTCGCGCCACTTATATCCCTAGGTCTCAGCACTGCATAAACCCCAATCTCAAGCTGACTATTAGGTGTTTCATAATGTTTTATGGATTCTGCAAAGAACAAGAAATATAACTTCATCTCAGGAGGAAATGCTTGAATTTACAGTTAGAGGAACAAGCGCTTTAGTGTATTGTGAGCACGCCATTCCACTTTGCGCAAGCATAAAAAGTCACTCATCGGACGCCTGACTCTTTCCCGGCCATGAGAATCACAGTAAGAAAAAGACATCACTATCATAGCAAACTGGTAAATTGTCATGGCCCAGAACCTCCTTCATTTACAAGCAGAGGGTTAGAGCGCCTCCTTCATCCACAAGCAGAGGGCGCTGGCCAGTATTGACTTTGAAGATTGCAAAAGTCCAGGTTTGCCTTTTAATGAACAGTGAAACAATATCTCCAGGTTTTATGAATGTGAGTGATGATCATAACAAGAATAGAGTTTGAAATATGCTAGCTCAAAGGAAAAAGAGTCTGGTATAATAAAGGAGGTCATTTGAAGCTTTCAAATCATGTGAATTGTTGAACTTTAGAAAGGCATGTCATCAGTAAACATTCCAATCTTAAGCAGCCTGTTTGTCCACAAGATCAAATTGAAGAGGTGCTGACAAAACATGCCACTACACAGGCAGAAAGAAAGCTCTTTGTTTTACAAATGACACTGACCTCCATAGTCACAGAGACTATCCTTCAAATAGTTTGTCATGAGATAACCAAAACAAATGATGACATTTCAGTCACCCTCAGAGCAGAAACAGGAAGACAGTGATACTTTGGCTAGGGTTTTTCTGAAGCACTGTAGTGTTTGCAAGCAGAGTTGCCAGTCTTGATGTTTTTTAAGTTGATTTCTTACCATCATAATCAAGCAAACCCTTGTCATGCAGCCTTATCACATAATCCTCATATACTTTGCCAAGTAAAGGGCCTACTCCTTTTATGAGCAGATGGCCAAAGCCTTGGATGTTGTTAAAGACTGATTAATCTAAGAGACAGTGGGAAGATACAAAGGAAGAAAGCTAAAGGGTCTTTACAACGGTGATACCAAAAAGGAGCAGTTTCTTTAAAGTAAATAGTTAAAGAGTACTCCACTATCACCTGCCCAGAAGTCTAAAGGAGCTCTTTTTGAGTAAAACAAAGAAAATATGGTATGAAGGCATGCAAGCTAGAATATAGCACTTACAATCCAAAAGGAGCTTGTGTATCACCTGGAAGCAGGGATTGACACCATGAACAAAAAGAGCTTTTGCCAAAGCCTGCTCATCATATAGCCATCAGCAGATTAAGACAGGGTTTCTGGAAATGAGTTTTATTAGCTCTGGGCAGCACTCAAAACCCATGAAGCACTTCACTATTACAAATCCAATCAAAAGACATCTACAGGACTCTATCAAACCGAGCTTAAAAGGAGGAGGCATTTCTGCAAAGCAGGGAAACAGTCAGGACATTTTATCACAAGTCATTATCCAGTTTTGAAGAATTTGGCAAGCATGAAAAGGAATCAGCTACAATGTGTCACCTGCAAAGGAGAAAAGGTAAAACAGTGGACAAAGTTGACCTTTGCAAATGGTTCCATTACAAAAGGTCAAATACCCTGGTCAAAGTCAAATAATAACTAGGTTTCAAAGAACCCTGCTGTTCCTGCTTCACCAGTTTATCCTTTCAGACATACATCACAAACAGTGGGAGGCTATTCAAGTTTAGCTCCCAGGATGGACTTGGTGAATAGGTATACAATGTCATAAATGGACAAAGAAGTGGTTTGATAGATTGCCAGTTTTGGAGTTTGGAACAAATGCATCTTTCTCATCATTCAAAAAGACAGATACATCATAGGTAATGTACCTATAAGCAGGAAATTATTTTGGAAAAAAGGGGCGCCTTCTTGAAATCAAGAAACCATGACCAAATCCAAGTTATGTCAGTAAACTTAGCACCTGTGGTATTTAAAGATTGGAGAAACTATCAAAGAACAAGAGCTGTTAAAACAAGTTGACAGAACTAGCCCTGTCCTTCAAATAACAAAGCAGTTTGCAGGTTTTCTCTTGACTATTTTAAAGGAAGGGTTACTCTATCTCATGTATATGACCAGTATTGTTAAAAACAGTGGCAGAAATTATATGAAGGTTGTGGAGCTATTTTTAAAAATTTGAAAGATCGGTGTTGAAATGTCACCCATGAGACAAAGTTCTGGTTTTTTCTTAACCTTTTCTGTTTGTTATAAGGCGGTTAGTCCATGATTAAATGGTCTAATAGGCATAGAAAATCTTCAAATGCATGCACAGACTATGAATTCATTTTTGCACATATGCCAAGGAATACTGCAAAAAAGGGTTAAAGGGACTATTTTCACCTTGCAAAACCCAACGGAGTGTTCATATTATATTTAAAATTTTTGACCGTGGGGAGTTTGATATATAGAGGGAGTAAGATGGGAAAGGCGCATTCCCACTTTCAAATCAAACAAATTTTTCTTTTATTATTGCCCTCGGCATCAAACAAGGGAGGTTCCAGGTGAAATTGAAGTAATATGCACTGTTTATTGGCCGAGCGACGCGCCTGCCATTCCGCGCGATGCGCCTGAGGGCGAAATTAAAAAGGCTCCCCGTGTACGCGCGACACGCCTGTACAGTGGCGCGACGCGCCTGTACACGCCCGACAGCCCGACCCGACAGGCCACCCGGGTGGTTTCTCTTGCGCGACGTTCTATCTTCAAAGGGTGCCGCGCAGGTTTAAAGGTTTCTGGTGTTACTTCATGCTTTTCAAAATGGGTGTTCATCAAAGTTAAAGGTATGCTATATGTTTTTCACCTGGTTCCAAAAATACAAAGTGCTACCAAGGTTTAAAGAGCCACTGACAAGTTTATAGAAGCCAGGTTTAAATGTGAGAGATAAACACCGGAGAGGTGTGATGTTTTGATTCAAAGAACGCTTTTTCACTATTAAAAATGCTGCGAATTTTCACCACTCCACATTCAAAAATTTCAAAACCTTGTCACTATAGTTAAAAAACAGTGTTTCTTGCACGGTGATCTAAAGTGTTAAATTGTGATGAAGTGCTGACTGTGTCATCTAGAACACCTACGAGAAAAAGATTGGTGTTAAGACTAAGGGCAGCTTGCTTAGTTTTCAAAACATCGAAAGGCAGAGGTTTGTCCTATAAAGAACCGTGTGTTGATTAAAAGGAGAGTTGGTTATAAAAAGACAGGGTTTAGGTCTAAACAGAAACCTTTCACACTGTCCTCAAAACATTGCCATATTGTTAAAACAATGAAATGCAACGAGTAAAAGGGATTTTGACATATTTGTTTTGAAAAAGGAGAACTCACATAGTTTTTTCCAACAACTGTGTAGTCTTCTAATAAACTCTGTCATTTTTTTGCTCCAGTCCTGTGTATTGACAGTCTAAGCATATGTATGGTGGTTTGCAAGAGATGCATTAGTGGACTGTTGGCACACTCATACAGGGCAAAGTTTTTAAAGATTGCAAAAGTTACCATGGAAAGGAGTAAGAGGTATTGAGTGGCATTTCAAAACTCATAAGAACAGGGTAATCAAAACACTTCTCACAACAAGCTCCTAGCAATCTGCCTCTCTTTTTCACTACTGTAAATTTGTTGACAGAGATTTTCCAAAGGTGAACAGAACACTGAAGGGCAGAGGTTGTTGATGGTTGAATTTTAACATTGGAGACAGAGGTATAGATGTGGTGGTGGATCTCTTAAAGTCACAAGTAAAGAGTGTTTTTCCTAAAAAACACTGTACACTGATATTTCACCTAGCCTAGGTCTGCCCTTCTTTTCACTATATTGTATCATTTTGAAGAAGTTGTTGACTGTGATATTTTTCAAGAGGAAGACCATTTCTGATGAGCAGGGTTTTTAATATTTAAAGATTGGTCTTAGAGACACAAATACAAGTGTTGGTTGGCCTCTAACAAATTCACAAGAGGAGTGATTGCTTAACACTGTATACAGGAAATTTACACAGCATTTTGTCTCATCTTTACTGATGGTGTCCTATTGAAGAATTTTGCCTGGCTAAGGTACATTCAAAGGTGAAAGGCTGGTTTTAAGAAGAGCAGAGGTTGTGAATTCAAAGACACTTGTTGCAAACCATCCACCTCACGTTGTTTCTCTGTCCAAGCAGCATAGTGACCAGTTTCAATCCAGCAGGGCATTTTTACACACAGTAAGGGCAGTTTGCCTTTTCCAGAAGCATTTTCAGGTCAGAATGCCTCCAAGGCAAGACCACAGGAGCGGTCCACATAAGAGATATGAGCCTATCTCCACAGAAGAAATCAATGCTCACCCATCTGTGCTTTTCAATTTCCATGAAGTAGGCTGCCTTGATTTTTGCCAGAAGATAGAAGAAGTCAAGAGTTTTTCGCCATTAACACACTTGTGCGCCTTGAGATTCAAACAAAAACACTTCCAAGTGGCGGATCTTGATTTCAAAATTTCTCCAAGGTATGTGTCCAAGGCTACCAAGATCCCGTATCATGGCGAAAAGTGGTTTAAACAAGCTCATCTTGATTTAGAGGATTACAAACCTTTCATCAAGCCTGAACATAGAGAGGGTATCACTGCTATCTTCCCTTTTTCATATCTCCTTGACAGTTATGCTCCGCTTATGAAAGCCATAATGAAATATTTCACTTGTGAAGGGAGGTTTAATCGAATTTATGCCTACCATGTCCGCTTATTGATGCATTTTACCAGAAGCAGGCAGCTAAACCTTCCTTACTTTTTGTCCAAGAGCATAGAGAAAATGGCATCTACTGTCCAAAAGAAGGCTCCACCTCAGCAAATCCCTTCTCTCTTTCATCATTCCTTGATCGAGATTATCTTCTTACACCAGCTAGAGAAGAAAGGGGTTTCATGGGATTCATTCATCAGCCATTCAGATTTTGCCACTGTCCCTCCTGTTCATGTGTCTCCTACTCAGCCTGTCCATCGCCCAGTGCCTTTGTCTAGTAGGCCTACACCTAGAAGACTCAGAATGACTACTGGGCAGCCAAGTCAGCAGCAAGAAGGAGAGGGCAGTGAAAAGCAGCAAGAAGGACAGGGCAGTGAACAGCAGCTGGATGTTGAGGGACAGCCAAGTCAACAGGGAGAAGGAGAGGGCAGTGAACACCAGCAGCAGATAGGTGATGAAGGGCAGCAGGCAGATATTGAAGGACAACAGCAGTTAGAGATTGAGGGACAGCAGCAAATAGAAAGTGAAGGACAACAGGTCCAAGATGAACAGCAACTGGTACACATTGATGAACAGCAGTTAGATGATGAGGAACAGCAGCAAGTGCAAGATAAAGAACAGAAAGCTAAGGCTGCCACCCAAATAGTGACCAAGGTTGTTCCTAGCAAGAGGAAATTGCCCAAAAAGACACCTTCTAGCATGCCAAGGAGGAAAAGCGCCAGATTAGCTTTCAAAGGCAAAAGTAAAATTGGAGAAAGTACAAAGCATGGAGGTGAATTAGCTATTATCCCTATCCAAAGCGATGATAGTGACAATGAGGCCCGCCTCCTTGAAAACCTCCTCATTCACAAAGAGGGGCAAATTGAGGTATTACAGGAAGATCTTCAAAGGGCGAGGAATTTCAACCACTTCTTGGAGGTTGAAAACAAACAGATGAAGTTTCATGCAGCTATTCATGAGGCAAGGGCAATTAAGTATAAGAAAGAGGCAGAAAAGGCGCAAGCAAGAATTGAAGAGCTCATTGGTGAGTTTGATGATGAAGAGGAGGAAGACCAGCCTAGGCGGAAAAGGCCTAGGACCATCGGGCTTAGAAGAGCCTTGGAAAAGCAGAGAGCAGAAGAACAAGCCCATTTCCAAGCCTTTCCTCTCACTACCCTCCTTGAGCAGGAAATTGACGAAAACAAAGAAGCATGGCTTGAGAAAGCTAATCAGCATTTGGAAATGAAGCTTGAGAGGGCGAACAGGGATCTTGAGCTACAAAGAAAGAGGACTCTTCACTTTCAGAAGCTAAATCAGTTTGCCAGGCGAAAATTAAAGGTAGCACAAGAGAAATTGAAGAAGTTGAAGGGGAAGCGCCTAGCACGGAAGGAAGGGAAAAGCATATCAGCCCTTGATATTTTGGCCTCAGCTTCAGAGCATGTTGCTATGGACCCTTGAGGGTCATGCATGCCAATTTTGGGCCTTTTTCGACAACTTTTTGTTTTTTGGCATTTTTTGGGTTTTTGGCCGAAAACTCATAATTTCGCCATTTCAGTTTGATGAGTTGTCAAGGGAGGAGGATGATACCGATGGATGCCATAATTCCATGAGCAGGTCTCCAGCGATTTTCAGGGCATTTGGAGATCATTCGCCCCCTCAAATTGGCGAAAAACACCCTCATTTTGCACGTTCTGCCCGCCATATCAGCAGTGTGCTATTTTCTGGGTTGTTTCACACAGGTATAGTTTTGGATGACTTCCGGACCTCGGATTGAGTTGGTTCCAGTTGCACCGGAAAGTAGACACAGATAGCTTTCCAGCAAGCCCTCATGAGCCTCATTTCGACATCGGAAAGGCTGCATATTGCATCCAGCAAGTCAGGGGACCTTTTTCAGGCATAAATATGAAGTATTTTTGTAATTTTTGAACTCCAAAAATCTGCTTTTCCCAAATGTGCGTTAAGCTATTTTTATCATTGGGAAATGATGTAAAGTCAATATAATTTCCGTTTTAGCAGTTTTTTAGATATTTTATGGGATATTTTGTGCCTTGGGCTTTGCAAAGCCTCAAGGACAAGTTTAGATATTTTGACTTGGCCAATGGGATAGCTAGTTTCTCCATGAGGTTTTCCTCCCTCAAGCCTATTTATTCCATGGGTTTCATTGTAAATCAGAGGCTGAACTTGAGAGAAGAATTAATACATTGGTCATATGAGCTTTGAAGAATACATTTGTGTTATGATTTTTGGACTGCCTCTTGGATGCTTTTGAGGAATGATGAAGGATTGTTGATGGATTCCATGACATGGTAGAATGGTATAGTTTTTCTTGCTTTGTTGTTGTCTTCTAGTTTTCATCCATAATACATGCTTCTTGCTGCTATAGATCAGTAGAGATTAGTTTTGAGATATGCCCATGGAGGCACCTCAAAATTCCTGAATCTTCATAGCTTGATTTTTTCTTCTTCCTTTGTTATGCTAAAGAATTCTTAACTGCTCTTTAGTAACCTAAGGATAATGTTTGCTAGTTTTATTTACAAGTTCTATGCATGTTGAGTAGGATGTATGGTGTGCCTTGCCTACCTATAAGCTGTCCATAGTTCTGTCCATAAAACTTTCTCTTTGACTGATTAGTTGATCATCTTGTTGAACCAAGGAGGCCTAGTCCCGATCTAGCCCTTTGCCTAAAACTATGAAAGCTTGTTTTTCAAAGTGCCCAATGACTTAGAGACTATGTTTAGGTGTTCCGGCGTAGTTTATGAGTTGTTAGTTTGTCTTGTGTGTTTTCCCCAAAGTCTGATAGCCATTTCCCGAAGTTAGAGGGTCTTATACCTCTATGTATGGCTGGAATGTTTGATTTCTATGTATTAATTAGCTCATAGTTACATTTAACATGATTAATGGCTTGCTATAAAAATTTTATGTCTGCTATCAACTAGTTACACTTGAAATCCCTTTGTCTTTCACCAACTTGTTGTCCATTTAACCCATTTTTCCCAAAGATCCCTTCTACCGTGAATCAAATCGGCCCTACAGCAGCCTTACATCATTACCTCATAGCTTCCTTGACCTGTTTGACCCCATAGCCCAATTTATCTACATCTTGTTGTCCAGTTTATGTATTTGATCAGTTTTATCCCTCGCGAACTTAAAAAATCAAAAAACTAAAAACATACTCCATAACTAGCCTAATATCAGAACACCATAAGCAAACACACCGATATCCTTTCCACCTAATAGAGAGAGCCCTCTCTGAGTCCAGGAAGGCTAGGTCCTTGGGCTCCAAAGCTTGGTTTGATGTTACATCGTCATTTGGCTCGCCAATCGGCCAAATCACGGGACCCTAACATAATGGCGATCACGGTGGGACTTATTTGAGTTAGTGACAATCTAAGGACACCTTAGAACTCTAGAAGTCCCTTATTTTTAAGAATACCGTTTGATTGACTTATCCCACCGCTCACTAACATAATGGCGATCACGGTGGGACTTTGAGTCAAAACATCCTAGGTATCCCTTAGGAACTCTCAAAATCTCAGTCAAACTTAGAAGAGTAGAATCTAGTTGTCTCACCATCCTAGCAAAATGATGAGTCAGTTATAGGAAACTCTTCCAAACCTTAGGATTACATAAAACTCAAAAAACCCCAAAACACTCCCTTAGATTGGTTTTTGACATTACTGGTGGTGGACCATACAAGTATATCTCAAAACAAACTGATAATCCACCTGGCGACTCCACTAAACTCTAGTAAGCCTTACTATTTTACCAAGCTCCAGGCTACTATCCGATAGACCTATCCCATCGCTCACTAACATAGCGGGGGATGGTGGAACACTGAGTACATGATAGTCTAGCAAACTCTTATAGACTCTTTGGTCCTTCAGGTACCATAAACAAGCAAGCAGTCCATAGATCCATTTGAAGTAAACTCTTGTTGTTCTCATCACCCTAGCGAAGTGTTGAAACAAGTCTAGGATACTTTGAACCATAGGCTGCACTTAAAACTCAGAAAATCCAAAAACATTCCCAGATTAGTTACTGGTGGTGGACCATAGCTATCTTCACAAAAACAACCCAGTTCCACCTGGCGACTCCACTAATCCATCCCTTTTATTTTGACCATCCTTCACCTTAGTAAAGCTTTAGAAAAACCACTCATCCAGAACATTCACCAATACCATTCTCTCTAAACTCTGGATCTAAAATCTGGCTTCACGAAGAATCAATACCAGAGCTCATCCAGACCCAAATCCCCCTATCATAGTAGATGACCCAGAGAAGATTCTATGGCAAGCTTCCGAAACTGATCATCTAGCTACTGGTAGATCCATCCGTAGAACAAGATCTGTACCTAAACATCGCACTATCCTACTAGATTCACCTTTGGAACTAGAGTCATCACAAACTCTTCCCAGGAGAAAATCATATAGTAAGATAAACTTTGACGATCTTGAACCCCTAGACCCACCACAGAGTCCTATTAGAGAAGCTTCACCCACCACTCCTCCTGATTTCCAGCTTCTCTATCAGTTTGGCTCCTATCATCCCAGATCTGCTCAAAACCAGATCACTAGTCCAAGTTCATCCGCCACACCTGGTCAAACCACCACTATTCAAACCACTTCATTTCAGCCTACTAGTCCTCATCTTGTACATCATCCACTAGCTCCAGTCATGGTAGCCTGGTACGCACCTTTGGTGTTGCCACCGCCTTTAGCTCCTCTCCCAAACAAATATCAAGACAAAATCCCACACTTTACTGGAGAAGACACCACCACACCTCAACATCATATAAGTAGGATGACTGATGCTTATGAATACCTAGAGGTACAAGACGAGACTGTCAGAATGAGAATATTTGCCCAAAGTCTTGGTGGTGAACCCAAAGCATGGTTCAAAAGCTTGGCTCCAAACAGTATCCATGATATCCCAGAACTACATCAAGTCTTCAGAAATAGGTGGGAAATCCGAAGAAACCCCATTCAAATCCTGTCAGAATATAACAATCTAAAACGGGAAAATGGGGAAAGTGTCCAAGCTTACTGTACTAGGTTCAACAGTGTATATAACTCCCTACCACCTCATTTCAAACCTCCACTTGGTCTAGCCTTGGAAAAATTCCCCGAAGGTTTCGATCCAGACATGACATATCATCTGAGAGATAAGTATCCCCCTACCTTGGAGGAAATGCAACAAATAGCTATAAAAGCAGATGCTAACTTAGCAGAAAAGAGGGCTAGGACTAGATCGGAAAGGAAGGTCACATATAGAGACGAGGTCTCCACCTCATCACCTTCCCTAGATCCTAGAATAGATGACTTAGTCAAATCCATGGCCAAAATGTGGGAAAAGATAAATGAAAAAGCTCCTGTTAGGGACAACCAGCCAAACCCTCCAAACAGAAACCGGAACCAGAACTTTAGGAGGGAACAGCCCCAAAATAGACCAAGGGAAAATGATCAACAGATCAGGCCACCATTTAATGAAAACTATGTGGAAGAAGATGATAGGGACTCAGAACCTCTGGATGAGCATCATTTAAATCTTGTAGATTCTGATAATGAAAGTGAGTTGTACCTCACAGCAGAAGAACAGGAGTTATGTTCTCCTCATCAAGATGAGACCAATTATGAAGATCTCGACGATCCTGCCATAGAATTTCAAAATTCCATCATAGAAGCTCATCGGCAGTATAATCTTAGAAGCAGAAAAAACCAAAACCAGTCCAAAAAGAATATCCCTGACAATACCCGGGCTTCAGATAACACTCTAAAGAAAACCATAGATAGTAACAAAGTTGAGGCCAAAAAGATCGACCCAAACAAAGGCAAAGCTATTCAGACAAGTGTTAGCTCTGATACTCCTAGTACCTCTGCAAAAGCTCCAGAGTTGGCTATATCAAACAAAATCCCAAGCCAAAGTCAACAAATTAAGAACATAGAAAAAGTTATGTCTGAAAAAACTGAAACAAATCTGCCCAAACCACATACTCCTTTTAGTTTCGAAGGAGAAATTTCCAAAATAAAAATTACCATACCCCTCACAGAGCTAATAACTGTAGGTAGTTATAGATCTCAAAACTTCAAAGTCCTCAATCTAGAGATCAAAGCAGATACCTTGAATTTAACTGATGACAAGCCCGAGCTCCTATTTCGCCCTAAAATAGAAGGTGAATACCAAGAAGGATCTATTTCTCCTTTCTATGTAAGCCTAAACATACGGGACAAAATATTACACAACGCCATGTTAGATTCTGGTGCTTCCCATAACCTCATGCCTAAAGCAGTCATGGAAAACCTAGGGCTGGAAGTGACTCAACCTTACAAAGACCTGTATTCTTTCGATTCAAGCCAGGTCAAATGTTTAGGTTTGATAAAGAATTTAGATTTTGCCCTAACACAACTACCAGCCAAAAACTTAGTCATGGATGTAGTGGTGGCCAATATCCCACCCAAGTATGGAATGCTACTATCAAGAGCATGGGCTGCCAAAATACAAGGTAGCCTTCAAATGGATATGTCATTCGCTACTATCCCGGTTTTCAACCAAACAAGAAGGTTATACCGAGAGACTCGCATGAAATACATGGTTAGCAACAGAGATAAGCCAAACAATACCCCCATCTATTCCATTCATTCCAATTTAGATTCTTTTATCTTATACAATGAAGGTGATATAAACAAGTAGATAAAAGAAAATAAAGACATGTCCAAACCATTACTGAATGAAGGAATTGATGACCAAAGTCCCAAGAAACCTGAGAAACAGCTCAGTATCATGTATGAAAAGGAAACTCTTTGGAGTATGAGTTTTGATGGTTCTTGTGGCAAGACTGGTTCAGGAGCAGGGATCTGGATACACAATACTAAAGAAGGCCATTCTTTTAGATTAGAATTCCAATGCACTAATAACATTGCGGAATATGAAGCCCTTCTCATCGGTCTGCACATGCTTAGAGACTTAGGCGCCAATAGAATATCAGCCCAAGGAGACTCAGAACTTGTAATCAGGCAAATCAAAGGTGAATATTCTGCAAAGAACCCAAGACTGAGAGAATATAAGAATGCAGCTTTGGATATCCTTAAAACTTTTGAAAAATATGAGCTCACCTATATCCCTAGGATTCAAAACAGTCTGGCAAATGAGCTCGCCTTTGCTGCAAGCAATAGCCAAATACCATGTATGAGTGAGCAATATGACATTCAAGTGAAACATCGCCCTACTGTACCAGATAATCTTGACCATTGGCAAATATTCCAAGATGACGATCAAATTGATGATTTCCTACAATCTAGGAATGAGTTTGAAATAACCAAAACAGACTCAGGAGACGAAGAAAAAAAACCCAGCCAGAGTCAAGACCAAGAGCTTAATCCACCTTTGTGGACTAATCTAAACCTGGTAGACCATCCCTATGGCAGGGAGATGGAAGAGGACAGTGACCAAAGGGAACTTGAAGTCTTACACTGCGAAAATGACACCATACCCAGAGGGCTCGCACCTTTAGAAGAATTGTTTGACTTTAATGATGTGGCCAAAAAGCCTAAAATGGAATCCACAGAAGGTGACATAGAGGAATACAACATAGGAAGTCCAGAGGAGCCCAAAAACATCAAACTATCCAGAACTCTCCCACCTCTCATAAAACATAAATACATCAAACTGTTTAAGGAATTTAAAGATGTGTTTGCATGGGGATACCAAGATCTGAAGTCATATGACACCAGCATCATCCAACATAAAATCCCCCTCAAAGAAAACCAAAAGCCTTTCAAGCAAAAGTTGAGGATAAACCCAGTATTACTACCATTAGTTGAAAAGGAGATTAAAAAGATGTATGATGCCGGGATAATCATGTCTCTCCGATACTCTGAGTGGGTCTCAAATCTGGTGTCAGTTAGGAAAAAGACTGGTGAAATCAGACTCTGTATAGATTTCCGAAACCTGAATAGGGCATGTCTGAAAGATAACTACCCTCTGCCCAAAATGGACCACATACTTTAGAAAGTAGTAGGCGCTAAAAGAATCTCATTACTTGATGGTTTTTCTGGTTATAACCAAGTGTTGGTTTATCCTACCGATCAACATAAGACAGCTTTCACAACTCCTTGGGGCACTTTTATGTATGTAAAAATGCCTTTTGGACTGATGAATGCTGGCGCCACGTTTCAAAGAGCCATGGACATAGCCTTCTCAGAAGACATAGGTGTTTTCATAGTCATATATCTTGACGATATCACAGTATATTCTAAATCAGATGAAGAACACCTAGCACACTTAAGAAAAGTCTTCAACAAATGCAGAAAGTATGGTTTATCCCTAAACCCTAAGAAAACACTTTTCGGGTTAGAAGAGGGAAAACTCCTAGGTCACATCATTTCGGAAGAGGGAATTAAAATAGATCCCCAGAGAATCGAAGGTATTTTACAAATAAGCCATCCCAGAAACATAAAGGAGTTACAGTCCTTTATCGGCAAAATAAATTTCTTGAGAAGATTCATCCCAAACCTTGCCGAGCTCCTGAAAGATATCACAAATATGTTAAGAAAGGAGGTTGGGGTTAAATGGACTATAGAAGCCAAAAAATCTTTTGAACTAATTAAAAGGGCCTTAACTGAAACACCAGTATTGATTAGCCCTGACTTCACCAAATATTTTTACATTTTTTCATTTGCCTCAGAACATACAATAGCTGCGGTGTTGTTGCAAAAAAATGCAGCTGGGCAAGAGCAACCCATTTCCTTTTTTAGCAAATCCCTGAGAGATGCCCCCTTGAAATATAACATCATGGAAAAACAGGCATTTGCATTGGTAAAAGCCCTAAAAGATTTCCGAGTCTACATCTTACATTCTCATGTCATAGCTTTTGTCCCTAATACTGTCGTCAAGGACATCCTGAACCAAGATCCCGATGGTAAAAGAGGAAAATGGATCGCTATCATCCTAGAATATGACTTAGAAATCCGGCCTACCAAACTAGTTAAAGGACAAGGACTTGCTAGACTAATGGCTGAAACCAACCTCCAAGCTTTAGATATAAATTTTGTCGATGCCTTAGAAGAACAGGAAGAGTGCACACTCCCCCCTATCGATCAAACATTTTTGGATTCACCTTGGTATGCAGACATTCTTTATGTATTAACTTATATGAATGCTCCTCCGACTTTATCAAAAACAAAAGCAAGATTCCTT
The DNA here is from genome assembly GCA_034641835.2 of Pinus albicaulis. Classification (NCBI taxonomy): domain Eukaryota; kingdom Viridiplantae; phylum Streptophyta; class Pinopsida; order Pinales; family Pinaceae; genus Pinus; species Pinus albicaulis. The sequence continues at coordinate 149,888,199 of CM076569.1, forward strand.
AAACAAAAATCTTTAAAGTTTTGCATTATAAATAGTTCTCTGTATTGGAAAAATCCTACTGGTATGCTGCTTAAATGTTTGCTTGAGTCTGATGCAGAGAAAATTATGCGGGAAATGCATGAAGGGGAATGTGGAGGTCATCTCTACTGGAAAACTACTGCAAACAAAATCCTTAGAGCCGATTATTATTGGCCCACCTTGTTCCCTGATACTCACAAACTAGTCATGACCTGCCATAAATGTCAAATTTTTGATGGCAAGAAAAAGCTTCTACCTTTGCCCTTACATCCCATCATAGTTGAAGGACCCTTCCAACAATGGGGTCTAGATTTCATTGGGGAAATTCACCCCTCCTCCTCCGCTCAACATAAATGGATCCTCACAGCCACTGATTACTTTACCAAATGGATAGAAGCCATACCATCTCGGAACGCCACCGACTCAGTCATCATCACTTTCCTAGAAAACAATATCCTATCCAGATTTGGCTGTCCCAGGAAAATCATTACAGATAACGCCGCTGCCTTCTCTTCCAAGAAAATGATAGACTTCTGTCACAAGTATCATATTTCATTAGGGCATTCCACAGCTTATTACCCTCAAGGTAATGGTTTAGCCAAGTCTTCTAACAAAAGCCTAGTCAACATTATCAAAAAACTTCTTGAACAAAATCAAAAAGCATGGCATGGGAAACTAGTACACGCCTTATGGGCTGATAGGTTAACCACCAAGAAATCCATAGGTATGTCTCCTTACCAACTATTTTATGGCATAGATGCCATTTTCCCAACATCTTTAGGGGTCCCGGTAATGAAGCTGTTACAAGAAGTCCAAATAGAAGAAAATGACATGCAAAGGAGGGTAAATCAGACTATCCATTTACAACAAACTAGAGAAGAAGTTTACCAAAGGGCTCAATTAGCACAAGACAAAATAAAACAGATTTTTGACAGAAGAACTAAGGAAAATGATTTTCAAATTGGAGATAAAGTTTTAAAATGGGATTCTAGAAGAGAAGACAAAGGTAAACATGGAAAGTTTGAAAATTTATGGAAAGGGCCTTACATCATCAGCTCAGTCAGTGGAAACAATGCTTTCTTCTTACAAGAACCTGATGGGACTGAAATTTTTGGGGGTCCTGTGAATGGCAGGACATTAAAACATTATTTTTGTCAAGACCTCCATTTTTGAGTTTGAAACACTTTCAGTCATTGTATATACCATTGTTTGAAATATTGGAAAAATAGAAAAGTCAAAAACAGTAAAAGATAGGAAAGTCAAAAACAGTGAAAAACAGAAAAGAGGGCAAGTGAAGATAGAACAAAGGCCCCATGTTCTAAAAAATAGTTTTTCAGAAAGCGAGCAAGTCTAAATGCCGCTACTAGTACTTCAATGTCTTGTTCAGCTATCTAGCCTAATCATAGCTGAGCATGTTTAAATTTATATGCTGATAAGTTAGTGAGTGCCAAGATAGTCAACATTGTGTAAGATTGACTTATCACAGAGCTTAGATTAGGGAGAGATTCTGGTTCCACATGCCTAAAACAGAACCAAAGAGAGAAGCGAGGGATGAAAAACACATTGTACATCTTAGCCCCACTTGTCTAGTTTCCTTTTTATTGCAAAATAACATTTGTGTGCAGCTTGTCTTTTATGCCGCAAATGCATGACAAATCAGACTGCTTAATCCTGATTTGATCATTTTTAAATTTCATGTTGTAGATTAGAGAATGAAATCCTGTCAAACTGCTTAATCTTGACAGTCGATCTAGCTTTAGGTAGAGAAATGAAGGAGTTCATCAGTTTAATCTGAACTCCCGGCAGATATAAGAGTAGAAATAGATAGGTTCATTTTGCAAAAAGAAAAATATGCATTGTCAAAAGGCTGCTAGTTCAAATGCGCCAAAGAGAAGAAAAAATGTTAGGAAAGATAGTGGGGTAGGTAGAAGTATCATTGATGTTAACCATGATGTCGCTTTTCAGAAATAACATCAAGAGAAGGGTAAATTTTACGCCAATGGATAAGGCACTGGTCTTCATAAGCCAAAGATCTGAATTCTGGACACCTCCTGACGAGGAGCTGCCCTCCCCAAATGGAGCCACTGTTAGCCATCAGTATTTTTTACATGTTAGTGATGACTATATCTACAGCTGAGTTTTCTAGAAGCTGATTTCCTTATGTCAATATGTCATCTAGAAAACCCTCCTAAAACTTTTTTGCCCTTCTACTTTTCAGTCCACCCCTGTCAAAATCAAAACCTCATTACCACTATCCTATCTAGCTTCAGCCCTACTGGTCTGCCCATCAGCTTCAAAAGGCAAATCCAAATCTGTTTCAAAAGTCTCCCCTATGTTAGGAAGTGGCGCTTTAAGACATTTTACCCTTGGCGATCATCAAAAAGCCAAAAAGCCTCCACCTGTTACAGACCAACCATAACTGACCTCCCACTCTGCAAATGAAATTGACAAACAGCTCTAAGTCACGCCACTTATATCCCTAAGTCTCAGCACTGCATAAACCCCAATCTCAAGCTGACTATTAGGTGTTTCACAGTGTTTTATGGATTCTGCAAAGAATAGGAAATATAACTTCATCTCAGGATTAAATGCTTGGATCTACAGTTAGAGGAACATCTGCTTCTAAATGTATTATGAGCCTGAGATGAAGCTGCAAAGCAAAAAGTCACTCATCAGGACCTTACAGCGCTTTCCAGCATGAAAATCACAGTAAGAAAAAGACATCACTATCACAGCAAACTGGTAAATTGTCATGGCCCAGAACCTCCTTCATTTACAAGCAGAGGGTTAGGGCGCCTCCTTCATCCACAAGCAGAGGGTGCGGGCCAGTATTGACTTTAAAGATTGCAAAAGTCCAGGTTTGCCTCTTACTGAACAGTAAAACAATATCTCCAGGTTTTATGAATGTGACTGATGATCATAACAGGAATAGAGTTTGAAATATGCTAGCTCAAAGGAAAAAGAGTCTGGTCTGATAAAGGAGGTCATCTGAAGCTTTCAAATCATGTGAATTGTTGAACTGTAGAAAGGCATGTCATTAGTAAAAATTTCAATCATAAGAAGCATGTTTGTCCACAAGATCAATTGGAATAGATGCTGACAACAAATGCCATTACACAGGCAGAAAGAAAGTTCTTAGTTTCTCAAAAGGCACTGACCTCTATAGTCACAGAGACTATTTTTCAAGTAATTTGTCATGAGATGACCAAAGAAAATGATGATATTTCAGTCACCCTCAGAGCTGTGCAGAGAGACAGTGTCACTTTGGCTAGGGTTTCTTCTGAAACACAGTGATGATTGCAAGTAGAGATGCTAGTATTGATGTTTTTCAAGTGGTTTATTTTCCATCACATCCAGGGAAAAGCTGTGTCAAGCAGATTTGTCAAGCAACTTTCAGATACCTTACCTGATGAAGAGCCTCCTCCATGTATGAGCAGACGGCCAAAGCCTTGGATGTTGTTAAAGACTGATTGATCTAAGAAGACAGTTAAAAGGAGACAATATTGAAAATATGCATGCAGTGATACCAAAAAGGAGCAGTTTCTTTAAAGGAAATAGTTAAACAGTACTCCATTATCACCTGCCCAGAAGTCTAAAGGAGCTCTTTTTGAGTAAAACAGAGAAAATATGGTATGAAGGCATGCAAGCTAGAATATAGCACTTACAATCCAAAAGGAGCTTGTGTATCACCTGGAAGCAGGGATTGACACCATGAACAAAAAGAGCTTTTGCCAAAGCCTGCTCATCATATAGCCATCAGCAGATTAAGACAGGGTTTCTGGAAATAAGTTTTATTAGCTCTGGGCAGCACTCAAAACCCATGAAGCACTTCACTATTACAAATCCAATCAAAAGACATCTACAGGACTCTGTCAAACCGAGCTTAAAAGGAGGAGGCATTTCTGCAAAGTAGGGAAACAGTCAGGACATTTTATCACAAGTCATTATCCAGTTTTGAAGAATTTGGCAAGCATGAAAAGGAATCAGCTACAATGTGTCACCTGCAAAGGAGAAAAGGTAAAACAGTGGACAAAGTTGACCTTTGCAAATGGTTCCATTACAAAAGGTCAAATACCCTGGTCAAAGTCAAATAATAACTAGGTTTCAAAGAACCCTGCTGTTCCTGCTTCACCAGTTTATCCTTTCAGACATACATCACAAACAGTGGGAGGCTATTCAAGTTTAGCTCCTAGGATGGACTTGGTGAATAGGTATACAATGTCATAAATGGACAAAGAAGTGGTTTGATAGATTGCCAGTTTTGGAGTTGGAACAAATGCATCTTTCTCATCATTCAAAAAGACAGATACATCATAGGTAATGTACCTATAAGCAGGAAATTATTTTGGAAAAAAGGAGCGCCTTCTTGAAATCAAGAAACCATGACCAAATCCAAGTTATGTCAGTAAACTTAGCACCTGTGGTATTTAAATATTGGAGAAACTATCAAAGAACAAGAGCTGTTAAAACAAGTTGACAGAACTAGCCCTGTCCTTCAAATAACAAAGCAGTTTGCAGGTTTTCTCTTGACTATTTTAAAGGAAGGGTTACTCTATCTCATGTATATGACCAGTATTGTTAAAAACAGTGGCAGAAATGATATGAAGGTTGTGGAGCTATTTTTCAAAATTTGAAAGATCGGTGTTGAAATGTCACCCCTAAGACAAAGTTCTGGTTTTTTCTTAACCTTTTCTGTTTGTTATAAGGCGGTTAGTCCATGATTAAATGGTCTAATAGGCATAGAAAATCTTCAAATGCATGCACAGACTATGAATTCATTTTTGCACATATGCCAAGGAATACTGCAAAAAAGGGTTAAAGGGACTATTTTCACCTTGCAAAACCCAACGGAGTGTTCATATTATATTTAAAATTTTTGACCGTGGGGAGTTTGATATATAGAGGGAGTAAGATGGGAAAGGCGCATTCCCACTTTCAAATCAAACAAATTTTTCTTTTATTATTGCCCTCGGCATCAAACAAGGGAGGTTCCAGGTGAAATTGAAGTAATATGCACTGTTTATTGGCCGAGCGACGCGCCTGCCATTCCGCGCGATGCGCCTGAGGGCGAAATTAAAAAGGCTCCCCGTGTACGCGCGACACGCCTGTACAGTGGCGCGACGCGCCTGTACACGCCCGACAGCCCGACCCGACAGGCCACCCGGGTGGTTTCTCTTGCGCGACGTTCTATCTTCAAAGGGTGCCGCGCAGGTTTAAAGGTTTCCGGTGTTACTTCATGCTTTTCAAAATGGGTGTTCATCAAAGTTAAAGGTATGCTATATGTTTTTCACCTGGTTCCAAAAATACAAAGTGCTACCAAGGTTTAAAGAGCCACTGACAAGTTTATAGAAGCCAGGTTTAAATGTGAGAGATAAACACCGGAGAGGTGTGATGTTTTGATTCAAGGAACGCTTGTTCACTATTAAAAATGTTGCGAATTTTCACCACTTCACATTCAAAAATTTCAAAACCTTGTCACTATAGTTAAAAAACAGTGTTTCCTGCACGGTGATCTGAAGTGTTAAATTGTGATGAAGTGCTGACTGTGTCATCTAGAACACCTACGGGAAAAAGATTGGTGTTAAGACTAAGGGCAGCTTGCTTAGTTTTCAAAACATCGAAAGGCAGAGGTTTGTCCTATAAAGAACCGTGTGTTGATTAAAAGGAGAGTTGGTTATATAGAAACGGGACTTGATCTTGTCGAGTTGAAACAAAGGTTTTCTCCTCCAAAAGCTAGGGTTAGTGTATAAGGGGCCCTTGGTATTTGAAAGAAAACTCACAAAGCCTTTTAAAGCTCTGTGGTCTTTGAAAGATCTATCCATCTTGGCTCGAGTTAGGCCAAGTGGCTTTTAATTTGCACTGAAATTTGATTTCACACCATCTGGTGATTGAATGTGAGCATACTTGGTGGCGGTTGGTATAATTGGAAAATACAATGTTGATCCAAGACACAAGATGTGTTGATTAACTTTCAAGGATCACCAAGTAGAAACTTTGACATTATATACGACATGCCTCATATAGTCGCCTTCTTCTTCACTATATTATTTCATACTGAGAATTTGTTGACAGAGTTTTTCCAAAGGTGAACAGGACACTGCAGGGCAGAGGTTGTTGATGGTTGAATTTTAACATTGGAGACAGAGGTATAGATGTGGTGGTGGATCTCTTAAATTCACAAGTAAAGAATGTTTTTCCTAAAACACTGTGCACTGATATCTCACCTAACCTAAGTCTCCTTTTCTCTTCCACTGTATGGTCTCTTCTATAGAAATCCATTGACAAAGGTATTTTCAAGGTGGAAGACCATTTCTGAAGAGCAGAGTTCTTATGATTAATATTTGTCTTGAAGACCAAATACAGGTGTTGATTGGCCTCTAACAAATTCACAGGAAAAAGTGAATTTTCAATACTGTGCACAGGAAATCTACACAACAGTTTTACTGGTGGTGTCCTATTGAGGAATTTACCTGGCTGAGGTGAATCCAAAGGTGAAGGGCTGGTTTTAAGGAGAGCAGAGGTTGTTTATTCAAAGAAACACTGTTGCAATCTATCCTAACCACATTGTTTATCTGTCCAAACAGCATATTGACACAGTTTCAATCCAGAAGGGCATTTTACATACAGTGAAGGCAGTTTGCCTCTTTCAAAGCTTTTTCAGGTCAGAATGCCTCCAAGGCAAGACCACAGGAGCGGTCCACATAAGAGATATGAGCCTATCTCTACAGAAGAGATCAATGCTCATCCATCTGTGCTTTTCAATTTCCATGAAGTAGGCTGCCTTGATTTTTGCCAGAAGATAGAAGAAGTCAAGAGTTTTTCGCCATTAACACACTTGTGCGCCTTGAGATTCAAACAAAAACACTTCCAAGTGGCGGATCTTGATTTCAAAATTTCTCCAAGGTATGTGTCCAAGGCTACCAAGATCCCGTATCATGGTGAAAAGTGGTTTAAACAAGCTCATCTTGATTTAGAGGATTACAAACCTTTCATCAAGCCTGAACATAGGGAAACTATCACTGCTATTTTCCCTTTTTCCTATCTTCTTGACAGTTATGCTCCACTGATGAAAGCCATAATGAGATATTTCACTTGTGAAGGGAGGTTTAATCGAATTTATGCCTACCATGTCCACTTGTTGATGCCTTTTACCAGAAGTAGGCAACTAAACCTTCCTTACTTTTTGTCCAAAAGCATAGAGAAAATGGCATCTACTGTCCAAAAGAAGGCTCCACCTCAGCAAATCCCTTCTCTCTTTCATCATTCCTTGATCAAGATTATCTTCATGCACCAGCTAGAGAAGAAAGAGGTTTCATGGGATCTATTCATCAGCCATTCAGATTTTGCCACTGTCCCTCCTGTTCATGTGTCTCCTACTCAGCCTGTCCATCGCCCAGTGCCTTTGTCTAGTAGGCCTACACCTAGAAGACTCAGAATGACTACTGGGCAGCCAAGTCAACAGGGAGAAGGAGAAGGCAGTGAACAACAGGGAGAAGGAGAAGGCAGTGAACAGCAGCAAGGAGGAGAAGGCAGTGAACAGCAGCAAGAAGGAGAAGGCAGTGAACAGCAGCAAGAAGGAGAAGGCAGTGAACAACAGCAGTTGGATATTGAGGGACAGCAGTAAATAGAAAGTGAAGGACAACAGGTCCAAGATGAACAGCCACAGGTACACATTGATGAACAACAGTTAGATGATGAGGAACAGCAGCAAGTGCAAGATAAAGAACAACAAGCTAAGGCTGCCACCCAAACAGTGACAAAGATTGTTCCTAGCAAGAGGAAATTGCCCAAAAAGACACCTTCTAGCATGCCAAGGAGGAAAAGCGCCAGATTAGCTTTCAAAGGCAAAAGTAAAGTTGGAGAAAGTACAAAGCATGGAGGTGAATTAGCTATTATCCCTATCCAAAGCGATGATAGTGACAATGAGGCCCACCTTCTTGAAAATCTCTTAATCCATAAGGAAGGGAAAATTGATGCATTAGAGCAAGATCTTCAAAGGGCAAGGAATTTCAATCATTTCTTGGAGATTGAAAACAAACAAATGAATGTGCACACAGCTGTTCATGAGGCACGGGCGATTAAGTATAAGAAAGAGGCAGAAAAGGCGCAAGCAAGAATTGAAGAGCTCATTGGTGAGTTTGATGATGAAGAGGAGGAAGACCAGCCTAGGCGGAAGAGGCCTAGGACCATCGGGCTTAGAAGAGCCTTGGAAAAGCAGAAAGTAGAAGAACAAGCTCATTTCGAAGCCTTTCCTCTCACTGCCCTCCTTGAGCAGGAAATTGAGGAAAACAAAGAAGCATGGCTTGAGAGAGCTAACCAGCATTTGGAAATGAAGCTTGAGAGGGCGAACAGGGATCTTGAGCTACAAAGAAAGAGGACTCTGCACTTTCAGAAGCTAAATCAGTTTGCCAGGCGAAAATTAAAGGTAGCACAAGAGAAATTGAAGAATTTGAAGGGGAAGCGCCTAGCACGGAAGGAAGGGAAAAGCATATCATCCCTTGATATTTTAGCCTCAGCTTCGTAGCATGTTGCTATCGACCCTTGAGGGTCATGCATGCCAATTTTGGGCCTTTTTCGACAACTTTTTGTTTTTTGGCATTTTTTGGGTTTTTGGCCGAAAACTCGTAATTTCGCCATTTCAGTTTGATGAGTTGTCAAGGGAGGAGGATGATACCAATGGATGCCATACTTCCATGAGCAGGTCTCCAGCGATTTTCAGGGCATTTGGAGATCATTCGCCCCCTCAAATTGGCGAAAAATACCCTCTTTTTGCACATTCTGCCCGCCATATCAGCAGTCTGCTATTTTCTGGGTTTTTTCACACAGGTACAGTTTTGGATGACTTCTAGGCCTCGGATTGAGATGGTTTCAGTTTGCACCGGAAAGTAGACACAGAGATCTTTCCAGGCAAGCCCTCATGAGCCTCATTTCGACATCGGGAAGGCTGCCTATTGCATCCAGCAAGTCAGGGGACCTTTTTCAGGCATAAATATGAAGTATTTTGTAATTTCTGAACTTCAAAAATCTGCTTTTCCCAAATGTGCGTTAAGATATTTTTATCATTGGGAAATGATGTAAAGTCAATATAATTTCCGTTTTTAGCAGTTTTTTAGATATTTTATGGGATATTTTGTGCCTTGGGCTTTGCAAAGCCTCAAGGACAATTTTAGATATTTTGACTTGGCCAATGGGATAGCTAGTTTCTCCATGAGGTTTTCCTCCCTCAAGCCTATTTATTCCATGGGTTTCATTGTAAATCAGAGGCTGAACTTGAGAGAAGAATTAATACATTGGTCATATGAGCTTTGATGAATACACTTGAGTTATGATTTGTGGACTGCCTCTTGGATGCTTTTGAGGAGTGATGAAGGTTTGGTGATGGATTCCATGACATGGTAGAATGGTATAGTTTTTCTTACTATGTTTTTTGTCTTCTAGTTTTCATTCATAATCCATGCTTCTTGCTGCTATAGATCAGTAGAGATTAGTTTTGAGATATGCCCATGGAGGCGCCTCAAAATTCCTGAATCTTCATAGCTTGATGTTTTCTTCTTCCTTTGTTATGCTAAAGAATTCTTAACTGCTCTTTAGTAACCTAAGGATAATGTTTGCTAGTTTTATTTACAAGTTCTATGCATGTTGAGTAGGATGTATGGTGTGCCCTGCCTACCTATAAGCTGTCCATAGTTCTGTCCATAAAACTTCCTCTTTGACCGATTTGTTGATCATCTTGTTGAACCAAGGAGGCCTAGTCCCGATCTAGCCCTTTGCCTAAAACTATGAAATCTTGTTTGTCAAAGTGCCCAATTACTTAGAGACTATGTTTAGGCGTTCCGGCGTAGTTTATGAGTTGTTAGTTTGTCTCATGTGTTTTCCCCAAAGTCATATAGCCATTTCCCGAAGTTAGAGGGTCTTATACCTCTATGTATGGCTGGAATGTTTGATTTCTATGTATTAATTAGCTCATAGTTACATTTAACATGATTAATGGCTTGCTATAAAATTTTTATGTCTGCTATCAACTAGTTACACTTGAAATCCCTTTGTCTTTCACCAACTTGTTGTCCATTTAACCCATTTTGCCCAAAGATCCCTTCTACCGTGAATCAAATCGGCCCTACAGCAGCCTTACATCATTACCTCATAGCTTCCTTGACCTGTTTGACCCCATAGCCCAATTTATCTACATCTTGTTGTCCAGTTTATGTATTTGATCAGTTTTATCCCTCGCGAACTTAAAAAATCAAAAAACTAAAAACATACTCCATAACTAGCCTAATATCAGAACACCATAAGCAAACACACCGATATCCTTTCCACCTAATAGAGAGAGCCCTCTCTGAGTCCAGGAAGGCTAGGTCCTTGGGCTCCAAAGCTTGGTTTGATGTTACATCGTCATTTGGCTCGCCAATCGCCAAATCACTTCCTGACCCTAACTCGAGTCAATAAAGCATTGCGTAGGATATTTGGAGCATGAAAGGCATGCGCTATCTTGGCAGAGGCTCATGACGGAGTAGCAAGAGGTCACTATGCAGGGAAAGCAACAACGCAAAAGATCTTGAGAGCTAGGTTATGGTGGCCAACCCTGCGTAGTGACGCTCACGGTTATTGTAAAGCTTGTGATACGTGCCAACGAACAGGGAGGCCGTCCCGTAGAGATGAAATATCCCTTCAACCACAAATGGCTCTACAAGCATTTGATAAATGGGCCATCGATTTCATAGGGCCTATCAACCCACCAAGGAAGAAGACGAATGTGCACTACATTATTACTGCCACTGATTATGTAACCAGGTGGGCCGAAGCACAAGCAGTAAAGGTTTGTACTGCGGAGACCACTACGCATTTCATCTTTGAAAAAATCCTGACCAGATTTGGATGCCCGAAGATCCTCATGAGCGACAGAGGGACACACTTTGTTAATGAAACAATCCAAGCTTTGAATGAGGAGTTCCGGATCCATCATGCGAAGAGCACATCGTATCATCCACAGGCAAACAACATGGTTGAAGATTTTAACAAAATCTTGGAGCAAGTGCTGAGAAAGGTATGCAATGATGATCGCATTGATTGGGACGTGCGCATCCCATCGGTTTTGTGGGCCTATCGAACAACCTGCAAGAAACTAATGGGGAAAACCCCATTCAGGATGGTTTATGGTAAATAGGCTATTATGCCAATGGATTATATTGTTCCTAGTCTGCGTATCGCAGCATTTATGAACATGGCAGAACTTGACATCATGGAGGAGTGATTAACACAACTTATGGCTTTGGAGGAAGATCAGTTTCTCGGTAATTTCCATCAACAGGTTTAGAAGGCCTGTGATAAAGCTTGGCATGATCGACATATTCACCAAAAGACATAAGCGGAGGGTGAATTGGTCCTGTTATATGATAGCTAGTTTTCAAAGCATCCAGGGAAGTTACGAAAACACTGGCTTGGCCCCTACACCATTAAGGAAGTCATGGATGACGGAGCTGTTAGGCTAGCTACCCTTTGCAACGATATGCTACCAGGCTACGTCAACGGTAGTCGGCTCAAACTGTATCGAATCAAATGACTATATGGCCAGAATAACTGTTGCAGGTGCAGGTGGAGACCCCACCATCTCAGTGACTCGGGATGAGTCACAAGATTGTGTTGGGGGACTGTTGGAACAGGGTCTCCTACAAAGCTGTGAATTTAATCCATTTTGTATATTTTTGATTATATTTAGTATAACGCAGGGGTTTTGGGGTGGTTCAAAGCCCCTAATGCATTGTAAGTGGGTCAAGGGTAGACCAAGAGTCTTCAAACCATAGTTTGCAGACCATTGGATGCATAGGCTAAAGTAGTATAAATAGTTGAGCCTTTTTGAGCCGATAGGTAGATAATGAATAGAGATTGATGTGAAGCATGAATTGCTAGATCTTGGGTTGGGTTGTTTGGGTTAGGAATCCTGTTGGCTGTGTGCGCGAAGATCCTCTTTCCTGTTGTGTGCGGACCCTACTAGCTGTGTGCGCAGGTGGTATTCGGGGAATGTAAGAGGATTTTGATAAAAAATATATGCGAAGTATTGCTAAACATATGATGTTGTCTGGATCTGTTATGTTACGATTGATGCGAACTAAGATTGTCTGATCAAGCTACGAACTCATCTGTTTTATCTCTATGGTATGAAAGTATCTGCACTGAGTATTTTACTGTGATATGACTGTTGTTGCACTTACTGATTGCATCTCTGTTAATGAACGCAAACTATCTGTGTTGAAAATATTGGCTGCGATTATGATGTTTTATGGTTGTAATTGATGATGTGCATGTGGATGCGAACCTGCTAGAGCATATATTATAATAACTATAGTATGGTTACATTCTGGAACCCTACGAATCACCCTTATGTGTAGATATGATAATTGTGGGCCTGCGTTATTACCTACTCTCTCTTAGGGTGTGGAAACCTAGTTCCAGCATCCTTCCATACTGCTTCAGGTGAGACTTTGACCTGCGTAAGCGGGTCACTGCCGAAAGGGCCAGTATTATAGGGGTTTGTTGGCAAACCTTCATCTCTGAACCTGGGTCAGGACCCCTTGAGCCAACATGAGCCGACATATTTTTGATATTGTGTTGTGCCAATCTAGACCGACTATGCATATGTGATTGTTATGCATGAATGTTAATTGTTTATGAGTTCATGATGTGAACATGTTAGCTAGTTATTGTTATGGATATCATGAACTTATTTATATTTGAGTTGATGTGTTGTGGAGTTATATCATGCTAATATATATATTGATTGTGCAGACATGATAGCCCCCCTTGAAATACATTAAGGTATGAGTTTGATTATGTCACATATTTGGTGTTTGCGTGTTTGATTATGTCGTCTATATATTGCTTGAATGTTTGATTTATTTCATGAGATGAGTATGTGTTTATAATATTTCCTGAAGGAATAATCTTGTTTCAAGGCATTTGTACTAACACATTATTTGTTGAGACAACTGATATGTACTTGAGTGCTAGTTGCAATATTATTATTTTGACTATTAGTTGATTGTGACATGGATGTTAGTCTTGGTAAAGGTTGATTCCAATTAATAGACATGATTTTTTCATCCTTGGAACATGTGGCTAACATGTGTAAACAGTTTCAGGGCAACATGCTTGGTATTAGCATGACAAGGTAATGGTTGATGTGTTTATATAATTAACAGTTGGGTGATGTGAGAGTACATAGTAAGAGTAAGACTCAACTGTAGCAAGGAAAAATGTAAAAGAAAGGAATTGGGTGAGAATTCCTTTGGCTATGTTTGGAAACCACAATTCTAAATGAATGAGTGCTTTGCATACACAAAGTCTTTTTAACCTTGATTTCATCTGAAATTATATGGATATGTGCTATGTTTATGAACATTTAATTGACAATTGGTTTCCAGTTATTTCAGGATTCGTCAAGGAACTAGAGTTCCTTGGGAGATGATATATGTGCATGTTTAGCTGTAGGGCAGCGTGCTTGGATTAAAAACATAAGGTAACTAGTATATTGTATATTTATTTATGTGCTTATAGTTATGTGTTTATGACGAGATGATGCAGAGGATTGCATGGTAGAGATACTTCCATGAAATCTTATAGGAAGGCTCAGGTTGAGATTTTCCCTGGAAGGATTGGGAACCCATGGGAATTGGGTCATGGTGTTTGTTTCTAGTCTTTTACTTTTGGTCTCTTATGATTTGTTTCACTTGATTGTGGTTTTGTTAATTTCTAGTGCATATATATGCCACTTTTTTGTGGTGTCGTATTGTTGTTGGTTTTTTCATGGTTTTCATATTGTTGTTTCATGTTATTTTCTTTTATGTTTTGAGGGTCTTGGGAATTGGTTGGAAAAAGGAAAGTTAATGGAGTTAGGGAAGAGTTGAATGAAATCAAACAGTTAATGTAAGACTTGGATGAAGCTTAGTGCATAAGTAAAGGGCATCTGAAGGAAAGAGTATGACAACTAGTTGGATTAGTTGGGCCCATTAGTCTAAATGGACGGTGGTAGGACAATCATGAGAAAATTAAAGTAAAGGGATTTGAGGCATTAGATGCCTTAACTATGTTGGGAACTGTTTTTCTTGATTTTGTGCATGTGATGCACGGATAAAGGGAGTTTGATTAACCTATACCTTATGATATCTGGTAATTATGTTGTGATCATGATTGTGTTGATTTATATATATGTATATATGTATGTATGTATGTAATTGTATCACAAGATCATGAGCGTTTTATGCTAATATATGTGTGTGTGTGTGTCTATGTGTCATTATCTGACAGGGTTGTCTGAGACAATTCTTGTGGAGGATTGATTGCTTATGTAGGTGAATGGCATGAAAGAGATTCTTAGTCTTATGGGGAATCAAGTGGGAAGAGTAATCCTGAAAAATCTACGAGGTCAATATCATGTGGTTATGAATTTATATTATGTGATTATACTATGCCTATGTTTGTGTTATGGACATGCTATGTTGAGGGATAAATCAATGAAATAAAAGTAGTGTGCTTTGCAGAATGCTGGGATAAGCATGGATGGCAGAGAGACACTGGAAGCAAGGTTTCTTGGTAGTGACAACGTTTGGATGTGCAATGCTACTATTGTGTATATATTATGCATATTGAATGTTCAGTAATTGTACCTATGGTGTTGTGTGTATGTTGTATATATGGTGTTGTGTGTATATTGCATATGTAGTGTTGGGTATAGATGGTGCTATGTACATGTTAGATATGCGGTGCTAGGTACATATTGTACTATGTGCATGATGGATATGCGGTTTTGTGCGCATATGGTGTTGTGCGCATGTTGGATATGTGGTGTTGTGTACATATGGTGCTATGTACATGTTGTATATGCAGTGTTATGTACATATGGTGTTGTGTGCATGTTGTACATGTGGGACTATGTACATATGGTGTTGTGTGCATGTTGTACATGTGGGGCTATGTACATATGGTGTTGCGTGCATGATTGTACATGTGGTGTTGTATACATGTCATGCATACGGTGCCATGTACATGTGGCATCGTGTACATGTTGTGCATGTGGTTATCTGTACATGAGATATTGTGTACATGTTGTACGAGTGGTGTGTTGTAAATGTGGCATTGTGTAGATGATGTCATGTACATGTGGTGTTGTGTACACGTGGTACTGTGTACATGTTGTACATGTGGTACTGGTGTAGATGAGGTATTGTATGCATGTCTTACATGCTATGTTGTGTACATGCGGTACTACATATGTGCATTGTGTAGTCGTGGTATTGTGACATGTGTATTCATTGTGTTGTACTCTGTGTACGTATATGTATTGTGTTGTACACCAGATGTAGGTGTATGTTTTGTGTTGTACACCAGGTGTAGGTGTATGCGTTGTGTTGTGTCTCGGGTGGATATGTATATATGGTGTGGTGTCGTATGTTGTGTGTGGATGTATGCATTATGATGTACATTGTGTATCTGTACATGATTGAAGAAAATAAAAGGAATTGGGTGTTTTCTGGGTGTGGCAACCGATCTAGTGTGTGTACGAAAAACACAAAGGATAAAGGTAAAAGCGAACAACCGATTAAAGGATAAATATCAATATTTTATTTCAGTTTTATTATGCATGTGATTTATGACTCTAATTTATGATGGATATATGTGATCTATGATTTTTATCTACAATGGTTGTGTTTTGATCTAACTGATGTGACATGTTTATACATGATGATTTAGTCAAGATGCTAGTTTTACTTGTTGTGACAGGAAGCGAACATAAGTACAAGTGTACCTTATTGACGAGCCACCAATGAGGTATGATTTGAGGTTATTTCAATTTGTTTTTAACTGAATGAAAATTATGTTCTTAGTATAGGAAAGCATGAAAATGCCTAGTTGGGTGGTTGAAATTGACTGCAAGAATTAGCAGCAACAACAAAAGGAATTGGAACATGCATTTATATGTTGGTGAAGCACTTCAAGAGTAGGGCCATTGTGAGACACTAGTACCCAATAGTTTCCTTTAATTTCCATGAGCATGCTATGAATGGTATGATGGTTTAAGGTAGGTATATTCCTTGTTTGTTTGACCCTCCGATGCAAGGAAGCCTTGCCAAGGGATGGGTTTCTTGGGAAAGGTGAACTTAGAAGGTGATTGACTAAATGGAATGGGGTTACTCATTTTCCATAGGGAATATGTTGCAGAGAAGGGAAGGCTGGAGAATGGTTTTGTTTTGGTCATTAGCATTTCTAGATGGAATCAGATTCACATTGGGAGTGTGCCATGGAACAATGAGTGGGTAATCATTCACTGAGAGGAAACGTGGTGTAGGATTGTAACACTGGGAATTGGATGCATTTTTGACTTTGGAAGTAGATTCTCGACTTCCTGGAAAGGAATTCAATCCTGGTACTACTTTTGAGGGGGGAGGAGTGATCCTATGGATTCCCTTGCTGCATATATAGGCATCATATCTTTTTATTTGCTGGTTAGAGAAAATGTACATATGTGTATATGTGTATATCATTGTAAATATTGTATCGAGTTGGATTTATAAAGCTCCATATACAGTATTATTAATTCCTGGTTGAAGCAAATGTGTATAAGTGCATATGTGGTTATTTTTGTAAATATTGTAATGAGTTGTGTTATAAAGCTCCAGTAAACGGTATGATTGTCATGTTTTCAATGGCGGTCATTGTAAATACTTCAACAAGTTGTGTTATAAAGATCCATGGGAAGCATGTTTTGGTTTTAAGTGGTCTTTTTGGTTATATTTGACATTAAAAATCGAGGACGATGTTCCACCAAGGGGGAGGGTTCTATAACATCCCTGGTAAAAAATCCATGTAATAAATTTAATAAAGGACAAAAAATAACCAAGGTCATGGTACACTTATTCCAAGATGAATGGTGGGAAAAACATCCTAGTGTGGTTTAATTTGGTTTATTATAGCTAAAGGAAATTGGAAAATGAAATGGAAAAGGCCTTGAAAAAGCAAGAGGCATTATTTAGCATTTATTTATGAAAATAATGAAAATTAGGAGAAAAGGAAGGTGAACGGTCACAAGTTGCATGCGAGGAGGAAAATGATGGAAACATAATGGAAAACTAAAGAAAATAGAGGCATCATTGATAAAAGGCTTATAAGGATCAGTTGGGAGAATTTTCTCAGTTCAGCTTTGGAGCTCTCTCTCTATTCTCTCTCTCTCACACTCTTGGACACTTAGAGTTTTCTTGGAGCACTTCAATATTGGATCAAGAAAGGAAATAGAAGGAAAAAGAAGGAAAAGGGAAGTAAAGATCAAGAAAAAAAGAGCATGATCAAGTGGCTACAACAGGTTTACTTGCAGGCATCAATTTTCATATGTGATTTCATTTCTAGATTTGGCATGCATGGTTATGCATGTGTGTCATTGGTTCTCTTACTATCATTGGAATGTGTTTTTCCAGGTGTGACAATGTTCTTCAGCCTTGCCTTTTCATTTCCGGATATTCATGGTGTGATGGGGTTCTCATGTTTTGGTTGAGTTGGATTTCCAAATGAATTCAAAAATGAGGGAGGTGGTCTCTGAATGAATGAACACATGGCCTAATGATCCATGAAATAGACTGTTGATAGTGGTAAAGCCTCTGGCCTAGTAACCCCTGAATCAGACTGTGGGTTGAGGTTAAGAAAAATATTGTGTTCCTTGGTGGGATTAGGAATTCTCGATCAGTGAATGGAGGGATATACGGTAAAGCCTAGAGGTATGTTCTCTC
>CM076569.1:149906090-150125231 GCA_034641835.2 Pinus albicaulis
CATACTTGATTTTGTAGAGCCACTTGGAAGTCACCATTGACTTCCCCTCAAGACTCGGTACAACCTCCCACACATCATTCTTCATAATGGAATTATACTCTTCCACCATGGCATCCCTCCAAATATCTTCGTCAGTTGTCTCCTCAAAAGTAGAAGGCTCAAACTCACTGATGTTGCTCACCAAAGCCATATAGATACAAAACCTCTCTAGTGCCTTACTCTCTCCCTCAGAGCCTTCTTGGGACTCCCCACAAACTCCTGGGCTTTATTCAAACTCTGTTGAAGCCATCATGGTATCCTCTTCCCTGAAGTAACCTCCTGTCGAGTGAAATCCTCTTGCTCATCCCTCTCATCTGAAGATTGTCTACCTAGAGACTGTGCACATATGGTCTAGAAACTTGTAACCCGGGAACCCATAACCCTTAAAACCTGTGAACCTGTACTTTGTGACCCTAAAACCTGTTGTTACTCACCCGAGACTTAGGAGCCTGCTAATCCCCATTCTCTGACTCATGTGACCTCCTAAAGGCTCGATCCTCCTCAAATTTCACATCCCGCCTAACCACTGTTTTCCTCAAAGTAGAATGTATATGTGATAAGCCTTTGAGGTCTTGATGTACCCAACAAAAGTTCCCTTTTCTGTTGTGGGCTCTAGCTTTGTCTCTTCTCTGAGGGGACATGTGAGTAAGTCAAGCACCCAAAAATCCTAACATGCCCAACTTCAGGCTTCTTCCCTGTAAAATCCTATTTAGGAGTTTTAAAAAAACTCCTATTCTGGATATAAACAGCTATGTTGCATGCCTCAGCCCAAAGGAAAAATGGTAAACCCTGATCATGTAAAATGGCTCTTCCTGCCCCAACAATGGCCCTGTTCTTTCTCTTAGCAACCTCATTCTTGCGGGTTGTATGGAATTGTTAACTCTCTTTTAATGCCCTCCTATGCACAGAAATTTTTGCAGTTATTAGACCTTTTCATTCCCTTCGCTGAAAGAGCAACATTTCCCTCATCATCCCCCTGTTGCTGACCTATATGGTTTGAACCATGTCTAAGCTCCTCCTGCACGAAATCGTCCCAAAGTCTCTCCCAATTGGGCATGTTCTCCCTGGCATAATCCCATGGCTTAAAAAAATCATTCAAGGTTGTCATAACCAACTTTGATTCCTTCA
This sequence comes from Pinus albicaulis, assembly GCA_034641835.2. Taxonomy (NCBI): domain Eukaryota; kingdom Viridiplantae; phylum Streptophyta; class Pinopsida; order Pinales; family Pinaceae; genus Pinus; species Pinus albicaulis. The sequence continues at coordinate 149,907,258 of CM076569.1, forward strand.
CCTCCTCACCAATAGCACCCAACTCATCATGAACCTGTAACACTCTCTGGTAAGGTTTGATGTAACTGTATCAGTTTTAGTCATCTTGGTGTTTCTTAACTTCTCTTTCAACACCATCTTTTTGTTTTTTAACTTGCATAAAGAATCCCACATCTCATATGCATTCTTCTTCCTTGTAAATGGTGAATCACATGGTCTTTAATGGCATCAAGGATAACCCATTTGGCTTTAACATTGTTTTTGTTATATTCGTCCAAAAATGTTGCATCTATAGGAACTATGACAGTCTTCTCAACTATGTCCCACTACTCATATTCCTCTAGAATCAATACTATCATCTCTTTCCATGGGCTGAAATATCTTGTCCCCTCCAATCTATCCTCAAACCTCAAAACCTGTAGCCATATGACCTACTCAACTGATAATAAGGTCCAACCCTCTTTCCAGTGAACAACCTACAACTCTCTTGCAAACCCAGAAAAATTTCAACCTATCCTTAAGAACCCTGAAAATTTTCGATCTTTCCTTGAGAACCCAGAAAAATTTAGACCTCTCCTTGAAACCCAAGACCCAAAAAAATTTAGACCTCTCCTTGAAAACCCAGAAAAATAATCCTTTTTTCTCGAAAACCTAGAAAGATCTCAGCCTTTTCTTGAAAACCCAGAAAGATATCAGCCTTTTCTTGATTGGTTTCCCCCTTCAATATCAATGCTCTAATACCACGTAATTTTTTTTCATTGACCCACTCACCAGTTTTCAGTTTCAATAAGTTTTCTCAGTTTCTTGCTTGTCAGAGTTTAATGTTCATTCATAAATGCATACATAAACAAAAATTATAAAAGAAAACATATTGAATGGTTTGCTGATACTGATGCAGAAAATATAAAAACAAATTCATAAAATGATGCATGTATTTTTGGGCAATGCCTCCGAATAAAACCCGAAGGGAAAACCAGTAGAGTCAATCTTTATTATAAGCTCACAGAAATTCATAAGTTTACAGCAAACGTTTTCCAGCAATAAATGACTGTACTAATCTCAAAAAATGAGCAACTTCACCACCTCGAAAACTGTGCCAAGACCCTCAAAATCTATGCCCAATTTCTGTTGTACTATTGTACGGTCTGACAACAATAAATTATCCTTGTTTTATGAGTTCAATTTCTGTATTGACTACAGATTTCTGATAGCAATCAATGCCTCAAAAATCATGCCAGACCCTATCTCAATTTCTGTGCACATTTTCTGTTGTACAGCCTGCAATAAATGCATTGTATGGCCTGTTCAATCTGTACAATTTTCTGCTGCAATAAATTTTGGTACTTGCGGTTTGTGTATCACCAACTCTCTTGGTATTTGAGCCCCTTCTTGTTGCTCCGCTCCTCTTTATTTGGCTCTCTAAGTCTCTCTCTCTCTCTCTCCTCAAATAAATGAGTAATAATAATGGTGCCTTTTCCCTAGAATCTCCGTTATGTCTCATTATAACGATTTTGACCTAAAACTAAGAACTAATGACTCAGATTAAGTCCTTGGCCAATAAGATCTACGGTTGTGATATAATCTCTCATTATCACAACTTAAGTCACTTTATTCACAACTAAAGTCACTTATGTTCTAAGGATCAGTTTTGGACATTCTCCCACATGTTAAGACAACCAAGCCAATGTGGAAGACACTTGTCTGAGCTAAAAATTCAACGATAGCATCTTTTCAAGTAAACCCTAGGCCCCTTGTTCTTGAGGAAACTCTAGGTGCCTCGTTGGAAATTTTTTATAATGGGATAAAATTGAGTTGCATGCATGAATTCTATTTTCAGTGGATGCATCATCAACTATTACTTGTAAGGGCACCCTCCTAGATCTATCTTTTATCTACTTTTGCAAAATTGTAAAAAGGGGGGAAATTATTATTTTAGAGATAGCAACCTTCTTGCATGAGAAAGATGGTATCATTGGACAGATAGTTTATTTTGAGAAAGACTAGCTTACCTTGAGTTGAGTCAAATCACATGGAGGGCATATGAGCTAAGATAATTTTGGAATAGGGAGAGCCCCTGTAGTGAGAGTTAAATATTTTATTTGTGGCTATTGAGTGGTTTATTTCAGTAATTTTTTCCATTCATTTCAGCCACGTAACTACAGAAGTATTTTGCATGACTATGTCACCTTCTTTAGAGAGCTCAAGGATTTATAAAGGAAGGGTGAATGACCATTATTTCAGTAGTCTTTTAATGAGTAACCAGCATCTTTTCCTTTCCATCTTCTCTACTTCTTTTCTTGCTACCTATACTCTGTATAGAGGCCATATTATCCTGATCAATCTTGTATTTTGTCCTTGTGATGCAACCAATCTCTTAAAACTAATATAAAGATGGCATTTAACTATGCTATTTCTCTAAACTCTTCGAACTTCTTGGTGAAATATTATCCTTTTGTACAGCGATGTAGGTGGTAATTTTGCCTCTATTTTGGTTGTATTTATCATTTAGAGCTATGTCACATGGTTCAGGTTCAAATTCAAGTTCGACAATGATTAAGTTCGATTCAAATTTGAATTTTCCAATAAGGTTCGGATGAGGTTCACCATGGGGTTCGGCTATATAAATTTATCTCTCCATATTTATATTTATATATTTTCTCTATATATATTTTTCTCTATATTTATATATATATATATATATATATATATATATATATATATATCACTATTAAAATGAAATAATAACAAATATTAAATAATAATAAAACAATGTAAGTTTTCTATTTATATTAATACCCATTAAAAAGAAAACTAGAATATGAACTGTGATTTCAATTTCGATAAAACTGATTGCAAAACATTACAATTTCCTTATGCAATAGACTCGGGTCGACCACCAAAATTGGTTCCCTAAATTTGTCGCATTCTAATCTCAAAGAAGTCGCATGGTCTTATGATCTATCATGTTCGGTTTACAGCTCTTGGCACATAGCCCCTTCTTTCAATCTAGGGGACCAGTGTACGAGGAAATTGGGTTTGACGATTTGTTAGCTTCATTAAATTGTTCAATTCTCATTTTGTCCAGAGGATCCTTAGTGGCAAATTCGATTTTGATCCACAAATTTTTGAAAGTAGGTAGGGTTTGAGCTATAGAACCATTTCCAAGTTTCAAATTTCTAGCGATGTGGCGATGGGAACAAAATGTTGACACAAATATTTTTTTTAATTAAACCAATAAAGAATAAAACCCTAAACTCGCAAATTGGTTTACTGCTCAAATTCGAATGGGTCAAATTCGTGAAGGTTCAGTCTTGAGGTTTCGCCTTGAGGTTCTACGAACCTAACCAGATTTGAAGAAAATTTTGAGGTTTGTCGGATTGCAAACCTAAATGTTTAAATTCAGCGAATCATGTGACATAGATTTAGAATGTATATTCTTCTCTACTTTCTTTTCATATCTCGCTATTGCAGATTTAAATTCTCTTGTATTTTATATCTATCAATTTTCTTACTTCTTTGGTTGCTTACATGCATACTAGCAAAGATCCAAGCATAATAGCTCTCAACAATGACTTTTCTAATGGCAACAGGATATGCACAAGATTAGTTTCAAGATAGTGAAGATCCCCAGCATAATAGTTCTAAAATCCACAAATAATTCCACAGATAATAGCCACAGAAGTACCACTGAAATACCAAATTTTCATAAAAATTTCACAGGAATAGTATTACCACAGAAGTATTATCACAGTTTCAAGGTGTAACACCACAGCTCCAAAGCTTAATACCACTGGACCGAGGCTTTCTGAGGCTTAACACATTTCAACAATCCGAGTTCACAGATCCGAGCTCCTATCTGCAATGTAGACCGAGCTATAGAGATGAGCCAACAGAACCCAACCAATAAACTTTTGTCCTCTCGGCCTTCTTCTAATCTCTGATATCTTGTCCAATCTTCATCACAAAACTAACCCAAACAATAAACCTTGAAGTCCTCGGCCTCCTATTTGCTCTTGTAGTTCTTATCTGAAATCTTGACTGAAATTTTGATGCCAGAATGAAGGTTTTAGACGTCAATGTATACTAGTTTCCGAGCTATACGAATAGACACGTCTATTGAGGAGACATGACAACCTAAACTAGTCGGCTTAGGTCGGCTAGGATAAGATATATAATATTTTAACTTAAAAAATCATTTTCTCCCAATCTAAGAAGAGTTAGAGGGCGTGTGATAGCTCGATGGAAAGGAAAATTATCCTCCACAAAATGGTGTCAATTTCATCTTTTAATGAGGTCATTGTCCCATCAAGAAAATTATTTTTGTGAGCTATCATCATAATTTCATTCATGGCAGCCTTCAGGATATTGTGTTTTGGTCAATGTTAGGACTTCGTCTAGGTTTAAAACATTTGTAAGGGTGAAGGCTTCCTTAGCGCATTATGAATCAAGGTAAGGTGTCATCATCATGAGTCAAGGTATAAAGGTGGTTTTAGGGCTTTTACATCAAGAGCAAGGACATCATATAGCAAGGGTTTCATTTAGCTAAGAAATGTGCCTAGGAGGGTTTCATGGAAAAAGGCTCCTTCATTCATCAGTAGATCATGCATCATTATATTAGAGAATTGTCATCGTCTCATGCTTAGGGTTTACTCCTAGGGTTTGCATGAGGCTAGGGCAATAAGGGTTATTCATGTATCGCAAGAATAATTTCCATCTCCAACAATGCCATATTGACATTAATGACAACTTTGACCAACAGTCTCCCCCTTTGTCATTGATGGCAATATTCTTGCCCTTTCAACAATTTCTGCCCTTTTGACATCAATGGCAAATGGGGTGCCCAAGTACTCCCCCTACCAAGTTGCTTCTTGATATGCTTCTTCATTGTATTTCCTTTATCAATGATAGTTCTCCATGATAGATATGTTGCTCCCCCTGTGATAGAGCTCTTCTTTAATGAACTTGCTCCTTAAGCTTTTGCATGCCTTTAAGGAAATGGATGAGGTAGATGATCATAAAACTCCCCCTGCCAGCATAAACTCTTCTAGCCTTTATTTTTGCCTAAGACAAGAAAGATTGTTGCTTTGTGATCAAGTGGAAGACATCTTCAACAATGGATGTGTAGTGGGGACACAATATCATGATCTTCTTCAATGGAATTACTCCTGAGAGATAATCTATCAAGTGATGATTGTCCACATGTGACTCATCAAGGGTTTCATAGGGCTCTTCACGAATAGCTTTTGCAAGAATAATCAAGAATGACAAGCTCCCCCTAATAGTATGCATGGTCTCCTTTTTGGCAGACTTTCATCATCAAAACTTGGAATATCATATCTGCCAAAGATGCATTCATCAAATCAACAACATGTGGTGTTGAGTGTTCAAGAGACTTTCTGATCCAATTTGCTTCTTTCTCCACACATGTGTAACTTTCTTTTCTAGCTTGGTAGTCATGGTTTTAGCTCGTTTAGGGACCCAAGTCAAGTTACAATCACGAGCCATATGTCCAATTTTATGGCAATTGAAGCACTCCACCTTGTTCATGAATGCGGAATAATGACTTCTTCTTGCAAATTTGCTTCTAGGGAGTTGATATGGACCGTTATATTTGTCCTTGTGGTATGCCCTACAATCCTTTTCCATATGCCCAAAGTTTGTAGAAGAATAGAAATAACCAAAAATATACTTTGGTACCTGGGAGATGGAGATTGTCTTTATGTACTTCTGACGTCTTTTTGCCTTGGAATTCTTTGATGATATCCATTGCCTCTTGTATCCTTGACACCATCTGCAAATCTTCTTGGAGTACGGTTTCTTCCAATGTCATCTTGACTCTTCTCCTTGTCTTTGTTGGAACTAGGGGCATCAACATTTCTTCCAGGCTTCTCCACATCCTTATTGTTTGAAGCATTAGGGTTTCCATCATTCTTGTTTGAGGGTTCACCTATATAGCCAAGAGCTGATTTATCAAGAGGAGATATTTGATGATTTACGATGTCATCTAGGGTTTGAGAACTCTTGAGACTCTTGTTCAGATGATCAATTTCTTTCCTTGGGAGATCAATTTCTTCTTTCATCATTTGGCATTCTTCATCCTTCTTTGCTAGATGATTCTCCATTTCATCCTTCATCCTTGAAGCTTCACATGTTTCGGCCTTGAGAGAGGTGATATCTGGTTTTAATTTGAAGATCTCTTCATCTTTTTCTTCTAGTTGGCATATCATGGCATTTCCTTCCTTTTCTGCTTCATCGACTTGTCCTTCCAGGAGAGTCAAAACTTTCATCACCTTTTCAGCTCCTTGTGCTTGTTTCTTTGCTTCTTTTAGTTGAGATTTAAGGGAGGAGATCTCTTCCTTGTATTGACCAATTTTCACTTCAAGTTTGTTCAAGTCCTCGTGTCTTTGTTCAAGATGGCTTGACAAAGTGTCTTCCCTTTTCTTTGCTTTAATATCCAAGTGATTTGTCATGGATATGACTTCTTCATGATACCTTTTCTTGTTTTGATGACATTCCTCCTTTAGCTTGGTGAGCTCCTTATCTTTTTCTTGTACCTGAATATTGAATAGGTCAACTTCCTTCCTTGTCATGTCAAGGTTATGGTCACCATCTTGTGATTGCTTCTTAAGCTCTTCATTTTCCTTTTTCAAACTGCTTATCTTTGCTAGGGCAGCTACAAGTTTTTCCATGAGAACTTCTATGAAGTCTTCTTCATCTTCTAGGTCTTCCTTGGCCTTGATGTCTTCATTCTTACCTTCAGCTTCCTTAATGGGTTATGGATTTCCTTCTTGCTTTCCATCATCTTCTTGACTACAGGTCATGGTCAATGCACCTTTTGAGTGAAAATCTTGAAGTTTGTCACAGATGCCTTTTGTTGAAGAAAATTTTTCCACTTTGGCCTTTATAGGATCTGGTAACCCACTCAAGATTGCCTTCATAGCTATGCATTATTTTCCTTGGATTCTTCTTCCATCGTGCTTTCAGTAATCACTGATTCCCAGACTTCAAACCCTTGAGCCATTAAAGAATTCTTCATTCGTGCCTTCCATATTTCAAAGTTGCAACTGAAAATTGAAGCTTTCCCAATTTGATTGTCTTCAGTTTTCATGGTTGAGGAAGAGATATCTTTGGAAGGATTGGAGGCTTTCTTCCTTGGCTTTTCCATTCGTGTTCTAAGGATCAACCTTCAAGCTACTAGGCTTTGAGTGAAGGTATTGGCTCTGATACCAATTGTTGGAAATACTGAAAGGGGGGTGAATCAATATTTCTTTTCAATTGTTATTTTTACCAGTTAAGATCACTTATATTTAGAACACAAAATGAACAATATAGAATAAGGATTTTATTAATCACATATAACAAGGACTTAAATCCTCTTTTTTATAATGAATTAAGTACAATAATAGTTTAGGGCTCCAACCCTAGATGAAGACACCAATCTTCAATCTCTCAGGCTCCAACCTGTACTTTGCCAAGCACCAACTTGGACTTCACGAGTCTCCAACCTCTAGGGCTCCAACCTCCATGACTCTAACCCTACCTATCTTCCAAGGCTCCAACCTTGTCACTTTGAAGCTCCAACCCTATCTCTGGTACAGGCACCAACCTGGTCTCCTTGAGGACTCCTATCCTCTAGGGCTCTAACCCACAGCTTCAATTCGTCAAGATAAGTTTATGTTTCTTCACGGCTCTCAATATCTTCTTCAACGAGCCCTAACAATCTCTTCACCTCCAGCAGTGCCTTCAAACAATCTCCAAAGCACTTAGCTCATCAATGACAACTTGTCTTTTTAGAAGTTGTCACCATAGCTCTTCATGGCACCCAAACAAAATCTTCAAGGTCACCTCATGATGGCTTTAATGCATCATGGTCTCCAATAGTATCTCCAAGACCAGCTTCTACAAGTCTTCCAAACATCTTCAAGTATCCTTCAAATGAAGGTCAAATCAATACTTTCCAAAACTGATCTTCAAAATGGTGCCTTTAAAACAATGCTTCCAACACCAAATTTGTTTAGAGGTGGCTTCAAGGCTGCTCAATAAGACTGCTCCAAGAGTTCTCAACAATGCTCAAGAAAAGTCCCAAAACTTCTTCAAAGTATCTTCAATATTTGCTTTAGAAATGACAAGGAAGCTACTTCACAAGATATGAAAGTTGCACTTTCAAAACTGAGGATGTGCTTGCAATTTCTATGGTCAAAAGTCTTCACATCATAAGTCAGCTCAAGGTTCAAGATGCCCACAAATAGTTATTCCAAAGCGATATTTAATAGGTCTGCACACCACCCTTAACAATTCTGAGCTTTGTAACACAAGAAGAACAAATTTGAAGACTGTATAATTAGTCAAAGATCTACAAGAATTTCCAAACAACAGACTGCTCCTCAAACATTTTAGACTGCTCCAAAAAATTCTTCCAGATTTGATGTCTTCACTATATGCCTTCAGAATAGATCCATGAAATGACTTCAACACTGCTGCAAGGTCTTCAAGAATGCAATCCAAGTCAAAATCTGCAACCAATCCTTCAGATATGTTGCTCCATTAAAATTGCAAGGATGACTTCAAAAACTTCGTAAATGATTACTCCAAAAGACTTGGCTACATAACTGTTCAAAGATGATACTAATAAGCTGCTACAAGTCTCAAGTTCTCTCCAAGTACATGGTTCATGAATTAAATAATTCACACGCGCATCTTTCGTCATATTATTGTGTGGATCAGATCTCAAGGCTTGATCAGGCTCGGATCTCATGGCTTGATCATGCCGCTCATGCCGCAATTCACCTTCTGCAATTCCTCCCCGGCTTCCCATAACTCATCATTATAACAGAAACATTTGTGCACCCTCGTGCTAAAACGTCCATGCCACCGCCAAAATCGTACTTCTGACTAGAACTGCATTTGGACACAACAATTTCTTGCTCTCTGCTTGATGTCTTACCGCTTCACGGACTTTCGCCCCTGAATCGGAATCAATTCTGCCCTGGGGTTTGATGTACACCCAGATAGCTTGGGAACCCACAACAACAACAAAATTCTTTGGTCTTTGCCTTTCACAGCCTCTGTGGGACATAGACCCGTCTGCATGGAAATATCACAGCTTCACGTTCATCTCATGCCCTCCGATGCTCGTAGACAACTGACAGTGCACATCTCTCTTCAGTCGGCTAACAAACAAAGGCAGTCTCAATCTTTCTTCTTGTTATTGTGGATCCAAGAAAAAGAAGAAGCTGATGAACCCAATAGAGGTTTTTCCTTCCTGGATCTGACACGCAGTGCTCTCAATCATAATGCATCCTCTTGGGAGGATTCCTTAAAGGCACTCTGAGGCCTGCAAGGAGCAGAAAACCAGCCCCTCATAATTAGACTAACAATACAAACCCTTGCTAATTCTTGGTCCAAATGTTGCACGAAAACAAAGCGGGTTCCAAGAGAAATTCTCGAGAGCTTCTTCCATGGACAAAATTTCTGAGCTTGCAAACTACTATACTTCCTTAGGATTGTTAAATACACTAATTCCATTTTGATATTATCAATTTGAAAAAGGTGATCTCAACTTTATTCGCACAAATTTTTTTTATTTTTTTTTTAACCACATATGTTTTTGACAGGGCAGTTGGAACGAGGCTCCCTAGGCTGCGAATTTTGTATATTTTTGTATTAATTAGTCTAACGCAGGGGTTTTGGGGCAGGTCAAAACCCCGAACACATTGTAATAGGTCAAAGGGTAGACCTAGAGTCTGCAAACCACGATTTTCAGACCACGGGATAACGTAGGCTACATCGATATAAATAGATGAATAGTTCGAGTCTAGAGGTAGGCATGAATTAAGACTGATGCTACGTGCGAACTGTTAGATCTGTTTTGGGTTACTTTGGGTAAGGACTCTTGTTGGCTGTGTGCGCGGAGATCCTCAGTCTTGCTGTGTGCGGACCCCGCTAGGCTGTGTGCACGGGCTGGTTTTTGTTGTAAGTGGATCTGAATGTTAATGAATGCGAAGTATTGTAAAAGTATCTGTGTGCTATCTGGATCAGTTATGTTTCCTGCTGAAGCGCATCTGTGATGATTATTTAGCTGCGAATGTATCTGTGTTTTTACATAAGTATATCTGTGATCTGTTATTAATTGCGATTATAAATGCTCTGTGATGGTATCTGATAATGCGCACGTGGATGCGAATGTACTGATTAGATCTGACAGTTGTGTTATGGTTATATGCTGAGTATACTATTAAAAAGGGCTGTGAATAGACTCATTCAACGTAAACCTAGCAAGTTATAATACAGATCTACCTCACATTACCTACTCTCTCCCAGGGTGCGGAAACCTGGTTCCAGCACCCTCCCATACTACTTCGGGTGAGACCTTGGCCTGCGCAAGTAGGTCATTGCCGAAAGGGCCAGTAGTATAGGGGTTTGTTGGCAAACCTTAACCTCCAAACCTGGGTCAGGACCCCTCAAGCCAACAAGGGCCCTTTGTCACCACTATGGCATGCTTTTCACTGTGCATATATTTTACCAGGCACAACCCCACTCTCAATAGTAGATCCACACCAACTTCACACAGTTGATCTAGCTTCTTCAAGCTATACACACAAAAAAAATTATTACACCCTCTTTGATACCACTATTATGTATAAAACGCAAGGTAAGTCAAACATATAATCATGAACAGAATATATAGAAGCAATCACACACATAAAGAACACCAAGAAATACCCTGGGAAAACCCCAACTCCAGGGAAAAACCCAGCCTAATGGAATTCCATTAGTCCTTGGCCAAAATCCTGACCAAGCCTATTGTGGAGCCCTGCTCGACCCTTGGCACTTATACTGGTCGGGGAGCCCAAGCTTGCTCAACCCTTAGCCCATTACAATTACTAATAAGCCTATTTATAGGATTCTTTCCAACCAAATACAACTAGCATAATACCATGTGCCATGAAACCATGTGCCTGAAACCACTAGTTAGAGACCATCAGTCCCTAGTCAAGGTTAATCCTGATTCCTAACAAGCTTTAACATCCAAATAAAGTTGAAACAGAAGTTGAAGAACTCTTATGTCTCAAAAATCATCAAAGAACAAATTTGAAGAACTTATCACAAAAGCGTCGAAGTCTTCAGATGTAACACTCCAAGTTGAAGATAAGGAAGCTACGAGGGTTAGCTCAATTAGTTGAGTCCCTGAAATTAAAGCACCTTTGCTATTGAGAGGTCACAGGTTCAATTCTCTCGTCACTCTTGGGGTCAAGCTCCATGGTTGAGGCGACTGGAAGTGATCCCTTCGGGTGGATTGCTTGCTACAAATATTCCATGGACGTAGCAATCACTGATCTCGGCGGTCCTTGAACCACATGGAAAATATATATATACAGTCCAAGTTGAAGAAAAGGGAACAAACATTGATCCAGATAGTATCACAATTCATAAATTAAAATATCCCAATCAAATTGAAATGAAGACATACTCAGATGTTGCAGTTCAAACGACAGAAGTTTCAAATGAAGATACAACAATTAATCAAGCACTATCTGTGCGTGAAAGAAATAAGATGTCACGTAAATCAAGAAATCGCCACAAACAGGATAAGGGGAAATCAGATCACAAGAACTCCTTGTCAACATCCAAATCATAAAAGCAGACATCTCAACCAGTCTACATATCCATATCACTTAGACCATAAACAACTAACTTATGCTCCAAAGAATGTCGATGTCAGCATAATCCAGTCTTATGATAACAATTCATCCTGAATACTCAATAATCGCAAGGTTCCACAAAAGATTTGTTTGGGATGGTTAGATCATTGTACAGTGCAACAATTCTATACCACACTCAGAAGTTATATCATCTTGTATTGTCGAAGATGTCAGTAACGAGAATTGAGAGAGATGAGAAGGCATTACATGACAGAAAAAGATATCAAGCATTGCCATCAATAAGCTTTGAGAACAAAGATTTTCTAAAGGGGATGGCAATATTGTGAACATAATATATAAGTAATAATTAATAAATAATTTGCATATTGAAGAGACATGTCCCAAAGGACATGACTATTCGAGAAGTGACACCTTGTCTAGTATATTAGCAAGGCCCTCATTTGTAACCAAACATATCATATCTCTTGTATATTCAAACATTCTTATATAAATATATTACTTGTTTTGTGATGGACATTTGTTAAAATGTGCAACTAGGGCCAAATTCCACTTTGGACAACTCATTTGCAGAAGATGATTATTGGATTGAATTCCTCTTTCCGAGAGGACCAAAATCGACCTAAAGATCACTAAATTTGGACAAGGAGAAATATGTTTTTGAATTCAAGCCCACACATGTGCAATTTGTAAAGGTCGGCTTGGGGTCAAGTTGGGAAGATTGATCCCCCTCCATCACATATAAATAGAAGAGACCTTCGTGCTCATTTGGCACATTCATCACACAACATATTCTTCTCTCTCCTTCATTGATTGGGTCATACAAATTGCAGGGCAACCTTTCTTCTTCTCACATGTGCGAGTTTTTGGAGGACAGTTTGACTAGGTGTTGATTTTTTGTTTCAGCCAGATTCGACCAACGTTGGCTGAGCTTTGTTTGACCACATTTGACTGCGATTTTTGTGGGAGAATCTTTGTTTCAGCAGGCCGCATTTATTGGCACAAAAACCGAGATTTTTTAGGTAGGTTGACCTGCTTTGACTGCAGGCCTATTTGACAACACAGTTGACTTATGTTTGACCAAGTTTGACCACTCCAAAGTTGATTGTTTTTTGTTGCTATTTGACTGTCAAGAGAGGTTGAGTTACTCTCTTCTTTGACCAAGCTATTTTGGAAGAGTTTGACTAGACTTTGACTGTTGTTGACTTTCTGGTTAGGGAAAAATTTGACTGTTGTTGACAGCGAGCAGAATTGTAGATTTGACTGGACTGTTTTGGACAGTGGTATTGGCAAGTCAATTTTGACTTTGACTTGTATTATTGGACTCTCTCTCTCTGTTGAACATTTGATATTTATAATAAGAAGATTTGATCAAGGGTTTTCCCCATCTTGGGATTTTTCCCTGGCTTGAGCCAAACTCTTTTGTTCTCTTATCTTCTGCAGTATATTTTTTATGTTCTATCTACATTTACTGTCAATGTGAATTAATGGTTTATGTGATTGTTATTGGAAATTAAGTGGAAATTATCATTGGGCTAATAAAAGGACATTGAAGTAATTGTTGCAAACATAGAACATACCATTGTTATCTAAAATTAACATAGTATAAGACAGTTGAGGACAAACCCAAGCAAGAGAGAAAAGAAATCACTAAGGTATGTATTGGACCAAGATTATTGGACAAGTCTCCATGGCCTCTACATCTTACTTCAAGACTGAGGACAAGCTCAATGACAAATCTAACTATCATGCATGGAAGATGACTTTGGACCTGACTTTGGAAGAGCATGAAGTCTTGGACTATGTGCAAGGAAAAGTGGTGGCGCCTCCTTCAAATGCACATGTTTCTACTAGAACGAATTATAGAAAAGTGAACAATGCAAGTCAAATTCTCTTTCTCAAAACAAGTTGAAGGATATCAAGATGGATAAAGGGGAGTCTATCCAATTCTACTTCATGAGAATAACTGAAATCAAGAATGACCTGCTATCTATTGGAGAATTTATTGCTGACAGGGAGCTTACTCTCATTGCTCTTGGAGGTCTTTCAAGACCATGGGATATATTTGTCACCACCATTCTCAACAATGACAAGATACTTGATTTTGATGAGTTATTGGCTAGATGCACTCAAGAGGAAACAAGGATGGTGGATAGAGATAAATCCAAGGATGATGGATAGAGATAAATCCAACAATGGAAATGAACCTATTGCTTTCTTTGCACATGTTAAGAGGAAAAACGATGTTGGTCCAAGGAGACAAAGTCAAGGATCTAAGAAGGGATTCAAAGGAAGAGGCAAAGGAAGATACTAAAATTGCAACAGGTTCTGCCACTATGCTAGAGAGTGTCCTCACAAGAAAAATCCTCCAAAGGATGACAATAACAACAACAACAATTTCAAAAGCAATCGCACTCAAAGGAACAATAGTTATAACAACAAAGAAAAGAGGAATGTTCTCGTTGCTCGAGAAGGAAATAGTCGACCTCCCAAGAGGACAAGAAATGCCAGGTATGATGAAAGTAATGTTATTTCTATCTTATTTCTGCTCTATCTATTGCCTCCCCTCTGGATAATTTGGATCATTAGTTTATTGATAGTGGGGCCTCAAGGCATTTCACTGGATACAAGGAGGCCCTCCCAAATTTAGTTGAGAAGAAAACTAATCTAAAGATCATACTTGGAGATAATGCCACCAATATTGTAAAAGGGATAGGAACAGTCACTCTTCACTTGAATTATGGTCAAACCATACATCTACAGGAAGTGTTGTATGTGCCCGATTAGAAGAACAACCTGGTGTCTATTTATGTGATGGAAGACAAAGGCTTCAAGGCTTAGTTTTTAAAACAAAGCCAGTCTGAATCGGATTCGGCTTGGTAGACCAAGCCATACCCCTGCCCAAGCTGGCTTGGTAGAAAAATCGGTCCGTTACCGAACTAGACGAGTCGAATAGCGACTCGGCCGAGCTAGTCCGCAGAGAAAAAAGGCGGCAACTTGGACTTGAAACTCAATTTTTATTTTGGATTTTTTTTCTTAATGCCTTTACCCCTCTCCCAAGCCTATAAAAGTGACCCAACCCACTCACATTTCCTCACAACTATCTCATTGCATTTATGTGAGCATTTGTGAGGAATTTGTGAAGAGTTGGAGTTGGTTTTTGGAGCAGCAGTGAGGAGGTTTTTGGGCAATCAATGGAGTAGCATTGAGGAGTTGGTTTTTGGAGCAACATTGAGGAGACTAGAGGTATATTTTTTTCACTTCTCAAATTTTCCCTTGCATTTTTTTGGCAAATTTGGAAATTGAAAAGAGTACTTTTCTAGAAGAAATGAACATTGAAGAGTTGTTTTTTTCTTTTCATTTTTAGACTTTCGTCTTTTCATTTCCAATTTCAAATATCAAAAAATGGCTCCTAGAATGAAAGATGTTGTT
Source organism: Pinus albicaulis (assembly GCA_034641835.2). Lineage (NCBI taxonomy): Eukaryota > Viridiplantae > Streptophyta > Pinopsida > Pinales > Pinaceae > Pinus > Pinus albicaulis. Next base: position 149,922,329 of record CM076569.1, read on the forward strand.
GGGGCATATGTTAAGACGATTGATAATCAAATGTATTACAAATTTTGTCATAAAATAATTAAGGGAGGTGGAGGGGGCATTCACAGGCTGAAACAACACTTGGCTGGTATTAGAGGCCAAATTGTCCCATGTGCATCACCAGCAGAACAGATTGGGGAAATTAGGAAGGAGTTGCTGGAAAAAATTGATAAGTTTGAGGAAGAAAAAGCTAGGAAAAAAATAAGAGGCTGAAATAGGGAGGAAGAAGAGTATAAAACACATGATGGTTGCTAACCCCAATTTTGATTATGAGGGATCTTCATCTATCCCTTGCACTAATACATCCAACCCCTTTCACTATATTCCTCCCTCTTTGGAGTCTATTCAAGAGAAGGGTTAAGGGTAAAATTAAAAAGAAAGGTGATATCAAAAGTTATTTCACAGTCACACCCTCCTCTCCCTCTAATAGTGCACATGGTCCTCAAGCTAATAGAGGTCAAATCCAAGCTACTTTGGATGACCATTGGAAGAAATAATTGAGAGAAACTCTCTGTGATTACATAGTTAGATGGTGGTATGATCTTGATATCCCCTTCAATGCTTCCCGTTCACCATATTATGAACCTATGTTTGATGCCATATTTGTTGCTGGAAAGGGTTTCAAAGGCCCTACTATGCATGAATTAAGGGGATCACTTTTGCAAAAAGAGGTTATGTCCATTGCGGAATATTTGAAAGATTTCAAAAGCTCGTGGGTGAAAATAGGATGTACCAACATTTCAAATGGATGGACTAATCAAAGGAACCATACCATCATAAATTTTCTTATCTTTTGCCCGCAGGGTATCATGTTTCTAAAATCAGTTGATGCATTTGATAAGGTGAAAGATGCACACTTGCTGTTTCAGCTTTTGGTTGAGGTTTTTGAACAGGTGGGGGTGGCTAATGTTGTTCAAATCATCACATATAATGCCTCTAACTATGTTCTTGCCGATAAACTGTTAGAGGTAAAATACAAAACCATCTTTTGGACCCCATGTGTTGCACATTGCATAGACCTCATGCTTGAGGATATTGGTAAAATAGATTGGATCAAGAACACTATAGAGCATGCCAAAAGCATAACAAAGTATATCTACAATCACTCATGGATTTTGAACCTGATGAAGAAAAACACATGGGGCAAGGATCTTGTTAGGCCTGCCATCACTAGATTTGCAACTCATTTTTTGACATTGCAATCTATGTTTTCCCAACATAGAAACTTGCATAGAATGTTTTCCAATGATGAATGGAATGGATATCATTCGGCTCGCAAACAGGATGGCAAAGATGTAAAAAAGAACGTTGATGAAGACATATCTTGGAAAAAGGCAACAGAGATTGTGAAGGTTGTTGAGCCCCTAGTTAAGGTGTTGCAGTTGGTGGATGGGGAAAAATTGGATATGGGTTTCATTTATGAGGTTATGGATCAAGCAAAGGAGCAAATAAAGGCAGAATACAAGGATAGAGTGGCTAAGTAGTGGGCCCATTTGGGAAATCATTGATCAAATATGGAACAATCAACTCCATCACCCTATACATGCAGCTAGGTTTTTTCTGAACCCAAGGTATCATTATAAAGCTTTGGCTGGGGAGATTAGAGATGTATTGATTGAGTGCCTTGAGCGCATGGTCCCTAATGAGAGTGAGCAGCTGGAGATACATCGACAAATCCTTCTTTCAGTAGAGCCACAGGTACCTTTGGTAAGAACCTAGCAAGGATTGCAAGGGAAGTAGATGAGCCAGGTAAACAATTTCAATTTTCAAATTCTTATTTTGCTAAATTGTTTATAATTTGAAAGTTGGATATAATCTGTTACCTAACTCATTACACAACTATGTTTTTTGCAGCACAATGGTGGGAGGCATTTGGTAGCCATTTTCCTCAATTGCAGAATTTTGCAATCCGTATTTTGATTCGTGCAATGCTTCTGGGTGTGAGCGTAATTGGTTTGTCTTTGAGAGGATTCACAGGAAGAAGAGAAACCATTTAGAACAAAAACGGTTAAATGATCTAGTCTACGTCCAATACAACCTTCGGCTGAGATGCAACCAATTGTTGAACAAAAGACCTGATAAAGATCCCATTGTGTTGAAAGATATTGATCCATCCTTAGATTGGGTAGTGGAGAGTCAACTAACATGGTTTGACCTTGATGAGGATATTGGTATTGATTTTGATTTAGAGATGGATGCATTACAGACTGTTCAGTTAAATGCAGATCCACTAGTACCAACTCCAAGTCCTCCAGCTGCAGACACTTCCTCTACTCAGCCACGACGCAGGCACATAGCTTGTCTATCTCAGCATGTAGATGCTGCTAGTGCTACTACTTCTACAATTGCAGTTGGAGATCTTGATGAAGAGGAGGAGCCATGGGTTTCCCTGTCTTGCTCTGATTCAGAGTCTGAGCCAGATGTTGTTGGCTTCTCTAGCAGTACTGACTAGTGATGTTTTGTTGTAGAGGCCATTTAGAGCCTCCTTGGTTATGTGTTGTTGTTCTAATCTTTATATATTACATGTATTGGACAGTGTACTGGGTGAAATTTTGATATAATAGATATATTCATGAGCATACTTTGATCATATTTTGTCTTCTCTCTATATTCTAATGCTTTGAGTTTGGAAACATGAATGAAAATCTTTAAAAATATGTTTTTCCATAAAAAATAAATATTTAATGTATTTTTTACAAAGACCGAGTCATTGAAATCAACTAGGTCGAATCGATACTGAGTCGCAGTCGACCATTGGCCGGTTCTGAATCTGAGTCTGAGTTTTAAAACTATGCTTCAAGGTAGTTTTCATTAATGGAAAGGTACATATATGGCATAGAAACCCTAAAGATGCTTTTACTCTTAGATTTAGGGTTGATGGTCTCCATCAAGTTGGTGGAAGTCCTTTGGGAGCTTTGGCAAGTGATACTTCTCTTCAATGTGAGCTATGGCACTACAAAGCCTTACCAGGGAGATGGTCACAAGGATGCCCGAGTTTGATATGAACCATGAAGGAGTCTGTCAGGGATGTGCAACTGGGAAACATACAAAGGGACCATTCCCTTCTAGTGAAAGCAAGACAACTGATATTCTTCAATTGATCCATTCTGACTTGTATGGTGCCTAGTCCGTAACTTCATTAGGAGGATACACATATTATGCAATCTTTGTGGATGACTTCTCACGCAAAACATGGATTTATTTCTAGAAGAAGAAGGAAGAAGTGTTCAAATGCTTATGTTCTTTCAAAGCACTGGTGGAGAATTAAACAAGGAAGAAGATCAAGACTTTGAGGACTAACAATGGAACCAAATATGAATCCAATGAATTCAACGAATTTTGCAAAGAGGCTAGCATTAAGAGGGAGACGATTGTTCCATACAATCCAGAGAAAAATGGTGTTGCTGAAAGGAAGAATCGAATAATCATGGAAGCCACCCATGCCATGATCTATGATCAAGGTCTACCAAAATTCTTGCACGGAGAAGTTGCCAACACTGTTGTATATGTTCAAAATAAAAGCCCTCATCAAGCTTTGGATTTCAAGACACCCAAAGAAGTTTTCACTGGTAAGAAACCTGATGTTTCTCATTTTAGAATCTTTCGTTGTCTTGTGTAATTTCATGTGCCTAAAGAGAAAAAGAATAAGTTGGAAGCTTCTGAGAAGAAAGGTATATCCATTGGTTACAATGAAAATTCAAAGGCATATACAATTTATGTACTTGGTCAAACAGATGTGGAAGTAAGCAGACATGTTACCTTTGATGAAGACACTGCCCTCGGGAAAGCCAAAGATCTCCCCATCTCAAGGAAGGACGATGATGATGCTGCTGAAAAACAAGAAGAACCTCCGATGGATGAGCCTATGCCCAATGTTGATGACCCAATGGATCCTCTTGATCCACCTCCTGGTGATCCCTCTACCTCAAGGAAAAGACCTCTATGGCTCAACGATACACTTCAAGACGCTGAAAAGCATACCGCTCTAAGAGGGACATGTCAAGAAAGTAAGAAGCCTAACAGGTATAAGTGTACTTGGTTGTCATGAGTATTATTATTCAAGTTGAACCTTGCACTTTCGAAGCAGTTATAAAGCACCAAGTATGGAAAGATGCGATCAATGAGGAATATGAATCAATCATGAAAAATGATGTCTGGGAAGTGGTGCATAGACCCAAGGACAAGTCTATGGTCACTTCTAAATGGATCTACAAAATAAAACATGGAGTTGATGGAAGTGTTGAAAAGTATAAGGCAAGGTTCGTAGCTTGTGGCTTCTCTCAAAAGGAAGGAGTGGACTATTGTTAAATTTGGACAACTAGGTCCAAACTCCATGTTATGATGCTCAGATTAAGAGGCTAATATTTTTGTTGGATTCCTCTTTCTGAGAGGTGTAAAATCCATATAAAATATATCTTAATCCAATGAGCAGAACTTATATTTTGAATTTATTATTCTTAATGAATTATATGTGCAAGGTCGGCCAGTTTTGTAATGTAGGCTCGCATGCCCAACAGATGTGTCACACACCCTCATTGATGGATATAAATACAGGAAAAGTTGGAGAGAATTTCATCATCATCATAACTCACATCTTCCTCTCTCATCAAATAGTACGAGCTACCTAAAGGACGAGTTTCAGCCACACGTGTGAAGGAGAGAGAGGACAGACCGTACGGCTGGGCTGAAGTACGACTTTCTGCTGCTAGGGTTTCGCAGAAAGGTTGACCAGCGTTGACTTTGGTCAACGCATGGTCCAATCAACCTAAAAACTTGTGGAAGGTTCGATTTTTGAAGGCCGTACTACCTGGCACAAAAATCGAGGTCAAAGGGTTGACCGTTTTGCTGCTGCGTTGACTTTTAGCTTGCTGCCCCTGCGTTGACTTTTTCAGGACAGCGTTGACTTTTGTAGAGTTGACTTGGGTTGACTCATCTGCTGATTGGAGGGCTGTTGTGACACATACTGGGCTGGCTGATCAAGGAGACTTTGCTGGTTGAAGCATCCTGTTGACCGCCGAAACGAACACACACATTTTTCCTGTTTCTGATTTGTCTTCTGTAAGATCTACTTTTATGTTCTATCTGCATTTTGCTTAACTACTTGTATGATTGCTGAAAGAAAAGTGAAATTGCTCCTAGCATAGAACATCTACAAAACTTTACATGGTATCAGAGCTGAGGTGAAGACAAACTCTATCTATAGCAATCATCACCGGAGGAAATGGGTTCCACTAGTCTTGAATTCAAGGAGAATGACAAGCTGACCGGAAGTGATGACTTCCATGCCTGGAAGATGATATTAGATCTCAAATTAGAAGATCATGATCTCCTGGATCATGTGACAGGGAGGATTCAAGAACCTCCATCCAATACCTCTGCTGCTGTTAGAAACAAGTATAAGAAGGGAGAAATCAAAGCAAAGCTGCTGATCAGGGAATCCATAAATAAGAGTCTGGTTGCCTACATATCTGAACTAGGCACATCCAAGGAGATGTATGACAAATTGATACTTATGTTCCAAGTAAACAATGTGAACCAAGTGCTATTCCTCAAGAACAAGTTGAAGAATATGAAGAAGGGCCGAGACGAGTCTATTCAAACTTTCTTTATGAAGTTGACTGAAACCAGGAACAATCTGCTAGCTATTGGGGAGACAATAGTTGATCGTGAGATGGTTCTCACCGCACTTGGAGGACTTCCATATGAATGGCAAGTATTCACAACTACCATTCTCAACAATAATACCATTCCTAACTTTGATGAACTTCTGTCTAGATGTATGCAAGAAGAAACAAGGATGAAGGAATTCGATAATGAAAGAAATGCTGCCTATGGTGCTCATTCCCGAAAGAAGAACTCTGGTGGTTCTAAGGACAAAGGAAGGACTAAGACTCAAGAGAAGAAGGGTAAATGTTTCACCTGCCATAGGACTGGACACTATGCTAGAGAATGCCCCTTCAAGAAGGATTCTCCCGGAACCAAAGTGGACAACAATAACAAGCGAAGGAATGAGTTCAAAGACTTTTGCAGAGAAGCTGGCATTAAGAGGGAGACTACCATTGCATATACTCCTGAGCAGAATGGTGTTGCTGAACGCAAGAATAGGACTATTGTGGAAGCTGCCCGTGCCATGCTATGTGACCAGGGTCTACCAAAGTTTCTGTGGGGAGAAGCTGCAAATACTGCTGTGTACATTCAAAACCGATGCCCTCATTTCGCTTTGGACTCCAAAACTCCCGAAGAGGTTTTCTCTGGTAAGAAACCTGATGTCTCACATTTTAGAATTTTTGGATGTCCTGTCTATTTTCATGTGCCGAAAGAAAAGAGAAGTAAGCTGGATGCTACTGGGAAGAAAGGAATGTTTATGGGCTACAGTGAGACTTCTAAGGCATATAGAGTCTATGTACCTGGTCAAAGGGAAGTAGAAATAAGCCATGATGTCACTTTTGACGAAGATGCTTCCCTGAAGAAAGTAGTAGATCTTCCAAGATCTGAAGAAAATCATGAAGAAAGGCCTGGAAATCAAGAAGAACCGCAGGATGAGACAATGCCTGATATTGAAGGACCAATGGACCCTATTGATCCATCTCCTTCACTGGGAAAGAGACCATCATGGCTCGGGGACACCCTCGAAGATGCTGAGGGTCATGCTGCCCCAAGGGGGACATTCCGAGAAAGCAAGAAGCCTTGTAGATACCAAGGGTATCTAGCTGCCATGAGTACTATTGTACAATCTGAACCTGGATCTTTTGAGGAAGCCGTAAAGCATCAAGTTTGGAAGGATGCTATGCACGAAGAATATGAGTCCATAATGAAGAATGATGTCGGGGATGTGGTCCCGAGACCGAAGGACAAATCTGTTGTCACCGCGAAATGGCTCTACAAGATCAAACATGGATCTGATGGGAGTGCTAAAAAGTTCAAGGCAAGATTTGTTGCCCGTGGCTTCTCTCAAAAGGAAGGAATAGACTATGATGACATATTTGCACCTATGGCACGATATACCACCATTCGATCAATCATAGCCCTTGCTGCTACGCAAGGATGGAGTCTTCATCAGATGGATGTCAAGACCGCTTTTCTGCATGGTGCAATAAAGGAAGAGGTGTATGTGGAACAACCTCGGGGATTTGAAGTTCAGGATCGAGACACTCATGTCTGCAGGTTGAAGAAAGCCCTCTATGGGTTAAAGCAAGCACCCAGAGCTTGGTACGAAAGGATGGATAGTTACTTGATGAAGCTGGGCTTCACTCGAAGTAATGCTGATCCGAACCTTTACTTCAAGGTTGTGAAAGAGAAGCCTCTCATTCTAGTACTATATGTGGATGACCTCTTCCTGACTGGTGATGACCCTCTCATTCATCAATGTAAGAGGGAGCTTGCTGCTGAATTCGAGATGAAGGACCTAGTACTGATGCACTATTTCCTAGGCCTGGAGGTCTGGCAGAGACCTGGAGAGATTTTCCTTTCTCAAGGAAAATATATTGTGAAGCTTCTGGAAAGATTTGGGATGGTGGACTGTAAGTCCGTGTCGACATCGATGGAACTCAACTTTAAGAAGTTGAGTGGCAGCGCTGCGGGGCCTATCTTGGCCAATCCTACTGAGTATCGTCAACTCATAGGAGCTTTGATGTTCTTAGTGAACACCCAACCGGATATATGTTTTGCAGTGAACACTTTGAGTCAACAGATGGTTGATCCTCATCATTTTCACTGGGTTGGTGCCAAGAATCTTCTGAGATATCTTCGGGGCACGATAGACCATGGGCTGAGATACACTGCCGGGAGTGTGACACTCCGTGGATATACTGATGCCGATTGGGCTGGCAGTGTGGTGGATCGTAAGAGCACATCGGGATGCTGCTTCAATCTTGGTTCTGCTTCGATCTCATGGATGAGCAGGAAGCAGAAGTCGGTGGCTTTGAGCACCGCGGAGGCCGAATACATTGTCGCTAGTAAGGGCCTTCTCGTTGTAGCTGGGCTTGTCATGGAAGCTCTTTAGTGAGCCGTTTGGACATGTGCTAGATACCACTGTGATACTCTGTGATAACCAGAGTGGGATTCGTATGACTGAGAATCCTGTGTTCCACGACCGATCCAAGCATATTGATATCAGGTACCACTTTATCCGGGATATGGTACAGCGAGGCGCCGTAAGGCTCGATCATATAGGAACCGATGAGCAGGTCGCGGATATTCTCACTAAGCCCCTGGGGAAGGTCAAGTTCCTAACCTTCCGTGAGAGTCTTGGTATCGTGGAACGACCCTATGATGTGGGTCCCGTTGGACGATGAGCTCTGGGAGCTCTGGGGGGCTTTGGGGATAGCTTCTCGGAGCTATAAGCACTCATAATGCTTCTGCCCCACCCTTGTGATTATTGAGCCGGTTCGCCTCTCATTTATCTGTGCCCCGTATGCATCCTACCCATTGAGTTCAGGGCTCATGGGAAGTACCTCTCATTTGGCCAATGAGGTGGGAAAAGCTAGAGACTATTAGCAAAGACTGATGGACGCATCAGAGATTGCCGTACTCTCTATCTAGGATGGCACGGTCCAACCACTTGATCCGGGATCAAGATTTGTGAGGTCTGGGACCTCTGGACTGACTATGTCAGTCGGGGGATGATGTCTTTGTGACTGACCCACTTCTGTTCTGAAATAAAGAAGCCAGCAAAGCAAGTTTCGGCGGGATGACACACGATGTTGATTGCACTAATAGATGGAGTTCTCCCTAGTTGAGAGGGAGTGTTAAATTTGGACAACTAGGTCCAAACTCCATATTAAGATGCTCAGATTAAGAGGCTAATATGTTTGTTGGATTCCTCTTTCTGAGAGGTGTAAAATCCATATAAAATATGTCTTAATCCGATGAGCAGAACTTATATTTTGAATTTATTATTTTTAATAAATTATATGTGCAAGGTCGGCCAGTTTTGTAATGTAGGCTCGCATGCTCAACAGATGTGTCACACACCCTCATGATTGATATAAATACAGGAAAAGTTGAAGAGCATTTCATCATCAACACAACTCATCATCTTCTCTTCTCATCAAATAGTACGAGCTACCTTAAGACAAGTTTCAGCCACACGTGTGAAGGACGAAGAGGACAAATTGTACGGCTGAGCTGAAGTACGGATTTTCTGCTGCTAGGGTTTCGCAGAAACTTTGACCAGCGTTGACTTTGGTCAACGCTTGGTCCAAACAAGCTGAAAACTTGTGGAAGGTTCGATTTATGAAGGCCGTACTACTTGGCACAAAAATCGAGGTCAAAGGGTTGACCGTTTTGCTGCTGCGTTGACTTTTAGCTTGCTGCCCCTGCGTTGACTTTTCAGGACAACGTTGACTTTTGTAGAGTTGACTTGGGTTGACTCATCCACTGATTGGAGGGCTGTTGTGACACATGCTGGGCTGACCAAAGGAGACTTTGCTGGTTGAAGCATCCTGTTGACCGCCGAAACGAACACACATTTTTCCTGTTTCTGATTTGTCTTCTGTAAGATCTACTTTTATGTTCTATCTGCATTTTGCTTAAACTACTTGTATGATTGCTTCAAGGAAAGGAAAATTGCTCCTAGCATAGAACATCTACAAAACTTTACAAACAACTATGATGAAATATTTGCACCGGTTGCTCGATATACCACTATCAGATCTACATCAAATGGACATCAAGACTACCATCTTGCATGGCTCACTTAAGGAGGAAGTCTATTTGGAACAACCGCAGGGGTTTGAAGTTCAAGATCGACGGTCTCAGGTATGCAAGTTGAAGAAAGCCCTCTATGGGTTGAAGCAAGCCCCTAAGGCTTGGTATGAGAGAATTGATAGCTATCTTATGAGGCTGGGATTTACAAGGAGCCATGCTAATCCAAACCTGTACTTCAAGGTTGAAAAGGACATGCCACTTATTTTGGTCCTTTGTATTAATGATCTTTTTCTAACTGGTGCAGACCCTCTCATTTATCAATGCAAGAGGTAGTTGACTTCCGAATTTGAAATGAAGGACCTAGGACTAATGCATTACTTCCTAAGCTTGGAGGTCTAGCAAAATCCAAGTGAGATTTTTTTTTCTCAAGGAAAATACATTGTGAAGCTATTAGAAAGATGTGGGATGGTGGAATGCAAGTTTGTGTCTACTCCAATGGAACTCAACTTCAAGAAGCTATGTGGAAGTGTTGTTGGTCCCAAACTGGAAAATCCTTCTTAATATAGACAACTTGTGGGGGCCCTGATGTTCTTGGTAAACTCTCTGCCAGACATATGCTTCATTGTAAATAACTTGAGTCAATTTACGGTTGAGCCTCATCACATACATTGGGTTGTCGTAAAGAATCTCTTAAGATATGTTTGTGGAACTATCAACTATGGACTAAGATACACTACCGAAAATTTGAGGCTACATGGATATTCTAATGTTCACTGGGCTGGCAGTGTGGTGGATAGAAAAAGCACGTCAGGATGTTGCTTCTCTTTGGGATCTGCTTCAATTTCTTGGATGAGTAGGAAGCAAAAATCAATTGCTCTAAGCACCGTCGAGGCCGAATATATTGCAGCTAGTATGGCAGGTTGTGAACAATGTTATTGGAACTGAATCGGTTCCGGAAAACCAGTTGGTCCAACCAGTTTGGAGGCAAAACCGATCCGAACCGGCCCTCCGAACCAGAAATGACCGGTTCGGCACCAAACCGGCCGCTTCAGTACCGATCCGGTTCGGACCGGTTCCACCGGTTCACAAGCCAAGGCATTAAAAGAAAATATATATATATAATTTTTTTAATTTTTTTTAATTATTATTTGTCCTCGTTACTAACGCTACCCTAGGCCCCCCTAAAGCTACTTAAACACCCCCACCCCCTCTATTTCACTCACACTATTCATTCGAGTCTCTTGCAATCCTTGAGTTGAGTTCGGTGAGGAGAATTCAGAGAGTTTTTTGTAGGGTTGTTTTAAGGGAGATTTTTTGCAAATTTGAAGAGCTGATTGGAGTCTTGGAGAGTTGTTGGGTTGGCAGAATTTCGAGCTACTTCAAAGATTTTTTTTTCCCAAAGATCTTTGGGATTTTTTCAATGGTTTTTGCAACTAGTGGAAGATTTTTTTTTTATTTTGTTGGGGCTGCTACATAGTTAATTTCAAAGGATTTTGGAGCTGATTTTCTCCAAAATTTTAGAGGGTAAATCAAGGGCCATGGGAATCAAGCCATAATCCCATTGTAGACTTGGATGCTACTCATTCTTTAGATGAGGATAAGGAGGATGATCTGAATGATGATGATTGATCATTGATTTGTTGTAGTTGTAGCTTGTAGTATTGTAGGTTGTAGCATAATACTATGATCTATGATGTTATTTTGGACTATAAAGGCCTTTTAGACCCTGCTTCTTGATGTTTGTAACATTTTTGGTTCAACGATGTTTTTGCACCAAGTGCTATTTTGGTTGTATGCACTATTACTTGCTATATAAATGACAACTTCTGCATATTTGTGTATAAATGGTTTGGATTCATATGGATGCACATGAATATATCTGTTTTTCTTTAAAATATGAATATTTTATGTGTTTTTGGTAAACCGTTTTTTTTTCCAATTTTTTTCCGGTTTCGATCGATTCCCAGTCCACAAGGTTTTCCAGTTCAGTTCCAATAACATTGGTTGTGAAGCTATTTGGTTGAGGAAGCTCTTCAGTGAGCTATTTGAGCACGTGTTGGATACCACCCTTAGCTACTGCGACAATCAAAGTGGGATTTGCCTTTCAAAGAATCTTCTGTTCCACGACCGCTTCAAGCATATTGATATCAGGTACCACTTTATCTGGGATATGGTACAACAGGGAGCAATAAGGCTCCAACACATCAGGACTGATGAACAGGTTGCTGACATTCTCACGAAGCCCTTGGAAAAGGTCAAGTTCTTAACCTTCCGACAGAGACTTGCAGTCATGGAAGGACACTCCAATGAGGGTCCCGCTTGAGTTGGACATTGAGCTTTGGGAGCTCCTAGGGTCCTAGGGTACTTCTTGGAGCTATGTGCGACCATAGGGTGAGTGGTTCACCTTCCCCTATAGGTACATTGTGTACAGGGTGACTGGTTCACCTTCCCTTGTGATACCCCATCATGATATATGTGAGCATAAGGTGAGTGGTTCACCTTCCCCTATGGTTGATGATATATGCATAGGATGAGTGGTTCACCTTCCCCTATGGTTGATGATATATGCATAGGATGAGTGGTTCACCTTCTCCCTAGCATACATCCTACCCTTGCAGTCTAAGACTCTTTGGCCAATGAGTTGGAAAAAGTGGTTAGGGACCATAGCACTGCAGATGGACACATCGTGTATTGTCGTACTCCCTATGTCTAGGATGCATGGTGTTCAACAACTTGATCGCTGAGGATCAAGTCTGATTGGGGTTTTACCCCTAGTTATGTGGACCGACTTTTGTCAGTGGAGAGTGGTAACTTGGTAAGGTCTTCTGACTCACTCTCAATCGATCCTTCTTATTATCTATATCAATATTTGGCAAAAATGAGATGAGATGCAGAGATAGTACATGATGATCCGGATGGATATTGGCAGGTGGAGTTTTTCCTAGTTGAGAGGGAGTGTTAAAGTGTGCAACTAGGGCCAAATTCCACTTTGAATAACTCATTTGCAGAAGATGATCACTGGATTGAATTCCTCTTTTCGAGAGGACCAAAATCGACCTAAAGATCACTAAATTTGGACAAGGAGAAATATGTTTTTGAAGTCAAGCCCACACGTGTAATTTGTCAAGGTCAACTTGGGGTCAAGTTGGGTAGATTGATCCCCCTCCATCACATATAAATAGAAGAAACCTCCATCCTCATTTCGCACATTCATCACACAACATATTCTTCTCTCCTTCATTGATTGGGTCATACAAATTGCAGGGCAGCCTTTCTTCTCCACACGTGCGAGTTTTTGGAGGACAGTTTGACTGGGCATTGACTTTTTGTTTCAACCATATTTGACCAACGTTGATCGAGCCTTGTTTGACCTCATTTGACTGTGATTTTTGTGGGAGAATCTCTGTTACAACAGGTCGTATTTATTGGCACAGAAACCGAATTTTCTGGGCAGGTTGACCTGCGTTGACCGCAGTCTTGTTTGACCATAGGGTTGACTTCTGTTTGACCAAGTTAGACTGCTCCAAAGTTGATTGTTTTTGTTACTATTTGATTATCAAGAGAGGCCGAGTTCCTCTCTCCTTTGACCGCGTTGTTTTGGAAGAGTTTAACCAAACTTTGACTGTTGTTGACAGAGAGCAGAATTGTAGATTTGACTGGGCTGTTTTGGACAGTGGTATTGCATCATCAAATTGGCAAGTCAATTTTGACTAACTTTGTTTTATTCTACTCTCTCTCTGTTGAACATTTGATATTTATAATTAGAAGAATTGATCAAGGGTTTTCCCCATCTTAGGGTTTTTCCCTGGCTTGAGCCAAATTCTTGTGTTCCCTTGTCTTGGCTTGTCTTCTGCAATTTATTGTTTATGTTCTATCTACAGTTACCGTCAATGTGAATTAATGGTTTATGTGATTGCCATTGGAAATTAAGTGGAAATTATCATTGGACTAATAAATGGACATTAAAGTAATTGTTGCAAGTATAGAACATACCATTGTTATCTAAAATCAACAACATTCTTATCTTCCAGATATTCGGAATATCTTGTTGCATATACGAACTTTTTTAGTTACAGACTGTGCCTTTTGCATAGTTTTAAAAACCAAAACTGGTTACCAAATCGGTCCACCTAATAAACTAGGTTTCAAACCGAGACTGGTCAAATCTCAATGAACCGGTTTTAAAAAATATACATTAAATAAACAATTTTTAATGAAAAACAAACTATTTTTAAGATTTAAAACCATGATTCCAAGCCAATAGAGACAAAATATGCAAAGTTTTCTCATCTATATACCATGTAAAGGTGAATATATCAAAATGGCACCAAGAGCAATACATATCATTGACAAAATACATAAGCAATGAGGCTCTAAATGGACTATAAAGTCCAAAAACAATGCTACAAGCTATGAGGCCATTGGCCTACTACAAGACTACAAGTCTACACATGATCAATCATCAAATTCATCACCACTACTAGACACAGGATCATCAACAGGAGCTACATAGACATCATCTGGATCAGAGTTTGAGGATGCCTCAGCCTCATCTGCAACATCAATAGTAACACTACCACCAATAATAATAGAAGTGGACCTAATGGAAGCACAAGTTGGTCGAGTTGCACGACTAGTACCTTCCATTGGTTGTTTTCCTTTGCTTGATGTGACTACTAATCCTGGTTCTGATGGCGCTACCAAATCTGCTTCATCCCCCCTAACGCCATGTCCATATCAAAATCAGCATCAAACTCAAGATCTTCAGTCTCCACCCATTCTGATGTTGGATCAATATCTTCCAACACAATGGGATGAGGTCTTACATTCATCGTTTGGTTGCACCTTAGTCGAAGGTTGTATTGCATCAAGAAAAGATCAATTAACCGTTTTTGTTCCAAACGGTCTCTCTTCTGCGTGTGCATGCGCTCAAAAACACACCAATTGCGCTCACAACCTGAAGCACTGCAAGTTTGGCTGAGGACTATAATTGCAAAGTTTTGCAATTGAGGACATTGGCTGCCAAATGACTCCCACCAATGTGCTACAAAGAAAAAGACATTAATTAGTAACTTAGTTCATTTCATTACCTATTTACAAATTACAAGTATTTATAGATAATTTGAATTGTAAATTTGTAAACAATTTAACTTGAAAAGAAAAACAAATTGGAATTGCTTACTTGGTTGATCCACATCTCTTGACATCTTTGCCAAGTTTTTGCTAAAGCTACCAGTTGCCATACTGAAAAGAGTAAGTTGTTTATGTATTTCCAACTGGTTTGCATGGTTAGGGACCATGCGCTCCAAACAATCAATCAATCCATCTCTGACATCCCCAACCTGCATATCTCCCAGCTGAGCTTTATAAGCATACTTTGGGTTCAAAAAATACCCAACTGCATGTATAGGACGATGGAGTTTAAACTTATCCTTGTAAGTTGCTTGTATCTGCTCCTTTGCCTTATCCATAGCCTCGTAAATGTTAGCCCATGGCCAATTTTTCCCCATCCACTATCCTTAGCACCTTAACAAGGGGCTCAATAATTTCCACAAGCTCTGCAGACCTTTTCCAAAAATATTTGTCAAAAAGTTTATTTTTGGTGTCTTTGCCATCTTGTTCACGAGCCCTCCACCGAGATTCAATCCAATCATTAGAAGAAAACATTTTTTGCAAGTTTTTTTGTTGAGAATTGAGGCATTGCAACGTGAGGAAGTGAGTCGCAAATCTCGTAATTGCAAGCCTAACAAACTCTTTTCCCCCAGTGTTTCTCCTTATTAGGCTCAATACCCATGAATGATTGTAGATGTATTTTGTAATGCACTTGGCATGCTCTACAATGTTTTTTACCCACTCCACTTTGCCTATGTCCTCAAGCATGAGGTCTATGCAATGTGCAGCACATGGAGTCCAAAATATGGTCTTATATTTGGACTCAAGCATCTTTCCAGCAAGAACATAGTTTGAGGCATTATCTGTGATGACCTGCACAACATTCAGCTCCCCCACTACATGAATAATTTCATCCAAAAGCTCAAATAGAAGGATTGCATTATTCACCTTATCAGATGCATTAACTAATCTCAAAAACATGGTTCCTTTAGGGCAAGAAACAAGGAAATTAATGATAGTGCGATTCTTTCCATCGGCCCATCCATCCAACATGATAGAACAACCTATTTTGAGCCATGACTCTCTATACTCAGCCAAATACTCATCAATGGAAGAAATCTCTTTTTGCAAAAGAGCTCCCCTCAAATCATGCATAGTAGGGCCTTTGAAGCCCCTTTCCTGCAGCTATAACAAAGTCTCACATAGCTTGGTAATAAGTTGAGCAAGCAGCATTAAATGGGATATCTCCAGCATACCACCATCTAGCAATGTCAATAAGAAGATTCTTTGCATTATTTTTTCTAATGTTCATCCAAATTGGGTTGACGACTTGGCTAGGAGGGAGGATTAGCGGAGACAATGGTGGCGGAGGATGAGAAATAACTTTGGATGTTTGTTCTCTTTATTCCTTTAGATTGTTGGCCAAGAGCAAGAGGAACATAGTGAAAGGGGTCATTGGTGGAAGAGATAGAAAAGGAGTCTTGAATCTCACAATCATCATACCCACTCTCTTTCATGGCTTGTAATAATTCCCTCTACCTTGAAATTTCTTCTTGGATGGCCTTCTCCCTAGCCTTATTCTCCTCAAACTTTTCAAAGTTGGCAAGGTATTTTGCCCTAACAGGACCTAACACTTCCTTTGGTGCTTCACACGGCTTTACTTGGTCTTTTATCCCAGCCAAGTGTTGTTTCAATTTGAGAATACCCCCACCTCCAATAGATTTATTACAAAATTTGCATATCATTTTTCCATCAATCACATCACAATGAGCCCATGCAGTGTCCTTGACTTTTGGAGCCATATTGGCTTGAAATAATTAAAATTTGCAAAGAAATCTAACATCTAAAAAAATTTGCAGCTAATAAAAATGGAAAACCTAAGATAAATTTAAGAAAAAAAATGCATATGTAGCATACAAAATTTGATAGCATAGAACTAGAGATTAGATAGCATAGAACACATAAAAAATTTAATACATGGACAACAGTGAAATGAGGAATTTTCAAGTGAAAATCCTTACTTGGAAATGCAAACTAGCGTCCTTAGCCTCCTCTTAGAGATGCCAACTCTACTAACAGCTCCAAAATAGCTCCAAAATAGCTCCAAGTCCAACTCCAAGCCTCCAAGATGACTACTCCAGCAAAAAATCAACACTCTCCAGGTTCCCAATCAAACTCACAAAAAGTCCAAATGAGATGTGTGAAGCACATGAGGGGGGTGAGCTCCTTTTAAAGGCTTGGAGCGGGTGTTTTTGGAGGTAAACAACCCTTACTTTCCCTCCAAAACACCCAGGAAGCTTCCAAAAAGAGTTCTTATGGGTCTGTCACCGTCCACTGCAGCCTTGGCAATGCACTAGCCGGTTTGGTCCGGTTTTTGTGATTTTTTGGAGAAGTCGGCCCTTAAACTGACCAGTTTGACCGATTTTCGGTTCATGCAGACCGGTTTTTAAAACTATGGCCTTCTATGGAAAAGGTTTCTTCACCTTTTTATTTGAACTTAAAGAAGATTGGGATCTCATATTCAAGAGTGGCCTTTACTTCATGGGTGCTCAGGGACTTTACTTGGATCGTTGGACCCTGGATTTGTAATCCTGAGAATGATGTTCCCTTAGCAGTTCTAGTGTGGGTAAAACTCTCTCACTTACCTTTTCACTATTGGGATGAGGATACTTTGAAAAACATCGAAAATGCCTAGGGAAGATACATAGATAGAGCAAAACCAAGAGATTAAATGTATGCATGTACTCGTATCTGTGTAGAAGTAGACCTTGAGAAAGGCCTTTCAGAAGTAATTCAACTCACATTAGATAATTGGTCTTTCATTCAGTAAGTGGATTATGATCAAATCCTTTTCAAGTGTAAACAATGTCATGAGAATGGGCACTTTGCCAAGCACTGCCCCGAAAATGAGGATGCCCTCAAGCAGCAATATAATGGGGGTCAATGGCGAATCCAAAAGTGAAGAGGACAAACACGCCAAAAACCCCAAGGAGCCAAGGACCCTTCCTCCTCCATCAGGTCCTCAAAACACAGGGAAATATTCATCTACAAGAGTTGGGAAGAAGATTTATCAACATGCAAATCAACTCATTAACTTGGAAAATGAAGAGGATGAAGGAGAAGCTCAGGGGGGTGAAGAAGCAAAGCAGATTGAAGGAGAAAAGGGAAATGGTGAATCCCATGATGAGAATAAAGTTCCAGAACCAGAAGATGACCTTGTGCGAAAAGCCTTAGCAGAAGATGCGGGTTTGGAAAAGGAAGAAGATTTTGAATCTCCACAAGCAGAGAAATCTCACCTGGATTTCTTTGCCTTAGCTGATGACAAATTGAAAATTAATTTGAAAGGGGTTTTGATCCCCCGAAATCTATAAGGAAAGTGGGCAAAAATTGCGCACTCTAGGCAGCTCATGTGAAAGGACAAAGAAAAAGGAACTCAATTAGTGATTAACAATCCTTCCTTCCGGGCCCATTTTTTTTTTATTTTTATTTATTTTTATTTTTATTTTTTTGGCGAGTCTCCCGCGCTATCGCCCTCGCGCCGCGCCCTCGCGCCCGCAGGCCCCGCTCGCTTCGGCTCCCGCCGCGTCCCGTTGTGCCCGTCGCGTCCCGCCGTGTCGTGTCAATGTCTTGGTCTAGATCCACCCGCTCGCGTCCCGAGCTTTGGTTAGGCTTCGCTCGCGTGGTCGCCCGCGCGCCGGCCTCAGGCCTTTCCTATGGAGACGCTGGGTCCTTCTATGGATCCGCATTCTTCTCCTGCCTTCGATGCCTTCAACCAGCTTCTTGTCGGTTTGCCTCAGAAGAAAAGAAGCGAAGCATCCAAATTTGTTAAGAAGCTAGATGAAATTCCTGAGATCTCTTTGCCTCCGGAGGCCCCCATTCAAGTAGCTTTATCTTTGGCAGATCGAGGACTCATTGGCCAATTTACGGGTCTGTGGCCTTCTCCGAAAACTACCGAGCAATGGGTTAACAGGAACTGGGCTCCTCTGATCAAGGAAAAGGTCACCTCTTACTTTCTGGGGAAAGGGTACTTCCTCTTCGAATTTTCCTCCAAAGAAGACAAAGACTTGATCTTTCAAAATGGGCCGTATTTCATGGGTTCTCAGGGCCTCTATCTGAACAAATGGACTCCGGACTTTGATCCGGCTGTCGATGTTCCCAAGGCTGTCCCGGTGTGGGTTCGCCTTCCAAACCTGCCAGTTCACTGCTGGAACTGGAGTTCCTTGAGACACATTGGCAACACTCTCGGGAAATTCATAGATCGAGCAAACAATAAGGACCAGTACGACTGTGCCAGGATCTGCGTGGAAGTAGATCTAGAGGTTGGTCTTCCAGAGGCTATCAAAATCAAAGTTGGAAGCTGGTCTCATGTACAGATCTTGGACTATGAGCAACTGCCGTTCAAATGTAGGAAATGCCACGTTCATGGACATTTTGCTAGAAACTGTCCGTCCAACGCTGAGCCAGAGAAAGGGATTGAAGAGGGTTGGAACCAAGTCAAACGAGCAAAAACCAATCACAAAGGGCAAAAATCGGGAGGACCCTCTGGAAAAGGCTCTCTTCAGCCTAATGTTCAACGCCCCCCTCCCAAAAAGGCGCAAGGAAACAAATTTGACCCTCTAAGCTAGCAGATAGAAGATACTCAGGAGAACGAGACACAAAATCCAGTTTCTCCTAGCAAAGACACTCCCTCAGCATCCCTTAAAGGAACAAGTGCCAAAGATCCCAAAGGTATGACCTCAGAAGATGAGGAAGAAGAGCAAGAAACGGACGAGTCAGAGGAGGAAGGAGAAATAGGAGAATCCCAAACCTCGGTACGAAGATCTACAAGAGGCCGTAAATCTGACAGGGAAAAAAGAGAGCAGGAGACTTACAAAGATAAGTTACAGGGCAGCCAGCCAACTCTGGAAAAGTTGCTAGCCTCAAAGCCTAGGATGTTGAAAAATCAGACCCAAGGCTCCAAGGGAGCCCACCAGAAACATAAATAATGAAGGTCATCTCCTGGAATTGTAGAGGTATGGGGAGTAAAGTTAAGGAAGAAGCCATGAGAAGCTTAATAAGAACAGAAACTCCAGACATACTTCTCGTCCAGGAGACTAAGTTGGAAGACGTAGTCTTCCTGCAAGTATGCAAGAAACTTTGGTTCAAAAGTGAAGCAAGAGCAATCTCTGCCCGGGGCGCTTCGGGAGGGATTGGCACTCTATGGAACCCTAACAAATTTGTAGTCACCTTTGAGGCTAGTAATACTCACTGGTTGCTGCTGAAAATGCAAAATCTGGATACTAAGGAAATCTTTTGCCTCTTCAATGTATATTCTCCAGTCAATGTTGGGGAAAAAAAGGAATGCTGGGATTCTATAAGGCAACAAGCAGACTTGACAAATCTGGAAAATATAATTATTGCTGGAGATCTTAATCTCACTCTCCACTCGTCTGAAAAAGGAGGAGGCAGCGCTGTTCGAGATCCGGCAAGGGAATGGGCGGAGGATCTACTGCAGGACTGGGACTTGCTGGATATCAAACCCTCTTCCGGTAAGTTCTCTTGGTCTAACAAAAGAGTGGGCCCTGGTCATATCGCTGCCAGATTAGATAGATTTTTCATTCAAAGCTCTTATCTGTTACTAGGATTAGAACCCAAAATGCACATCCTTGCTAACAGCACCTCGGACCATAAGCCTATAAAGCTCGAGCTCCTGACCCGTCTAGATCTGGGTCCTATTCCTTTTAGATTTAGTCCTCTCTGGGTCAAGGAATCAGACTTCATGCAAATAGTCAAGGATTGTTGAAGTCATCCTGTCAATGGTTCTCCCTTCTATATCTGGGAGGAAAAACTTAGAAGGGTAAAAGGCGATCTAAAACGATGGGCCAAAACCTTGTCCAACCCGGATACAGAAAGAAAAGCCATCAAAGTCTCTCTCGCCTCTCATCAAACTCATATGGAGCACGCTATAGTCACAGAGGAGATGTTAGACCAAGAGGCTCATTTGCAACAACGCTTTCATAAGGCCTGCTTAGCTGAAGAAGAATACTGGAGATTAAAATCTCGAAATCTCTGGCTCAAAGCAGGGGACAGGAACTCTGCCTTTTTCCACAAACAAGCCCAGGCCAGGAAATGCTTCAACACTATTTCTGAGATTAAGGAGGATAACGTCACCTTCAAGGATTTTGAAGACATTAAAAAATCAGCCTTCTCTCACTTTCAAAACTTGTATAGTGAGGATAAGGACTCGAACCAATACTCAGATCTGCTAGACATTATTCCTTCTGCAATTTCTCCTCGTATGAATGAGATCCTTGAGGCCAAAGTCACCAAAGACGAAGTCAAAAAGGCCCTCTTTGATATGGATCCGGATAAGGCCCCCGGGCCGGATGGCTTCTCTGCCAAGTTCCTTCAAGTTTGTTGGCCGATTGTTGAAAAGGATCTGTTCAAAATGGTTCAGAAGTCTCAAAATACTCAGAAAATTGGAGGCAGCACAAACTCCGCTTTCTTAGCCCTCATACCTAAGGAAAAAGGCGCCAACAATTTCAGCAGATTCCGCCCGATTTCCTTATGCAATACTGGGTACAAGCTAATCACTAAAGTTATTGCAAATAGATTGAAGTTCATCCTTCCCAAAATAATTCCGGAGAATCAAGGAGGCTTCATCCAAGGAAGGCAAATCGTGGACAACTTCACCCTTGTTCAAGAGGCAATCCACTCAAGTCTTCTTCGAAAAGAACAAGGTATGGTGATTAAACTTGATTTAGCAAATGCTTTTGATCGAGTAAATCATAGCTTTCTTTCAAAAGTCATGAGCAAGTTTGGTTTTGGAGCAAATTTCATCAAATGGATCCGGGCATGCATCTCGGAGCCATGGATCGCTCCTCTTGTAAATGGAAGAGCCACTGAATTCTTCAAAGCTTCAAGAGGGCTAAGGCAGGGGTGTCCTCTTTCCCCTCTGCTTTTTGTCATCCAAGCCTCTGTCCTCAATTTCCTGTTAGACAAAAAGATGCAAGATCAAGATATCAACGGACTGTGTATTGCAAGAGGGGTCAAAAATATAAACCACGCCCTATTTGCGGACGACACTTTGTTTTTGGGAGCTGCCTCTCTCTCCTCTGCCTCTAAATTTAAAGCAGTTTTGGATGAATTCAGTGAAGCCTCTGGCAGCGTTGTAAATAAGAACAAATGTCATATCTACAGCTGGAACACCTTGCCCAGATTGCTCTCCGCTATTTCTAGATGTTTGGGTTTTGCAGCCTCCTCCACTTGGATCTCCTTCAAATATTTGGGCCTTCTTGTTTTTCATAAGAAATCTACAAGTAAAGACTGGCTCCCTCAGCTTGAAAAATTCAAGTCTAGGATCCAAGCCTGGGGCTTCTCCTGGCTCAACACTGCTGGCAAATCTGTCCTTATTAAATCTGTGCTCTCCAGTCTTCCTCTATTTCAATTTGCTGTGCTTCTCGCTCCGGCAAGTATATTAAAAAAAATGGAAGAATTCATGCGGAGGTTTTTTTGGAAGGGAGGCAAACAGAATGAAAACAAGATTCCCCTTATCAGTTGGGAAACCATCTCCAAGCCTCTGAGGGAGGGTGGTTTGAATTTCAAAAATCTCTGTCAGCAAAACGTGGCTATGGCAGCTAAGATTATTTGGAGGATCATTGCGCCCAAGCCTGGCTGGGCCCAATTGGCTCTCTGGAAAAAGTATTTCAGAGGTCCTCGTTCTACCTGTTTAGACAATGTAATCCATTTGCCTTATTCGTCTTTTCTCAAACTGTATGTTAAAGTTGCTCCCTTAATCAATGCGCACTCCTATTGGATTCCAGGAAATGGAAAAAAGATCAATATCTGGGCTGATAAAATTATGAATAAGGACCCAATTGAAGACAGAGCCTCCATTAGAGGGCTGCGTTGCTGGATGGATAGCGAGGGGCTGTGTTCGTTGTGGGATCTTTCTCTTTGGAACGACTTTGTCTGGGTAGGTTGGAAACGAATCGAGGTGCCGGCTCATCTGACCCTCGAATGGTCCACGCTGCTTGACCTCCTTCATGGCTTGGCGCCCACGCGCATGAGGAAAAGAGATATGAAAGGCTGGGGGCCGAACGCCAAAGGTTACACTGTCTCCATGGGATATGACAAGCTGAAAGAGAGGCCATACGTCCCCCCTGACCCTGCACCTTGGCAGGGGGTCTGGCGTTTTCCTTCATGGCCCAAAGTCGACTTCTTTGCTTGGCTTCTCTGCCACGGCAAGATCCTTACGTATGACATCCTGCAGAGAAAAGGGTTCTATGGTCCCTCCATCTACTCGTTGTGCAACGAAAATGCAGAGACAGCGGTCCATTTAGTTCTCGAATGCAAGTTCTCTAAGCAAATCTGGTTCTCCTTTATCCACAATTTGGATCCCAACTTTTTGCTTCCTTGTTCCACTGCTGATCTTTTTTCTAATTGGGCAATCAGATATCCTGGCCCCCCTCCTAAAAATCAGATAATTAAATCCGCATGGGCTGTCCTTCCAAAGGTTATTTGTTGGCAGATCTGGCTAGAACGAAACAGAAGAATCTTCAGAAACATTAAACAGAATCACAAGGTCTTAGAAATTAAGATTAAATGTCATTTAAAGGAGTGCTTGACTGATATAAAAGATGATTCCAATCTTAGCCAACAGGACATTGCTTGGGGATCTTCCCTTGACTTGCAATTTCAATCAGCAGTTAGAAACGTCCCTCCTCTCAAAGACTGGCAAATAAGGAAATCCAAAACTGACCTTCAAGACTGGCTCAATTCACACTCAAGGCACTCTCTCTTTTTTGATGGGGCGGCAAAGGGCAATCCGGACAAAGCTGGTGCAGGAGGTGTTGTTGTAAGTCCAATTGGGGAAAAAATTCATACCTTTGCTTGGGGGCTTGGATTCTCATCCAGCGTTCAAGCTGAGGCTTTGGCCCTCTACCAAGGCCTCAAGATCCTCAAAGATTTAAATATAAGTGAAGCTAATGTCATAGGTGATTCCCAGATCATTATAAACGCAATGGTTTCCAACTCCCCAGCCTCGGATCTCAAACTAGCAAGGTTGATATCCAGAATTAAGGGTTTGGAAAACGCTTTTCAGAAGTTGAATTACTACCATGTGCTGAGAACTCATAATAAACTGGCGGACATTGAAGCCAATAAAGCTACCCTCCTCTCTGCTGGGGTCAAGATGAAAGACGAAGAAGAATCTTGGGAACCTATCCCATAAGCTGTTCGTTGTCATGTTTTACTGTTGGCTCTTAAATAAATTTGTTTGTATCTTTAAGTTGGGGAAAATCTCTGAAATCGAATTTTTAGATTTTCTATCATGGAAGAAGTTTGCAAGCTTCGGCTGCACTCTCATTATTAGCAGTGAGCTGCATTAGGATTTAGACATCCTCAATGTAATCAGATTTCCGGCATTCAGGCCAAGATGAATAAAGAAAAAGGAACTCAATTAGTGATTAACAATCCTTCCTTCAGCCTACCTAAAAATCAAAAGAAAATTGGTTCCTCTAGCCCTCATCTTGGAGGGGGCTCTAAAGCTTTTGGCAAATAATGAATATCATCCCCTGAAATTGCAGGGGGATGGGGGGTGAGAAAAGGGAATTTAAATCAAAAGCTTAATCAGATCAGAGAATCCCCATGTCCTCCTCCTCCAGGAGACGAAATTAAGGGAGCATGAGGCTCTAGCAAAATGCAAAACAATTTGGAAAGGGAGTAAAGAAATGGCGGTAAGTTCAAGGGGCGCTTTGGGTGGAGTTTGCATTCTATGGGCATCCTCCTTCAATCTTCAACAAGAAGAAAAATCTCAGCATTGGATCATCACTAGATTGATTCATCTGCAATCTAGTTGCAAAATAGCAAACATTTACATGCCAAATATGTATCATGACAAGGTAGAATGTTGGAATTCTCTGTTAGGACAAAGGGAAACCCTTCTCAACTCCGCATGCATTTTAGGAGGGGGCTTTAATGCTACAATTCACCAATGGGAGAAGAAAGGTGGCAATATTGTAAGAGATCGGTTCTAGGAAAAGATGGAGGATCTAATTTCCTAGTTGGACCTAGTCAATATCAAGCCTAAACTCTCCAAATTTTCTTGGAGCAACAAAAAAGTTGCCTCTGAACTCATTGTTGCAAGATTGGATCGGTTCCTAGTAGGGAGCAATATTTTAGTTCAAAAAAATTCTCCCTCTTCCTTTCATTTGGCTAGGGGTGGCTCCAACCATCACCCAGTCAAGCTCCTTTTAGAGTTGGAAGATTTAAAGGGCCCCATCCCAATATGCTTTAACCCTTTATGGATGAATGATGAGGATTTTAAGCCACTAGTGCATCACACATGGTCGAGGTGGGTTATTCCTTATCCTATCTTCAAATGGGAGCAAAACAACAACGACTTAAAAGAGGAATTCAAAAAGCAGGTGAAGGAATGGTCCAAATCTCCTAAAAGGAAAGT
The DNA here is from genome assembly GCA_034641835.2 of Pinus albicaulis. Taxonomy (NCBI): domain Eukaryota; kingdom Viridiplantae; phylum Streptophyta; class Pinopsida; order Pinales; family Pinaceae; genus Pinus; species Pinus albicaulis. The sequence goes on from CM076569.1 coordinate 149,947,548, forward strand.
GGGGAAAATCAGATCGAATTCAAAGGGAATCCTTTTGGAAATGAAAGAGGCTCCGGTCACTAAGGATTTGCTTGCTAAAGAGTGAAAAACCTTTTAGGAATTTCATAGGAAATTAAAGGAAGAAGAGGAGATTTGAAGACTGAAATCAAGAAGTTTGTGGCTGAAATCAGGAGATATAAATACTAGTTTCTTCCACAAACAATCGAAAATAAGGGAATGGAAAAATAGAATCAAGTATATGGAGCTATGGAGAGATTATTTCAAATCTCAATAGAATAAAGGATGCCACTTTTAATCGCTTCGAGTCCTTATATAAAGAAGATGGAGACATTGTTGCAGATTTAGTGGAAGAATTTTAAGGCCATATTCCCTAGCTAGTTTCGAAATCAAACACGAAGTTTTTGCTCCCTATCACGAAAGAAGAAATTCGGAAGGTGGCCTGGTCCTTCAATCCAGATAAAGCTCCTGGTTTTGATGGATTCACGGGACACTTTTATCAGAAATTTTGGAACATGATTAAATATGATCTTATTAGAATCATGGACTTCATCCAAAAATCCAACCAAATGAGGGGCGCTCTCAATTTGTCCTTCCTTGCTTTGGTTCCTAAAGATGTAAGGCCCTTCTTCTTTCTCTCGCTTCAGACCTATTTCTCTTTGTAATTTCTCATATATGATTATTAAAGGGAAAGAGGGTGTCTTTGTTGGGAGTTTTCTCTTGTGAGATACTAGGGTTTACTCTTGTGGAGAAAATATTGGAGATGATGATCTATTCGTTCTTGTTCATCCTTGTATTAGAGATGTGACCAAGTGGAGCGAGCTTGTCTTCCTCTCTTGGATCTTCCTTTAAACTGGATCTCTCTCTCACTTGGATCTTCTTTTACAATGCATGCATGTCGAAACTATTTGGTGTTGTTGAAAATGATAGCGAGAAAGGGTTCCATGATTTGTGCCTTAATCAAAGGAACCACAATGTGTTTCTCCTTAGCATACTCGAGTTCCATATAAGTTAGGATGAATTCCTATAATTTAGGATTCTTTCCTAAAAGTTAGGACGAGTTATGAGGCAATTAAATAATGAGCAGAAGTGGAAGGCTGAGTTTATTGTCTTCTAGAGCGAGTTAAATTGAGAAAAGGACAAGTGATTGAATCTCAAGTTCTAGAATTGAGATGAGACGAGGTGCATGAGTTAGTTCAACTCAGTTAACTCATCAATCACAAAATCAATTTCCTAAAATAATATTTTCCAAATTTAGCCATTCGAATTGTGCTTATAAGGAAGAGTGAATGCACAATTGTATTCATTATCGTATGTTGTGAGAGAGAGTGCCAAGAAGGAGGCTTGTACGAGTTCATAGGCTTGGGAATGCGCTAGGAAATAGGAGGAATTTCCTAAGAAATAGGATCGCCTCATGTGCTAGGAAATAGGAGGCTATTTCCCAGGATTTGTGCAAGGATTTCAGAGCTTGTCCAAGAAAGGCAAGAAGGCATAAGGATCAGGGGTCTTGCAGGTTGTTTCAAGCTTAGTTCAAGTAGGGAGATCATTGTGTTCTCTATTGAAACAAGAGTGTTTTGTAAGAGATCTATTGCTCATTCTTCTATCAATAAAATTCTTAAGCAAGCAGAGGGTTTTCCCAATTGGGTTCCCTAGAAAAAAAAAATTGTATTGTTGAATTGTGATTGTGTATTTATTTTTGTTCCTATTCCGCTGCAAAATTAGTAGAGAAATGTTGTGTCTATATGAAAAGAAATTAGTTTCAGATTGTTCATATTAGCAGTTGCAGAATTTCATGGCTTTTCTACATGGTATCAAAGCATTGAACAAAATCGACCAGCACATAGATTTCAGATTTGGGAGAAAGCCAAGCAGGAGAAGATGACCACAACAGGTCTCATAGATCAAGATAGACTTGACAGAGCTTCTAACATTGGTAGTTGGAAGGCCAGGATGCTCTTTCTATTGGATGAGCTTGGTCTAAGGGAGTTCGTGACATTTGTTATAGTTGTACCGACAGATCTTATCCATTTCCATGAGTACAAAAAGGATATGTCCAAGGCGAAGAGGATGATCCTCGATGCAGTTCGAGATCATATAGTTCCACATATTGCAAATAAGAATACGACAAAGGACATGTGGGATGTCGTTGTGTAGCTATGCCAGGATCCATCTGAGAATCGTAAAATGATTATCAAGAAGAAGTTGAGGCTCACCAAGATGCAAAAGGGTGAGAACGTAGCTTCCTATCTCACCAAGATTCAGGGTGTATGAGATGAGCTTGCAGATGTTGGAGAGAAACCAGAAGATAGTGAGCTGGTGCGGACAGTTATAAACGGGTTTACCAAGAAATGGTGAACCTTTGTTCAGGGAATAACTGGACGAGACAAGCTACCAGATTGGGAACACATGTGGAGTGATTTCACTCAAGAGGAACTCAAGCTCAGTCTTAGCGAGGGTAGCAGTGGCAAGGGGCGAAGATTGAGAATGAAGAGAAGAATTTTGCTCTTGCAGGTAAATCCAAGGGCAAGAAAGGCAAAGGGAAGGGCGAGATCAGTCAGAAGAGTGACAAGAAGAAGAAGGATCTAAGTAATATCAACTGCTTCCATTGCCATGAGTTTGGGAACTACACTACTAAAGGAGCATGTAGCTACAACAACTGAGGTAGATGGGTTTGCTTCTCAGTTTGAGAAAGATTTCTCATTAATAGATTGCATGGCAAGCTCAGTAAGCAGTAGCAAGTGGTATATTGATTTAGGTGCCTCTTTCCACGTGACTGGGAATAGGGAGTATTTCAGCCAACTGGAAGAGAAGGATATGCAAGTTCAAATTGAACTTGGAGATAATGGCAAGTATGCAACCAAGGGAATTGGTATTTTCAGCTTTGAAAGGGAGTTTGGGAGCTCTCTCCATCTCAGAGATGTTTTATGTGTTCCAAGGCTAAAGAAGAACACATTTTCAATAGCAACCCTTGAGGACAAGGGATATGATGTCATCTTCAGCAGAGGTAAGGCATACCTCAAGCATCTAGCTTCTGTGACAGTGAAGCAGATAAGTGTGAGGATGAGGAACCTTTACAAGTTGCAGATAGAGAATTGCGCAACCTTGAGAAGCAAGGCAGGATGTGAGCAAAGTAGGGATGTTGGAGAGCTTTGGCACATGCGCATGGGACACTTGCATCATGGGGCGCTGAAAATTCTTCAACAGATTGCCACAAGATTACCAGCATGCAGTTTTGACAAGAGTGGAGTGTGCAAGGGGTGCACGCTTGGCAAGTATGCCAAGTCTTCTTTCCAAGGTTAAGACAGCAGAGCCAAAGGGATTTTGGAGCGGTTGCATTCAAATGTGTGCGAGCTCCTCTTCTCCATCACTTATGAGACATAGGTATTATGTTACTTTCATATATGATTATTCTTGTAAAACCTAGATATTCTTTATGAAAATGAAAGGTGAGGTCTTAACCAAGTTCTTGGAGTTTAAGGCCTTAGTTGAAAATCAGACAAGAAAGAAGATCAAGGCAGTGAGAAGTGACAATGGTGGAGAATGTCTTCAATGCCTTCAAGGAGTTGTGTGTGAAGGAAGGAATTAGGAGAGAGTTGATAGCACCTCATAACCCTCAACAGAATAGGGTGGTTGAGAGAAAGAACGGTAGCATTGTTGGAGTGGACAAGGCCATGTTGCATGATCAGGGACTGCCTATGTTCTTGTGGGCAAAGGCATGCAACACTGCGGTATTTCTGTGGAACAGGAGTCCACACAGGATTGTTAGACAAGTTACACTAGAGGAGGCTTTCACGGGCAAGAAACTTGATGTTTCACACTTCCATATCTTTGGCACAAAGGTTTACTATCATGTGTCCAAGGATAGCAAGAAGAAGCTAGAGCCCATACTAGAAAAGGGTATTTTCATGGGATATAGTGAGACAGCTCAAGCATACAGGGTGTATCTTCCAGGACTCAAGAAGATAATTCTCAGGCAGGATGTGAGATTCGTAGAGGATCGAGCTCTGAGAGATTCCTTGGAGCGTGAGCAAATTGCAGTACTTGAGGAGGAGCTAGTCGCTACCAAGCAGGAGCTATAGCTAGGACCACAGAGCGAGCCTCAATCAAGTGACAAGAGGACCACACAATAGGATCTACGACAGGATGAGGAGAGACTAGGCCGAGATCAAGCAGCTACTCAGCCAGAGACTTCCACCACAAGGAGGAAGAAGGCCAATTGGGCCAAAAGTTGATTGAGGAGGCCCAGGAGCAGGATGAAGCTCCTAGCACCATGTTCAGGCAGAGTAGGCAGCCACAGAGGTACACAAGTTATATGGCACTGATGAGAAATTTGGTGGACACTAAGCCTTCTTCTTACAAGGAGGCAGCTTCTCAGCAGGTTTGGCAAGATGCCTTGGTGGAGGAATATTCCTCCATCATGAAGAATGATGTCTGGGAGATTACGCCACGACCTTAGGGCAAATCAGTAGTTGGATCGAGATGGGTGTACAAGGTGAAGCATGGTGCAGATTGGAGTGTGGAGAAGTACAAGGCCAGGTTTGTGGCGAAGGGCTTCTCACAGATTGAGGGCATAGACTATGATGAGACCTTTGCCCTAGTAGCACGGTATTCATCCATCAGGACTATTTTGGCACTTGCAGCACAGATGGGGTGGAAAATCCACCAGATGGACGTGAAGACAACATTCCTCAATGGAGTGGTTGAGGAGGATATTTATATGGAGCAGCCATAGGGGTTTGACAAGTGTAACAAAGACACACAAGTGTGCAGGCTAAAGAGAGCTCTTTATGGGCTCAAGCAAGCTCCGAGAGCATGGTACATGTTGTAGCTATTTCTTGTCCCAAAGAAAGCTACAAATTTTGTTTAAAATTTTGCCAATTTGTCTCCCGGCTAAGCCCTCAGACATATAAAAATTTTGGGGCAAAATGGTTATTATATGAATTGTTGGATTAATTTTTAAAATCGATTTTAATTTATTTATTTTTTAAATTATAAAAAATATAATTTTATATATTTTTATAAAATGCTTTATTTAAAATATTAAATATTAATTTAAATTAATTAATTAATTAATTCAGTTCATAACCCAATCTCTATTTCTATTCATGTCACATATAGCCACCAAGAATCGAAGCTCATCAACCAAAGTCATCATACCAATACAAGTTGAATGCATATAATGCTAAGTTGAGGGAGGAGCCCACAAGGGATGTGGTGCACTACGCGTTAGGTGGTTATAAAGGGCTTGGTATATATAAATATCATTATAATTGTTTTCCCATCAGATGTGGAATATTTCCCCACGACTAAACATAATGATAAAACCTAAACTACCATGCAAGCATTTGTCAATCAGATCGATGGTAGCCAATTACAACAGGTATGGTGAATTGAGGGACCCATCACCCATTCGAAGTTTAATGAGGAGGGGGGTTCTGCAACCTTATTTCTTAAAAACCACCTATTCAAACATGGCAGCTTCAGAAGAATTGCAGGGGCCTCCAGCACAAAACCACTTATTGCCAAGCACCCACTCCCCCCCCCCGGGAATTATCTAGTTTGCAAATTGGGTAATTTCGACATGTTTTTATGGAGCAAACCAAAGTTACCTCAGTGGTTATTGTCCAGCAAATTGATTACAGTCCTTGTATCTATCCGGGATGAAATACAGAGGAGGGACAAATAGTATGTTGCAGATCCTTTTTCTCGGCGCTTAAAAGGGAGATTTTAGAGGTGACAAAGTAGTGAAATAAGCAAAAGTCTACTTATAGACATCGATTGATTAAAGAGGAAATGGTTGCAGGATGTCTTTGATGCAAGAAAATTGAGTGAGGAAGCTCAAAGAAACCATTGAGCATGTTGTGGCTCATTTGCATTTTCTTTATTCTACTTTAAAAAATACAAAAAGCACATATTTAGAAAATACGACAAAATGTAATCTTTCATATGTCGGAAAATCATTTCATTTTTGTATGTCGGTCGATTAATATGTTGTTCGAAAGCATGTGAAGGTGGGAACAACTGTTGAGTTAACACACGTTCTAATCGTGGGGTGGGATTAAAAGAAATTTGAGTTAATGAAGATCAGCAGAAACCCGCGGGCACAAATAGGCCGTAGGTTAGCAGAAGGGGGTGCCTCCGCAGTTGACTCTGTTGAGCGCCTGCTAACCGAGATTGACGGTTCACAATCACTGCGGGGGCAGAACCCCGATGGATGCTTCGTACCCCAAAGCACCCCCGCAGTGACGTATGCAGCCAGCTGGGAGACAGCTCATCTGTCGCGTCATGGTGTCGTTACCTATCTGATCAAGCATTGAATTGGCATTAATGTTTGAAACTTCGTGCCATCTATATAAGGTGTTGAATTTTTCCTTTTCCCTATCAATTTTCATTCCCAATTGTCCAAGAAGTCATCCTATTCACTGTAATTGCTTACTTTTGTGTTTAGATGTTTGCCACCTTGAACTATTTCATGGCTAAGCAGTCGTCTTTGTCTAGCTCTTCTAGCCATATCCCTCTTATGGACACTAAGCAAGACATTAGAGATACTACTTGCACCGTTGAGCATTTTCCCTTCTACCAGCGAGATCTTCTGAATGAGAAAAGTTGCCCTGTTTATTCAGCCATGGTCAATTCCGGTGTTTTGTCTGCATGTGTTCCTAAAACCCATATTTTTCCCGAATTTGTGCATTGGTTAGTGTCTGCATTGTATCCCGGCAAATGTTTTGTGATGAATTGTTTAGGGGAGAATGTTCTTCAAGTCACAGCTCAGTTAGTCCGTCAAGCCCTTTGTTATCCCGAGTCTGAATCTTATGTCCAGTCCACTAACAAATCATTCAAAGCATTTTATGATAATCTTGCAGGACAGGAGTTTACATAGGTTATCTTCTTTTTGAAGTCGGCAGAGAAGAATTGACTGAAATTTAACAGGTTGTAAACAGATTTGATAATATATTCGACAAAAGGACTAGAGCAAGGCTGCAATCATGCTGGGATCTAAAAGGCAGTCTTCTATCATGGGATTCATATGAGCCTCTATTAGTGATAGCAAAGAGCAATATTGATAATACTCATTAGAAAACTGCAATCTTGAAAGGAGCTACAATTGTTAATTTCTTACAGAGGCATTTTCAATTATTATGGATGGTAAAGACTTTGTTCAAAGAAAGGCCCACTTTCAACAGGATCACTGCCTTCAGATTAGAATATCACAAGTTGGTCAATTCTCCCAAAGCCAACATTGAAATCTGGAAGAAGTGCAGAGCATGGATGACTGATTCACCAGGTGACACCTCAGCATCTCAGAAGGACACATTAGCAAACCAGGAGAACACAGTGATAACCAATCAAATCCAGATTCGGCAAATAAATTAATGCTTTAGTTTTATTTATCTTTTTGTTAAGAGATCGATGTTGTGATGAAGTTTTTAATTGCGATGTAATAGGTAGTTTACACAGTTCTAGGTAGTTTGAGTAGTTACAAGAAGTTCCAGCAGTTACAAACTACTTTTGTATGTATTTAAACAAATGAGAAAGAAAGAGGAGGGTTTTGAGTTTTGGACCTTTGGATGACTACAAATTTTGTACTTAATTTTCTGAGAAATTAATGAAAGAAGATCAAGTTTCCTGCATCTGTTGATGTTGATTTGTCTTTCCAGTTTCATTCTGTGTTTATTCTTCATTGAATGAATTGAAGTAATGTAGTTGTCGGTCTCTTTATTACACCTGTAAGTAAGAGTTAAATAACCTAAATATGTGTTCCTTCACTCCAACTATTCTTTCTACATAAAGTTCTTATGGAATTTAAAGTGATAGATTCTGTTTTTCAACATATCATTTTGAGTTTCTCTTCCTGTTCTTCTTTTCACTCAAATATCAGCAGTTAATTGCATTGTGAAATCTTTCATTATATTAGATTACTGAGGGTATTCAAGGATTAATTTCCAAAGGTATTAAACAAAGACCATCTGATATTATAAGTTTTGTGACATATACTTCTAAAATGTCTTAAGCATTGATTCCTTACCACAAGTAAGGGATTGTCTCTTAAGATACAACATTTTTTGGTGACCATACTGGGGATGAAGAAGCGAAGTTCATTTTCCCTGGGTTTTCGTTCTATTTCCTCTGGTTGTTCAGTGAGGAGGAAATATTCAGCTGTGTCTGTTATTTTTAGAATTTTGGCTTTCAAAAGGCCTCACACGAAGTCAGATACCTCGTAGCAGAAAGTTCCAACTTTGTCAGATCCAGAAAAATTGGTTTCTAAAAAGGCTCAGAAACCAAAAACTCCTTCAACACCTGATCCTACATTGTTTGCTCCTGGCAGTAGTTCTCATAACCCTTTGTTTGAAGGTATCTCCAAGGAACTCCCTTTCTTGGAACAAGATTCACCTTTCACACCCATTCATTTTCAAGAACCTAAGTTGGAAGAACATTCCTTTGAGTCTGTTTATTTTACCTTTACACAAGCTCAACAAAATATAGTTGTTAGTTCCTCTATCGTTGTTCATCAACCCACTCCCATATCAGTCTTTTCACCACCTTAATTCACTTTCACAATAGGTTCATCAACCTCGTTCACCCAAGGAGCAGTTAATCAAGGTGTAACTATGGCAGCACCAACTTTCTTGATGAATAGATATGCACCACTTAATATTCCACAACCAATGAATGTCGTGCCTCAAGAATACCTTAAATTATTTCCTCGTTTCACTGGAGAAGATGAAGTAACTGCAGAACAACATTTACCCTTGTTTTGCAATTTTACTGAAAATTTAAATGTAGAACATCTTGATGTTGTAATGAGACTTTTTGTGCAGTCTCTAAATAGAGAGGGAAGAAAATGGTTCAAAGGTTTACCAGATGGTTCAATTAATATCTGGGAAGAGTTAGAAAATCAATTCACTTGGAGATGGGGAGAGAAGAGAGATCATGGTTATTCATTAACAGAGTTTAATGCAATTAAAAGAAATCCTAATGAGAACATTTCTGAGTTTGTTAAGAGATTCAACAAATTGTACAATAGTTTACCTGTAGAGATGAAGCCCCCTCTTGTTGGAGCCAAGGTAGTTTTTGTTGGGGCTTTTGAAGCTGATTTCAGTTTTACACTGAGAGAGAGGAGATCCCCTACTCTTGAGCAAATACAGACAAATGCTTTAGAAATTAAAGCTAATATGACTGCAGCTGGGAAAATTAAAGAAAAGCAGTCAATTCAAGAGAAGGGAAAAGCAAAAGAAGAATCACCACAAGATCAAAGAATCGATGATATGACAAAGGTGATTAGACATTTGTCAAACAAGCTAGTAAATATGGAATTGGAAAGTAAAAACTCCCAAAGACCGGTACAACAAAACGGAGGAGGATTTAATCCTCAATTCAGAAAACAATCCCTGCAAATTTTGGAGAGGGAGAGAAGAGATCAAGACCAAGTTCAAGCACCACTGTATATAGAAGCAACACCTAGACAGTCAGCAGAAGATGACCAAAAAGAAGTTGAAGATCAAATATCTACTATGTACACGAGAGAAGATGAAGAAGAGGAAGATTCTGAAGGAGAATATGCTGAAGCTGAAGTGTCTTTTGATCAAGATGAGATGGATGAATACTGCAAGCAATTTACAGATTTCATGCAAGCTGAGTTACATAAGTATGATTTAAGATCTAGAAAGAGATCTAGGGTGCAGGATGATGAAGGTGAACAACAAGATTCTGTTCCTTCTTTAATGGCGACTCCACAACAAAAGAACTCAGTAAAACAAGCAGATAAAGGGAAACAACCTATGAATCCAGTAGATAAAACAGAAGTGCAACACGCTGAATCTTCCCAAAACAGGCTGATACTAATATTCTGGAGAAGGTCGTTCATGTTCCTTAACAGAATTTAAATCCTAGAAAGAATGAAGAAGAACCTGAGAAGAATGTTAAGCAAATTCCAGTTTTCAATTTATCAAAAGAGTTGGAGAAGGTCAAGATTCAAGTGCCTCTCCTTGAATCAGCTAAGACACCAGGTTATAAAAAAGAAATTTCAGAATTCATTAATCTCTCTCAGATGGAAGATATAGGTGATAATGTGAACTTGCAAGAAGAAAAACTAGTAGTCAGTTTTGGCCCTCACGTAGAAGAAGTGGATTCTTTTGTTCCTCCATTTTACATTTCATTGCTTCTTCATGATTTTATTCTCCATAATTGCATGTTGGATTCAGGGGCTTCTCACAATCTTATGCCATTGTCTGTCATGAAAGAGTTGAATTTGCAAATTACTAAACCTTATGTACTCATTTGATTACAAGAGGGTGAAATGTGTTGGGTTAATTAAAGATATGTTAGTATCTTTAGCACAAATTCCAGCAAAAAGTATTGTTATTGATGTAGTGGTTGCTGACATTCCAGCCATATTTGGAATGCTTTTGTCAAGATCTTGGGGAGCAAAGTTGGGAGGAGTTTTAAAATTAGATTTCACTTATGCTATCATTCTTGTTTTCAATGGGGAAGAAAGGACATTATACAAAGAAACAAGATTTGTGAAAACCACCACAAAGAAAGATGCAGGTAATTCCCCCATTTATAGTCAGGAAAAAGAAGACCTTTCTTGTTTTATGCTGCATGAAGATGCAGAATTCACTGAAGACACAAAGAAGCAGCTCTCTTCAGCAATTGTACATAATGAGCTATATTCAAAGAAGATTTGAAAATGCTATTTTGATGGTGCCTACTCCAAGGAGGGCATAGGAGCTGGATTCTTATTGGTATCTCCAGAAGGTAATCTTATGCCTTTCTCTTTTAAGTTAGAATTTGATTCAACGAATAATGTAGTTGAGTATGATGCCTTGATCTTAAGTCTTCAAACTGCTAAACAAATGGGAATTTAGTGTATTTCCATTTTTGGTGATTCTGAATTAATTATAAGGCAGATTAAAAATCTTTGTCAAACCAAGCATCCGAGGTTAAGATCATATAGGAATGAAGTTTGGGATCTGGTTGAGAACTATTTTGAAGCCTTCAATCTTCAGTTTATTCCAAGGGAGGAGAACAGGTTGGCAGATTCGTTAGCAGTTGCAGCTAGCAACTTCAAGCCACCTATGAATCCAAGATTGAGGTATGAGATTGAAATTAGACACAAGCCCTCTATTCCTGACAATGTGAAACATTGGCAGGTGTTTGAAGATGACAAGCAGATAAATCATTTCCTGACAATGATTGAAAATTTTGAAGATGTTGAGATAGATCAAGAAGAAGAACAGACAGAGCAAAAAGGAGAGATAAGAAACCTTAAGCAGTCAATAAGTGAGCAGAAAAATTATCCAATTGAAAGATAATGTACTTCCTAAAGGATTAGTTCCCCTTGAAATATTATTTGATTCTAATGATGTTGTTGTTAATTCAAAGAAAATACATCAAGAGGGAGAGATGGAGGACTGTAATTTGGGAACCCAGCAGGAGCCAAAGATGGTGAAAATATTCAAAGGTGTTCCTAAAAATTATAAAGAAAGGTACATTGATCTCTTTAAGAAGTATATGGATGTGTTTGCTTGGTCGTATGATGACTTGAAAACGTATGATAAAAGCATTATACAGCATAAGATCCCATTGAAGGAAGGGATCAAACCACACAGGCAAAAGCTCAAACAAATTAATCCATTACTTTTAGCTCTAATTGAAAAAGAAGTGAAGAAATTGCTGCAAGCAAAAATCATAGTCCCTCTCAAATATTCAGATTGGGTTTCCAATCTGGTTCCTGTGAGGAAGAAAAATGGAGAAATAAGATTGTGTGTGGATTTGAACAGAGCATCTCTAAAAGATAATTATCCTTTTCCGAAAATGGATTATGTCTTACATAAAGTGGCAGGAGCTTACAGGATGTCTATGGTTGATGGATTCTCTGGGTATAACCACGTGGCAGTTGAAAAATAAGATCAAAAGAAGACAGCTTTCACAACCCTCTAGGGCACCTTCATGTACGCAAGGATGCCATTTGGTCTTATGAATGCAGGTGCAACATTTCAGAGGGCCATGGACATAGTGTTTGTTGGTGACAAATATGTGGTTATATATCTAGATGATGTAACTGTTTTATCAAGGTCAAATGATGAACACTTGGACCATTTACAAAAGACCTTTCAAAAGTGCAGAATGTTTGGTATGTCACTAAATCCCAAGAAATCTTTATTTGCCTTAGAAGAAAGTAAATTATTGGGTCACATAGTTTCAAAACAAGGAGTAAAGATTGATCCAGCAAGGGTGGAAGCAATTCAGACAATTCCTTTACCCATAAGCAAGAAATATATTCAGAGATTCTTGGGAAAAATAAACTTTCTGAAAAGGTTTGTGCCAAATTATGCTGAGATTGTGAGAAATATAACAGACATGTTGAAGAAAGATGCAGAAGTGAGATGGGATAAGGAAGCAAGAGAAGCATTTGCTAGAATAAAGGAGGCACTGCAGGAAGCTCCAGTTCTGATTAGTCCAGATTATCAAAAAGCCTTTCAGGTATTTTCATTTGCATCCCCCACTACTATTGTGGTTGTGTTGTTGCAGAAAAATAAGGATAGTAAGGAGCAGCCAGTGGCATTTTTCAGTAAAGTTCTCAGAGATGTTGAGCTCAAGTATAACATTTTGGAGAAAGAAGTGTATGCATTGGTCAAAGAACTAAAAGACTTCAGGACTTATGTGTTACAGTCCCAGATAACTGCTTATGTCCCTAATTCTGTTGTTAAAGACGTGCTGGTTCAAAGTGATGTTGAAGGAAAAAGAGGAAAATGGATAGCGAAAATCCAAGAGTATGATTTGGACATTAAACCCACCAAATTAGTCAAGGGACAAGGTTTAGCAAAGTTGTTGATAGAAACAAATTTCCAAGCCTTGGGAATTAATCTGTTGGCACCAGCGGATGGAGTTGTCAATGAAGAAGGTCAGAGTAAGTCCAAAACATGTATTCAATACAATTCTTTGTGCTCGGATTGGTATAAAGATATTGTGCATTACTTGTGTTTCTTTTCTTGTCCAACTTCGCTAAATAGAACAAAATACAGAGCTCTCAAGCTCAAATCTCAGTCATATGTTATAGTAGAAGCAAAGCTATACTGGAAAGATCCTACTGGTATTTTGTTGCTATGTTTAACTGAAGGTGAATCTATTGAAGTAATCAAGGAGTATCATGAAATTCTGTGTGGAGGTCATTATAGCTGGAAGGTCACTGCTCATAAGATTCTCAAGTCAGGTTTCTATTGGCCCACCCTGTTTGCAGATGTATATAGACTGGTCAGAAGTTGTCAGAAATGCCAGTTGTTTTCTGTAAAGAAAAAACTTGCTCCATTGCCTCTCATCCCAGTATTCATTGAAGAACCATTCAGGCAATGGGGATTGGATTTTATTGGGGAAATCAATCCACCATCAAGTGGACAGTTCAAGTGGATTCTAACTGCCATTGTTTACTTCACAAAGTGGGTTGAAGCAATACCAACTAAAAAAGCAAATGACCAAGTAGTGATGAAGTTTCTAGAGGAGAACATTTTCAGCAGATTCGGGTGTCCAATCAAGATTGTAACTGATAATGCTTAGGTATTCAACTCTGCCAGATTCATTAATTTATGTCAAACATATAATGTAATTTTATCACATTCCACAAGGAAATAGATTGGCAGAATCTTCAAACAAGACATTGGTCAGAATCTTGAAGAAGACAATCACCGAAAATCAAAAGGACTGGGATTCGAAGTTGAAGTTTGCCCTTTGGGCAGTTCGAGTAACTATCAGAAGGTCTACTGGTAAGTCTCCCTATGAATTGGTTTATGGAACTCAAGCACTATTTTCTACTCAGTTGGCCAAACCAGTGATTTCTTTCCTTCAAGAAGCTCGGGAAGAACCTAATGCTCTGGTGAGAAGATTGAACAAAGTAATTGAGTCAAGTGAAAACAGAAACAAAGTCAGAGATAACTTGATTTCTTATCAAGCAAAGATGAAGTCTATATTTGACAGAAAAGCAAAATAAATCCTCTTCCAAGCAGGAGATTTGGTATTAAGATGGGACACTAGAAGAGAAGAAAAGGGGAAGCATGGTAAGTTTGATCCTCTCTGGTACGGTCCATACAGTAATACTGAGGTAATGTCAAATAACACATTCATTTTGGAAGATCTAGATGGAGAATCAGTACAACTGCCTGTGAATGGGCAGTATCTAAAACATTATTTCCAGCATTAAATTTCAGCATTTCACCATTGTAAATACCAGACTGTTCATTGTTCATATATCACCAAACAGTATTTGACTACATGCCCGAAGTGAAGGCACTAATCTGCAGTTCTTAGGGTTTCATGGCAAAAAACACTATCCCCAGGTGGAGCCAGATGTTGTGGCCTATTTGCATTTTCTTTATTCTATTTTTAAAAAATACAAAAAAAGCATATATTTAGAAAAAATAACAAAATGTAATCTTTCATATGCCGGAAAATCATTTCATTTTTGTATGTCGGTCGATTAATATGTTGTTCGAAAGCATGTGAAGGTGGGACCGAATGTTGAGTTAACACCCGTGCTAATCGTCGTGCAGGATTAATAGAAATTCGAGTTAATGAAGATCAGCAGAAACCCACGAGTACAAATAGCCTGCAGGTTAGCAGAGGGGGTGCCTCCACAGTTGACTCTGTTGAGCGCCTGTTGACCGAGATCGACGGTTCACAATCACTGCGGGGGCAGAACCCCGATGGATGCTCCGTACCCCAGAGCACCCCCGCAATGACGTATGCAGCCAGCTGGGAGGCAGCTCATCTGTCGAGTCATGGTGTCGTTACCTGTCCGATCAAGCATTGAATTGGCATTAATGTTTGAAACTCGCGCCATCTATATAAGGTGTTGAAGTTTTCCTTTTCCCTATCAGTTTTCATTCCCAGTTGTCCAAGAAGTCATCCTAGTCACTGTAATTGCTTACTTTTGTGTTAAATTCTTCGCCACCCTGAATTATTTCATGGCTAAGCAGTCGTCTTTGTCTAGCTCTTCTAGCCATATCCCTCTTATGAACACTGAGCAAGACATTAGAGATACTACTTGCACCGTTGAGCATTTTCCCTTCTACCAACAAGTTCTTCTGAATGAGAAAAGTTGCCCCATCTATTCAGCCATGGTCAATTCCGGTGTTTTGTCTGCATGTGTTCCTAAAACCCATCTTTTTCCCGAATTTGTGCATTGGTTAGTGTCTCCATTGTATCCCGGCAAATGTTTTGTGATGAATTGTTTAGGGGAGAATGTTCTTCAAGTCACAGCTCAGATAGTCCGTCAAGCCCTTTGTTATCCCGAATCTGAATCTTATGTCCAGTTCACTGACAAATCATTCGCAGCATTTTATGATAATCTTGCAGGATAGGAGTTTACATAGGTTATCTTCTTTTTGAAGTCGGCAGAGAAGAAATTGACTGAAATTAAACAGGCTGTAAATAGATTTGATAATATATTCGACAAAAGGACTAGAGCAGGGTTGCCATCATGTTGGGATCTGAAAGGCAATCTTCTATCATGGGATTCATATGAGCCTCTATTAGTGATAGCAAAGAGAAATATTGATAATACTCATGAGAAAACCGAAATCTTGAAAGGAGCTACAATTGTTAATTTCTTACAGAGGCATTTTCAATTATTATGGATGGTAAAGACTTTGTTCACAGAAAGGCCCACTTTCAACAGGATCATTGCCTTCATATTAGAATATCACAAGTTGGTCAATTCTCCCAAAGCCAACATTGAAATCTGGAAGAAGTGCAGAGCATGGATGACTGATTCACCGAGTGACACCTCAGCATCTCAGAAGGACACATCAGCAAATCAAGAGAACACAGTGACAGCCAATCAAATCTAGATTCGGCAAATAGATTAATGCTTTAGTTTTATTTATCTTTTTGTTAAGATATCGATGTTGTAATGAAGTTTTTAATTACAATGTAATAGGTAGTTTACATAGTTTAAGGTAGTTTGAGTAGTTACAAGAAGTTCCAGCAGTTACAAACTGCTTTTGTATGCATTTAAACAAATGAGAAAGAAAGATGAGGGTTCCGAGTTTTGGACCTCTGGATGCCTGCAAATTTTGTACTTAATTTTCTGAGAAATTAATGAAAGAAGATCAAGTTTCCTACATCTGTTGATGTTGATTTGTCTTTCCAGTTTCATTCTGTGTTTATTCTTCTTTGAATGAAGTGAAGTAATGTAGTAGTCAGTCTCTTTATTACACCTGTAAATAAAAGTTAAATAACCTTAATATGCGCTCCTTCACTCCAACTATTCTTTCTACATAAAGTTCTTCTGGAGTTTAAAGTGATAGATTATGTTTTTCAGCATATCATTTTGAGTTTCTCTTCCAGTTCTTCTTTTCACTCAAATATCAGCAGTTAATGGCATTGTGAAAACTTTCATTATATCAAATTATTGAGGGTATTAAAGAATTAATTTCCAAAGGTATTAAACAAAGACCATCCGATATTATAAGTTTTGTGACATATACTTCTAAAATGTCTTAAGCACTGATTCCTTACCACAGCCAAGGGATTGTCTCTTAAGATACAACAGAGCAATTGATGAGCAAATGAGACTACTAAAATTTGACCTAGAACATTCAAGAAAAATTTGCGCTGGGCACAGCTCGAGTTTTTTAGTGTTTGCATGAAGTTTGCTCTCCATCCTTTGTACATAAAGATTCAAATTGTCTAATATTTTCCTTGATGAAGATTTCAACCCTCGTTTGTCTGATTGTGGAATTGCTGCTTTTTATCCAAATTCTAAGTGTCAGGTTCATTTGGGTACAGTGCCCCTAAATATGACATATCAAGAATCTATACATAAAGAGCGATGAGTATAAGAGGTTATTCAGAAGCATTTTGCCAATATTTTAAAATATGAAACAAACTGGGAAATTTTTCAGTTGGAATATGTGGATGCAACTTTTGGTGACATTTAGAGTATTGATATTCAACCCCTTGCTACTAAGAGTCGAGCAAGGAAAGGTTTGTTGAGTATCAGATACTTTAAATAGAGAGAGACCGCTCTACAGTTCATGTCAAATTTGTGAAGAATTATTTGCAGAGCATTCCTTGGCAATTAATTATTCTTAAGTAAAGAAATCAAATATGTGTCGAGGTCCTAGTTTGAACATGACATCATAAATTTAATATGAATTTGAAAAGTGTGACAATTTCATATTAAATTAGAGAATTCGTGTCCTTTTTCTCCTGAGTTGGAATGCAAGGAAATTCAAGCTTCGCTCCTAAGGAAAGTTTCATGGACAAATATTATTGTATGAATAGTTTTTCAAATATTGTTAAAAATTGTGTGCGTTCTGGGTATTTGACATATACATATGAACCTGTCAATAGAGAACCTATTGTATCTTAGGTAACAACTTTACGTGTTGCTCCAATTTTTCATATGGTGTCTATTGTTGGAAATACTGAGAGGGGGGTGAACCAGTAATTCTTTTCAACTGTTACTTTTACCAGTTAGACCACTTAAATTTAGAACACAAAATGAACAATACGAATAAATGCTTTTATTAATTTCTTCTTTGCAATAAATCAAGCACAATATATGTAGGGCATTAAAATAATTTTCTTTCTTGACAAATAATTCCCAAGAAGGGTTCTTTACAATATGACATGGGCAAGGACACTTGACATAAACCCTAGAAGTCTTCAATGGAGACTTTGACCAAAAAACAATTAACCCAAGCATGAAACCCATGCTTTAATAAGTCAATTTATTTAATAATAAAATTTATTTTTCTTGTACATTTCATTATGACTCAATTACAATTATGAAGACTAAACCTAGTTACATTCTTCAACATTCCCTCTTAACTAGGGAGGTATTCATAATTACCTATATCTATAAAGGTACATGGAAGATCTCAAAATGAACTACAAAGAGTTCTGGCACACTCAGTGCCACGAACTAGATTCCTGACCAAGGTAATCTATCCGGGTGGGACTAATATGGACTAAAGCTTTCAGCCACTATAGGTACCATCAGGCATACTTACCAACCATCAACCTAGGGATCTAGATGTGTATCCAAAGTTAGAGCTCTATGACCAAGGCTACCCTCCCTCTTCGGGATCTAGGCATCAGACACATGTAGATTTCCTCCCAAGCATCAGACACATCTAGATGCTTCAACACATCCTAATAAACTAGATATATCCATTTGTTCAAGTTAACCTGTTTATGGAGAGACAAACACAAACCCCAATCAGCAATAAACTTTCAAACATACACATAAGTAAACACAAACCTTCGGGGTCTTCAATCATCTTGATGCCACTTATATCAAGTTATTCATATGCAACTAGTCAGAAGCTTTTCGTCTTTAATTTCTTCAGCAACACCAAGGCATCCTCAATACTTTGTAGTGCATTCATTCTCTGATTTCTAAGGTGTCCACCATGACTATCATGATACGCCCTCCCTCTCAATTGGGGAGATATATCCTTTCTTCTAACCAGGCCTCCTCCTAACTTAGGGAGATCAACTACTTTCTATAACATCGGAGAGTCTTTCATGGCTTCATTCCTTCTTATCAAAGTCATCTTTGATCTTATAGCTCTCTTCATCATGCTTATACGGAAATCTTCATTGTCTTGAAGATTGTGTAACTGCAAAACTTTAATAGCAAGTACAACCAAATACATATGAAGTTAACTATATCAGAATCATACAATAATGGAAGCATTTAGACTTTAGACATCAAATACCTAAACTTAGTTAGGTTCATAATCAGCAAGAAACACATACTTCTATGCTTCAACTTCTTGCTAGAGTTTTTGTTACAAACCCTAGACTACGACATAAAGTAAGTTAATCAAGAAATCAGTCATATTCTATTTAGGTTCTCAATGACAAACTTTACTATGATATCTTGCAAACCCTAGAAGCAATTCAAAGTTCAAACAAGTACAACTCTACAATGCATCTAAGGGTTCAACAATTTATGTTAGACTTATACTAGGATTTAATGCAAACCCTAGATTCCATCTTTGAGACACTTATGCCTTAGATATCAAAACTAATCATAGCACTATCTAAGGTTTCAACAATATGACAGACTCCTATTAGGATTTGTTGTAAACCCTAGATTTTATCATCATATTGGAAATAAAATCATTATATCCTAGTCTATCAAACTCCTACTAGGGCTTAGTTACAAACCTTACAATTTACAGACTATGAGCATCAACAAATAGGTTATCATATCTAGGATTTCATAATCATGCACAAGTATATCAATATCTACTAGGCAAACCCAAGACACAAATATCAATACATTAAAGTTAGACATATAACAATTTTGACTAGGCTAGGGTTTCGATCAAATAGACAAACATACACCTAGGGTTTCATTCCTAGGAGCTTAATATAGATATTATAAGGGTTTAACTCATAAACCCTATTTTTCCAAACCCTAAATATCTGGGGTTTCAATACACAACTTAGATATTAACAACAAACCGTAAAGGACTAGGGTTTGCATCAAAACATCAAAAGAATAGGAATTCTAGATTTCATCAACAACACTAAGTAAACTAGGGTTTCCATATTAGCATCGACATACCCTTAGGTTAGGGTTTTAACTTTTATAGTGAACCTTTTAGGGTTCCACAGTGATGATTTTTAATGAGGGTAGATTCAAGCTAATGATTAATCACCCTAACAAGAATCTTTGTGATTCAAATCCTAGACATAAAGATGTTAGTAATGTAAAGCATATTTTAAAAGAAATAAATATACCTTTATTATGAAGAGAACAAAGTTTATGGTCGAAGACATACCTTTGAGTTGTTTCTTTAACAGACCTTGTAGGACATCAATTCTTGAAAAGCTTTCTTTGCAACAAACACTTCTACCATGCTTTATTTTGCGAGGTCTCCTCCATAACCCTTGAGCATTCAGCAAGCTTTCCTAAACAAGGAAAATATAAAAAGAAAGGTTATTAGCATATAATACAAACACATCTTGATAAGGGAGGAAACCAAACACAAAAAGGTGAAACAAAGAACAAAATACTTATCTTTTGGTAAATTGGTGGAGGCTCCCTCTTCATCCAATCTTGAGGGAAACCTACAACTTTATCAAAACAATTCAAAAATGTTTTACCAAGACATGTTAGACCTATAGGGGTTCTAGAAATCAAAACATAAAGGAAAACAATTCAAAACTTAGAATAGAAGGATATGTAAGGGATAGAGTCCCTAGCAAATAGGTCTTTCACTCCAGATTCTTCCATCTTGTCCTTCTTTAGTGAACCTTCATCGGCAATATTTGCTTGATCCCTATCTCTCTTCTTATTCCTTGGACTCTCTAGACAATGAATTTTGTAGTGACCCATCTTGTGACAATTGTAACATTCGATCTTTGATAGGTAAACCTTCTTCTTTGGTCCTTTGTACTTCTTGAAGGTTCCATTATTCTTGTGATGAGCGGAATAGGCATTTGAGATGTTCTCCTCTTCATTCTCCTTGTTGCTTACTAACGATATTTTGGGTTCTTATTGACTACATGCATTCCATATTTGTTCGAATGTTGGAGTATCCTTCCAACTGTTGATTCATGATACAAAGGCACTCCATGATGTTCGTAATCCTAGAAGGGAAGTAATCACGAGCTCTTTTTCTATACCATTTCATCTATTGCTTGAAGTTCATCTCTTATTCTAGATATTCTTATAAAGAAGGATGCCACAGTATCATCTTTCGTCATCTTCATAGTTCTTAATTCACTCTTGAGGCTTGCAATTTGACCAATGTTTTTTATTGTGAATAATTTGGATAAAGCCTCATACATTTCTTGAGCGGAATCTATGTTTGATATATATGGAATGAAGTTGTCCTTTATTCTATCCACTATTAGGTTCATGGCCAATATTTCAATTTCTTTGAAATTTGCTTTCTCTGCTTCACTTGATTCACCTGTAAGCATCTTGACATTTCCTCGAACTAGATCCAAAACTTTATTCTTCTCGAGGATGAGATCTATCCTCTTTTTCCATGCCCTATAGTTGGAGGCTCTTTCTAGTTTGCTTTCTCCCTTCAATGAGTTAGACATGGTTGTTGAAGATAGTAGGCTTATACCCTTATATGATTCCTTTTTCATGATAACCCTTATTCAACTTCTTAAGACTCCTTATTCTCCTTTCAATAGATCTTCAGGTTGCCTTTTTCCTCCTTCTTCACCTTAGCTCTGATACCATGTAAGAAAATAAGAAAGGCGGAAAGTTTTTCTTATTTTGATATTTACTTGTGATATTATTATGTTCTTATTAACTTCTTATGTCGTTCTTTTATCTTTGTTCCATCAAGCAATTATCAAAAACAAAACATGAAGATCAGGGACACCAGATGTAGGCAGACAGCCAAGGAAAAATCCCTATATAGGGGAAAACCCAGTCAATAACTCTTCCTTCAGTAGATTCATATGATAGTGAGACAACCGAGACCCTAGACCAACAAACCTTCCTCCTCCACCAAGTCAGCCCTTCCTCCTTGTAAATGCCAACTCTTCAAAGTGCAACTACAATGCAGAACTTCGATCTAGCAACAGAATTTTCGGCCCAGCTACTATAGAATTTCGACCTTCCCAGCAACTACAGAATTTCTACCTTCGAATAAAACTCCAATACTTCGCACGTGTGAGATAACAGAGAGAGAAATCGACTTCCCTAGCAAGATAATGACTTTCTCCTTCGCTAGCCCTTGCCTTCTTCTTCCTTGGAATTTGAACCCTTTATTGCAACCAGCTACAGCAATTTTATTGCAAATCGAACTTGATGGGAGCGCGTGACAAATGAGGTCGAGTTGCAACTTGATTAGACTTAGCAGTGAAATCGCTGCGCGGGGGTAGGTCCCTTGTCCCAAAAACAAGGGGGTCTCATACACCAATTTGGTGTCTGGCTTGGCAGTGACCTTAAAATTGGATAATAATAACAATAATAATAATAATATAGGCTTCTTCTGAGGTCAAATTACCCTATTTGAGGCCAACTTGTTGGAGGAGGCCTAATTGACCTAATTTACATTAAAATAATTTTCGTTCTTGACAAATAATTCCCAAGAAGGGTTCTATACAATATGACATGGACAAGGACACTTGACATAAAGCCTAGAAGTCTTCAATGGAGACTTTGACCCAAAAACAATTGACCCAAGCATGAAACACATGCTTTAATAAGTCAATTTATTTAATAATAAAATATCTTTTTCTTGTACATTTCATTATGACTCAATTACAATTATGAAGACCGAACCTAGTTACATTCTTCAACACACAGATGCAAATTGGGCAGGGTGCTCCACAGACAGGAAGAGTACTTCAGGTGGCGTCTTCAGCATTGGGACAACAGTTGTTACTTGGTATAGCAAGAAGCAAAGATCAGTTGCACTCATTTTAGCAGAGGTCGAGTAGATGGTTGCTAGTTTGGCAGTATGCGAGGCTATTTGGATGAGGAAGTTGCTTGTGGGACTTTTCAGACAGAGGATGGAGCCTACCATGATACACGGTGATAATCATAGTTGCATCAAACTCTCTGAGAACCCCATGTTTCATGATTGCTCAAAGCATATCGAGATCAAGTATCACCATCTCAGAGATTGTGTGCATAAAGCGATAGTCAAGCTACCGTACATTCCAACAGGGAAGCAGACAGCATAAATCTTCACCAAGGCATTGGCAAGAAGCATTTTTGTTCATTTCAAAGATAATTTGGGAGTTGTACAGAATCCCTTCCTCGCTAAGAGGGAGTGTTGAAAATGATAGCGAGAAAGGGTTCCTTGATTTGTGCCTTAGTCAAAGGAACCACAACGAGTTTCTCCTTAGCATGCTCAAGTTCCCTATAAGTTAGGAAGAATTCCTATAATTAAGGATTTGTTCCTAAAAAATAGGTCGAGTTATGAGGCAGTTAACTAATGAGTAGAAGTGGAAGGCGAGTTTATTGTCTTCTAGTGCGAGTTAATTTGGGAAAAGGACAAGTAACTGAATCTCAAGTTCTAGAATTGAGATGAGAGAAGTTGCATGAGTTAGTTCAACTCGGTTAACTCATCAATCACAAAATCAATTTACTAAAATGTAACTTGCCAGATTTAGCCATTCGAATTGCTTATGAGGAGGAGAGAAGGCACAATTGTATTCATTATTGTATGCACTAGTTTAGTGTGTGAGCTTGTGATAGAGCGTGCCAAGAAGGAGGCTTGTGCAAGTTGATAGAGGAAAGAATTTGCCTTGGAAATGCGCTAGGAAATAGGGGTAATTTCTAGGAAATTGGAGCTCCTCATGCGCTAGGAAATAGAACGTATTTCCTAGGATTTGTAAAGGATTTCAGGGTTCATCCAGGCAAGACAAGAAGGCATAAGGATCAGGGGTCTTGCAGGTTGTTTCAAGCTTAGTTTAAGCAGGGAGATCATCGTATTATCTATTGAAAAAAGAGTGTTCTGTAAGAGATCTATGGCTCATTCTTGTATCAATAAAATTCTCAAGCAAGCAGAGAGTTTTCCTAGTTGGGTTCCCTAGAAAAAACTTGTGATGTTGAACTGTGTGATTGTGTATTTATTTATGTTCCTATTCCGCTGCAAAATTAGTAGAGAAATTTTGTGTCTATATGAAAAGAAATTAGTTTCAGATTGTTCATATTAGCAGTTGCAGAATTTCGTGGATTTTCTACAGGTGTGAGCTAGGGTTTTCATTATTTTTCCTGACTAAGATTTTGGAGAGCGTTAGGATTGTACTAGCCTTGTGATAAGGGTTTGGTATGTACATGAACTTCATCTTTATGCATATTAATAAAGTTTGTAACTGTCCAATGCTTATGTAATTGTGGATTTTTTGGTCATCAATCTGTTCATGTTTTGGACCTCGGTGACTTTCAGCACTTCTATGTCTTACTAATTTGGCATAAGTCAAGGCCGATTTTTTAAGTGATTTAACATTTACATTGGAAAAGAGAAGCACAGATTTGCTGATGTATTTACAGCTGTCATAAATGATTTCAGATCTATTATATATATCATAAGATTGACCCAAAGGACTGAAACTCATTGGGATGCTTTGGTATCTTTTCTCTCGAATTGGCTAGTGGATTAGAGTTGTTAGGAGTTGAAATATTGTCCATCAGTGCCACTGTTATATTTACATTTTATAACAGCCTTAAGGCTGCAATATCACAAGGTTAAGATTTGGAAACCTTCAGTTAAGAGGTTGAATTTCTATTTTTCATTAATTGTCATTTCTCATAAACTTCTACAGACACTTGCTCAAAGATGTATTACTAGCTTTTTCAAACTGACCACAGACAATAGCATTGTTTATACCACATAGGACATCTTGCTATGGCCTTATCAACCCAGGCCACTCACCAACACATATTGTTTGCCAAACACTAGGTGTTGAAATCTGAACTACTGTTACCCAGATGAGGTGTTATTCACTAGAACAAGCAGTCTCCCCAGGTGTCTTGAGGATCTTGGTCTACATGCTGAAGCATGTGCATGTTAGGAGGTTTCTACGGAGGAGGAGGGGGCTATCAACATAGAGAAAGCCCGTCCATCCTGCAATTTTTGGCAAGTTTTTGTTAGCCTGACCACCCCGTGTACCGTGATGGAAGATACAAGAGCTTTAGTTTTTCTACACCTCTCTAATTGAAGAAGCAAAATGTCAGCAAAAGATGATAAGGCGTCAAGATGCAACAGTGATGATGGTCTCTTCCCTAGGCTTGGCTCCCCTGGCTTGACTGCAATCTTGCTGCTCAGTTTTATGATTTGACTCTCAACTATTTGTTCTATCCCTCCCTAGTTTTACTAGTTATGCTTCTTACATATGTATACCTGAATTTGGGAACAGTAGTCTAGTTCTCTCTGTGGGGTGAATGAGTTCCTCCTGGGGCTGGAATCTCTCTTCTCATGCGCTAAGCCCTTGCTCCTCCACTGCCTTTCCATTGGACCCTGTTGTTCGCACCCCTTGTCATACTGTTGCATTCGACTGTGCCAAAATTGGATAAAGAAATGGATCCGATGTCGAGCAACAGAGGGTTCCAATGTGGGTCCCAGCTCAATGTCAAAAATTCCAACCCCTGGAAACCACCTCAGTCTATCACCAAAGCCCAGAAAGATGCCATGGAGGTAGCCAAAGATTACCACAAAAGGTTTTCAACCGCAGTGAAGGAAGAGATGGCCCAGTTGTAGAACTTGGTTTTGGAGAAAATAACGAAGCTTTCTAGAGACTAGATTGAAGCTGAATTTGAGGATGGATGTCTGATACAGGTTTCTCCTGTACAAGGGATATCAAAATCTTCCAGTTCACTGAACTTAACTGGTTTGACAAGGCCTTTATTGCCCAAATTGTGGAGGAAAAGTGGCAACAACAGCAGGCAATCCTCCATAAATTGGACCTGATGAACAAGAAATTTGAAGTAGACTTTAGAGTCATCTTTGATATTGATATTAAAGTATCCAGCCCCCCTGGACAGTGTCACTAACCCTTTAGCAGCACCTGCGCACACTCAAGGTTCAGAAGGCACATCATCCAACCCTATTCTCATTGATGAAGAAGACCCTTGGCTGGGGGAAGACACTGAAAATGGGTAGAAACAGACACAAAGCCTGGTAGACTGGCCAATCGGAATTTGTTTTGCAATGAATTCTTTCCTGACTGAAATTAATATCCTCCTATGGTTTCTGCCTTTTATTTCTTAAGATGCTATCACTAGATTCACTACATTACAGGCTTTAGTGTTTTCAAGTATCTGAAATTTAAAATGCTTGTATGGATATTAAACACTGGTTTCTCTCTGGTTTGCTATGTGGTCCTGGTTTACCGAGTCACAGTCCGGAGACAAACATGGTTGTAATCCTTTTTATATTAATATAAGGACTAGCTAGCTTAAAAAACAAAAAAAACAAAAAATATCTGAACGACTGCCTCAGAATGACACTCAGAACTAGCTCCACCATTCTATTGAACGCCAGTGCAGCTTCTCGTCGAGAGCAATGTCTCTCTGTCACCTCTTTTTCAGCTTCTGTGGATCACCTTCTTGGTTTAATCCCGTTGGTATGAATATGTCATTTCATGTTGTTATTTTACACTCACTTTTTCTCGTTTGAGAAAATATTCCATGATTCCTTTCCTTTTTGAAAGCTTATATATGCTTGCTGTACTTTTTGTGGCCAGATATATATGGGGAGAGAAATGCACTAAATCCCAAATCCCAAATGAAAGAAAGCTTGAAAATTGCAATGTGGTCCAAAAAATTGCCCATTATATTTCCAATTGAAAAATGGCATTTTGATAGTTGACGCAAAACTGCAAGAAGTAGGTATATCTCAATTGCATTTACAAAAAAAAAAAATTAAACGCCTCAGAAATAATTGAAACCAATGTGACGCAAAACTGCAAGAAGTAGGTATATCTCAATTGCATTTCAAAGAGAAAAAGATTTTAAAGGCCTCAGAAATAATTGAAACCACCGTACCTCAAAAAATTCGAAACCCGAGAAACTGCGAACCCTTGCCTGCAAATCAAACCAGCGGAGAAATAAGATATTGCGCCTTGAGGACTCTGATAAAGTAGAGTTTTATTTGATGGCAGCCATCCATAAATGCCGACCGGACTGGTGGGTGTAGACCAGGCCAAAGAGGGTCCTATTGGATAAAGATTAGACCTCGGCTTTCGCTATTTCAGCAGTGAATAAAATCCAGAAAATGGGATCCACTACTGAAATGGGCCTGTTCTTCCCATTTGCAACACAATGCAATGGTGACCGATCCTTTTAAAGCCAAACCAAATTGTGAATAATCTGGGAATGGAAAATCCGTTGCCAACATAAGAGCTCAGATTTCGTATTGTGAAAGTATCTATGAAACAGAAACTCGCCGAACGTCTGCTCCTTCCATTAATAAAACGCCATTCTTTTTCTGTTTTTTTTGGATTTTAATCTTCAAAAATAACTTCAATTTTCGGGCTCCTTCCTTTAATAAAACGCCATTCTTTTTCAGTTTTTTTTGTTGATCGACTCTCCAAAAATAACTTCAATTTTCGGTTGGCACATAAAATTAAATTTGTCATGGATGTCCTTTGCTTTCGGAGTCGTTACCTTCTTTACAAAACTTTCAAGGATGGTAAGTGTGTGAACATCTTTCTCATTGGTTTGATTAATTGGTTGAGATAATTAATTGTTGTTGATTTTTATTTGGGTTCAGTTTTCATTAAGGCTCATTATTATAATAAAGTTAAAAGGTGTAGGCTTTCCAATGGGTTTAATTTCTTGGAAGGTTTATTGTGATAATGTTGGTTTGAGTGTTTAACAAGGCCCATTGTGATAAAGTTCAAGAAGTAGGTTCTCTCATCTTGAATTGTTGTATTTTCATATTTAAAATTTATAAAGAATATGTTTAAGTAATATTTTAATTATTGATGATTAACTTGTCCTATAGGTTATGTTTAGCCTCGTGGATATTAAATAACTTTTTCTTCTTCTTTCACTAGTTTCAATCACACTTCTTCACCCTTGTGAGCATCATCCGATGCAATGAGTGCTAAGTCGACTATTCAAAAATCATGAGAAATTAGTCAGTTACGACTACCTCTCATGGAAATGGTCATAAATGAATGACTTACTTAACGTAGTTGAATCCCAAAACTGATATATAATATTATAATCATAAAAAATATCATAAAAATAAAATGTAGCTTGTATTTGTGTGAAAAAACTTTATGTAAGCAATATTATAACTATGAACAAAACCATAAAAATGATGCCCTTCTGATTTCTATGTGTTATAGGTTATTTTGTGTTTAATTTTGATACAATTTGTTTTTCGAGTTAAACTTTCTTAAGAAATATTAATATTTTTTAATGACCAATATGGATTTTATAACTTGTGTTTATCTAATCATAAATTATTTGCTTAATTTGGAGATGAATGTGAATTGTGTTTGATCTTGAAGTGGTTTTTATGATCTTTATGCAATGTAAATATGTGAATTTTCCACGCATACTAATAATAATGCAATCTAGTGGATGGATTTGATTCACAAATCAAGTTGATCTCTTTCACTTATTGCTCCAAACCACTTAATTGAATGAATGAGAATTTTTAGGGATTTTGTCTCTTTATAATCATCAAAGTTATTAGTGTTGGGAGGTAGCTATAATGATCTCAAGCAATTTGATCTCTTGTTCCTCTAGTGGGATTTGAATTGTTAGTCTAGTGGGATTTGAATTGACTAGGGAAGACAGTGGTTTTGGATAGCCTGCATGGAATCAGGAAGTCAAGGGACAAATCCTACCAATTAAGAGATTGATTAGATTGGTTAGATAAGACTCTTCTAGTATATACAACACATCATTTGGAGAGTAAAAGGCTAGGTTTTCAGTATTATAAATTCATTTCCCTACTAGTTTCCTTACTATTGTTCAAAATAATTCTAATTCTAAAGAGAAAGCAAATTGTTTCCCTCATGTTTATAAACAAGGCCACATAGCTAGCATTCGCGCTGCTTAGTTTAATTATTAAACTTTGAAAGGTATGAACTATGTCTTATATTTGAACAAAAGCTTGGTTTAAATATAGTTAAATTAAAGTAAAAAGAAATAAAGATATAATGAAAATTGGCTCATTTTGCCATAAAATTTCATGTGTAGTCCATTGTACCATAAATGTGGATAAAGTAGTATTCATGGTGTGGATTTTCTTAAAACACTCTAATTTAATATGATTTTTATTTATATTTTTTTTTTGGTAAAAGTTGTAATTTATATCTTAATATATGTGTATATATAATGTAAGATTTTCTAAATGATTAAAATTTATTTTAATTTATTTTTGCTTCTTTTTATAATTTTCTTAAAAGACAAAAGATAGTAATGTGATCTGGCATTTTGTTTTTTACATAAAAATTGTAATTTTCACTATCATATTTAATCAAATTTTTTATATTTTTAATTTATGATAAAGTTTTTAAAATTATTATAATTATTATAATTGTAATAAATGTGAAATATATGAATTAATTTTAATTTTAATAAAAAAATTAAACCTATTTTTTGTACGGTGTAGTCCAACTTATACACGAAATGGTCTTTTTTACAATATTTTTCTCATTAATTTTAATCAAAATCTGACATAGATTTTAAAAAACTTGACTTTAAATTGTTTAATGTGCATAATTCAAATGCCCGGGAGGATTTTTATGGTGCTTAATCCATTTATGCATTCAAAAATATATTTTAAACGAGAAAAAAACTTGAAATTGTATTGCTGACTTTTGATGAATTCCAGTGAAAAAGAGTATTTCGTCTATAAGTTAGACTACGCTCTTTTGTACTATGTAATCTTCCAAGTAATAAAGCATATTATCATAATAAACAATAATTATACTATTTTAAATTTTTGGGTCATAATTATGCTATTAATTTATATCAAAATTTGATAACAAAATCAACCACAATGTAACCACTAAATAGTAAATACTATACTCAGATGTATAGGGCACATGGTGATAAGGTGGTAGTGTAAAAATTCAAAACATTCAATGAATACATAAGAAATTAATGTTTAAGTACTTTGACTTTAGGTGTGTAAAAATCATAACATTTGTGATGTTGGATAGTTTACCTATTCTTCACTGGGTTTTGAATATTAAAATGCTTTTCCATGATTTAAAAGAGTATGTCTTAATTAAAGTTCTAGTTTTATTTATTTCCGAGAACATTCTTTAAGTACTTTGATTTAAAGAAGATGTTATGTTTATATGGAGTTTTGTTAAACTTCTAAAGTTTCCATTAGTATGTTTCCACTATGCCAAAATTCACTTGTTTGAAAAGGAGCCCGTACGTGATCGACAAATAGGAAGCACACACATGGACATTATGTCATTTATGATCTCTGAATTTTGACAGTACATATGTAATGAATTTTATGATCCCTGAATTTTGACAATACGCAATTAGAACTTTGGTACCTGATGTTAGATCTGTCCTTTTTTAATATATATATTAAACTTGACATAAAAAGTTGAAATAAAAAGCTAAATTAAATTTGACCTCTATATATATATATATATAGATAGATAGATATAATTGTGATGTAAAATGTAAAATTGACTTTTCCACTATGAAATAGTAAAAAACTCCTAGAATATTGATTGAACCTTGTGTATTGTACATAAGTGAATTGTGCTTAGAAGTCACTGGATGCGTGTGAATCTCCTTAACACAGACCAGTAACTCTCTTCCTACCTTCTTAAAATAAAACTTACTTTTTCTAAAATGATTCATGGTAAATGGGCGAAATGCGGTGGGAAAAGGGTGGAGGGAAAGAAAATCAATGGGATCAAATTTATGATATATTCAATTTTGATATCAATTTAGTTTTGTCAAACATCGCATTTACATAAGGGATGGCCCATTGCTTCATTTAAAATTATAGAATCTATATATTGTGTAGAACTAGGAAAAGAAAGGGGACGTACATGTGTTGTCAAAGTATGGATGCTTTATATGGTACCCGATGCCATACAAAATATCTGAAGTTTAATGGAGAAGGAAAATACAACACCACAATTGCTAAAAAATTGATATGTCATGATATAATAATGGTAACAATGGCTAAAAGGAAATATGTCAAACATTTCACCTACCATTAAGGTAAATATTTCGAAAAAAGGGCAAAACCGAGGAAATCTCGTTAGGGGCAGCATGCTCTCCAGAAGAAGTAATTGCATACACAACCCTATTACAAGAGTATAGGGACATATTTGCATGGGATTATTCAGAAATTCCAAGTTTAAGCCCCACCATTGTGGAGCATCATATTGACACATGGCCCGACGTCTCACCCGTCTGCTAAAAACAGCGCCAGTTTCACCCATCTAAAGTTGAAGCAGTCAAATAAGAGATAGACAAGGTTCATACAGTCGGATTCACCTATCCGATTGCTTACACGTCTTGTGTTTCCAACCCTATGTCCTTCATGAAAAAACAGGGCACCATTTGAGTCTGTACCGATTTTCGAGACCTCAACAAGGCTTGTCCCAAAGACAACTACCCCACTCCATTCATCGATGCTTGCGCCAGTCATGAGGCCTTATCCTTCATGGATGGATTCTTGGGGTAAAATCAAATTCAAATCCGACATATGGATTGGTACAAGACTTCATTCACTACCCTTGGGGCACATTTGCATACCAAGTTATGCCATTCGGCCTTAAAAACGTTGGCGCCACAGTTCAGCGAGCCATGAACTATACCTTCCACGACTTGGCACATCTCATCTTGGCCTATTTGGACAACCTCGCTATATGATCCAAGAAGCGAGCTGACCATTTGGAAGATTTGTGTCTGGTATCCCAGCAAGGAATTAGAGTCGACCTCCTCAAGGTCCACGCAATCAAAGAGGTACCACCACCCAAAACATTAAAGCAACTTCAAAGTCTACAGGGTATGGCCAACTTCTTACGGTGCTTCGTCCCTGACAATGCCACTTGCGCGCGGGGCTTCCTACATCTTCTCCGTGAGGAAATTCCTTTAAAATGGGATGATCAAGATCAAAAGTCATTTGAGGCACTAAAAGACACCTAGTCTTCATCCCCCTTGATCATCCCACCCAATTACGACAAATACTACACCTTGTATTTGTCTGCATCAGATACAACCATCGTCGGGTTTCTAGTGCAAGATGGACCAGACAACAAAGAGCACGTAATTTATTACGTAAGCAAGAACCTAGTCAGGCCTGCCTTGAGGTATGATCCAGAAGAAAAAACATCCCTATCCCTAACATGTTGTACAAAATCTTCGACATTACATCATCCTCAGGACCAATACAGTCATAGCAACTATCAATCCCCATGCGATATTTTCTAACCCGTTGAATGATGAACCATAAGTAGGCCTCGTTGAATGATGAACCATAAGTAAGCCTGATGGATAGTTATACTGCAGGAATTTAACCTCCATTTCAACTCCCCCAAGAGAAAAAAAAGCACTCATCTTGCCCGAGTGTTGGGCCTCTAAATTAGACATAAATTAAGGCCCATCTAACCCTTCTTAGACTCGTCTGCCTTCCTTATGCACATGACAATATATATTAAATCTCTCCTTCTGCACTTAATAATGTTTTCTTATGCTTTAGTATTTTCTTATGAAGGTTTAAAGGTAATTGCATATTTGTGCCTAATATTGGTTATTTTTGTAGAATATTGTGAGAATATTGGGCAGATTATGCAGATTTGGAGAAGGAGATAATTTAGGGACTTTCTCCCTGCCACTGGAAGATCAAGATGGAAGAATAAATGAGCACAATGTCAGGAAATTATAGATAAATCTTGGAGAAATTATAGGAGGATTTTCCACCCTCCTGAACTCTCAAAGGCAGCCAAAGGATTCCAAGGATTCTCTCCAGCAATTCGAGTTCCAGAGGTAGCAAAGCAACTCAAGACCAAGTGCACTCAAGCCATACTTCACTTGGAGTCAAGTGGACTCATTACCTATTTTTTAGGGAGTTGTTGGTAGCTACCCGTGAGGATAAATAAAGCTGATCAAGAGCTAATTAAGGTCGATTTCCACTCCATTCTAGTCGATTCGATTCCATTCAAAACTTTTGCTGCAAGCTATTAGGCTTTTGTTTTTTAATACCTTTGGGATGTAATAAGACTGTATTTTTAATGCAATGAGTATTCAGATGACTTTCTATTGATCTAGTTCCAGAGAGTCGGGCTCGTGTGTTAGGGCCATGTGCCTCATCTTCTCTGTTGTTTCCATTCTTTTCTTTCATGTCATTTAGCTGGTTTTTCTTCTGAGCATTTAGTTAGTTTGTTGGTATTTTTATTGATGTTTTGCTTGCTTCACGTTGTCTTTTGCTGTAGATCTAATCTACTTATCTGTGCTATAGAATCGCTGATAAAATCGATAAAGCTGTGAGGCAGTCTTCCCCTCTCATCTTTGTCAATAAAGTTCGAGCAGGTTAGACCTCCCCACAGGCCAAAAATTGCTTTCTCTTTGAGTTTAGGGTAGAGTTGCAGTACTAGTTTCAGTATTTATTTCCATTTTTTTTATCACACATTTCATGTGTATTTCATGCATAAATTAGCAGGGTTGATCGCAGGATGTATTGTTAAAGCCCCAGAGCAGCTCCGTGGTTCTCCCCCGCTTCATTTCCCATCTTCCTTCCATCTCTGTTGTTACGCTTCTATTCCCTTTTTTTTCCTCATCATAGCTACCGCACCTTTTTTATTCATAAAATGCCTGAAAACCTAAGTTTGACCTCCACCCTTTTCTCCTCAGTTCTCCCGCTACCCTACATCGCAATCGCATTTCGCACCTTTTTCCTTTTTTCTTTAAGACTTACCGCAATCCCTTTTCGCAATCACACTTCGCAGTGTTTTCTTTTTTCCTTTAACATTTACCACTCATTTTTGTTGATTATGATATTGAGATATCGGATATCGCAAATCACACTTTTCCATTTTTCTTTAAGACTTACCGCTTGTTTTCGCCGATTGCGATAATCGCTTTGTACCCCGCTACCATACATCGCAAACCGTAACTATTTCCCTTTTATTTTAACACTTACAACTCGATTTTTTCGATTGCGATATTGCGAGATCGCAAATCACACTTCACATTATTTTCCCTTTTACATCAAGTTGTCAACACTTATCGCTCCGATCCACCGATTGCGATATTGTGATCGCGCTCTACCATCGGTCCCACCGCCACGTCATCCGCCGCACCGCACATCACAAACCACACTTTTTAGTTCGTTCCTGTTAACCTTTACCGCTCCAAATTGCGATATTGTGATTTTGATATCGCATGTCGCATTTTCATCCTCCATCACAACTCCGCCATCGCACTTTTTAAATCATTCCGCTCCAAAGACTTTTTGCGCCATAATAAAGCTTTAATAAGGTTTAAACCCTTTCTTTTCACTTCTAAGCCTGGTTTCATGTGTTTATCCCTCCATTAGCACCTTTAGACCTTTCTTCTCCAAGTTGCAAATCAGCACTTTTGCAATTAGAATTAAGTCATGGATAGCTTAGCTGCATGGATAAAAGCATGGTAGATAGAGCATAAGATAAGTAGGGTGTGTTTAGCCGATTGGCCAAAGTTAAGTGCAATTGAAATTAGTTTCCTTTCTGCAATTTCTTTTTGGAAATTTAGATTAGTTTCCTTCCTGTAATTTATTTTCAGCAATTTAATTTAGTTTCTTTCTGTCATTTCCTTTATGCACATTAAATTAGTTTCATTTCCATCATTTCCTTTCTGCAAATTAAGTTAGTTTCCTTTCTGTCATTTCCTTCTAGCAATTCACTTTCCAATTCTTATCATAGTTTAAGAAATAGCACCCTTTCTTAAAGCAGAAGAGGATGACATGAGAAAAATACATCTGTTGTGTATATAGCACTGTCACCTCCAAGTTTGTACGAACCCCGGGTTGATAAATAAAGTAGGGAAGCCCCTGGGAGTTGCAGCACTCTTGGTGCAATACCAGGGCTCACCACCGAGTTCATCACCGATCTCCCTAACGAGACCCAAGGATCCCCCGTTAATGACTCGCTACCTGATAAACATTTTTTCTTAGTAGAAACAAAGGACCCTTGGTACGACGACATCCTTCTTTTTCTACGAACCCAAAATTTCAAACCCCAACTCACACATGACGATCGAAGGCGTATATGCCATCAGGCCCCTTAATACCTCCTAATGGGGGACGTCCTTTATGAATGAGGTGTCAACACCATCTTACGTCGATGCCTCACTAACGACCAAGTTGAGAAATCCCTAAATGACTACCATAGTGGGGTTTGTGGCGGTCATATCTCCGATATGGCCACCGCCCAAAAAGTCTTACGTGTCAGTTATTCTATCCCACCCTATTTCACAATTGCATACAAGTAGTAAAAAGGTACGATTGATGCCAATGATACGCTCATAAGGCGAGATCCCATCCAGCTCCCCTACACCCCGTCATCGTAGCAAAACCCTTTAGAAAATGGGGCATCGAATTCATGACTTGCAATCCCACGTCGTCAGGAAACCACAAATACATCATATTATTCGTCGACTATTTCATCAAATGGGAAAAATCCATGCCCACATACAATAATACTGCAGAAACCACAACCCGATTTTTCTTCAACCATGGTGTACCCAAGGATTTAGTATCCGACCATGGAAATCATTTCGAGAATGAAATATTCCAGGATTTATCCCAACACCTTGGTTTTACGCAAGATTTTGCGTCACCATACTACCCCCAATCCAATGGCCAGGTAGAAGTTGTTAACAAAGTTCTCAAAAAATGTTACAGCGCATTATAAACAACCACAAAACCAACTGGCGCCATATGGTGTTTTTAGCCTTATGGGCATACCGCACAACAGTCAAATCCTCAATAGGATTTACACCTTTCCAGTTGGTATATGGAGTGGAGGTTGTGCTTCCCATTAAACGTGAAATCCCCAACTTGTATGCAGTCATCGGGCTTCTTAGTAATACTCAACCCTTAGAGAAACGGTTGGTGCAACTAGAACTCGTCGACGAAAGCCAACAAGAATCTCTCCAACATAATGACCCTCACAAGAAAAGAGTGAAGCATAATTCGACCGCAACATCACCCCTCGCTCATTCTCCGAGGGGGAGCTAGTCCTCCGCTATGATGTTGCAAAAGAAGCCTTAGGACTAGGGAAGTTCGAAACATTATGGAAGGGTCCTTACATCATCAAACACTATCTCCTCAAAGGAGCATACAATTTTGTGAGATCCTGATGGTACATGCCTAACCAACCCCATCAATGGGATCTACCTCAAGAAATTTCAGCCATAAGGCAGAAAGCCTCAATACCCTAGAGTAAAAATTAATGCAACATAAAAAAAATTATGATGTCACAATCATCATGGAATTGTTTTAAAAACCACACCCTTGTGTCATAGATGGATCGTCCGCCCATCTACTATTTCAGATTCGCTGATGGAGCCTCTTGATGGTCACAAATTTAGCTGCCACTACCTGGGCCATATACTCTCTTGACCGATCACCATTCCTCGCCAACAAAGTATGTATCCAATTAGCAAAAAAAAATCAAGCAGAATATGACGTAGTCATCAGACTGTTGAATGATCCCTCCAAACAAGGCATCGGCCATTTACATGTCTTTCTTGATTCCAAATTAGTGGTATCACAGTTAAACCAAACCATTCAAGTACGAGATTCGCGCCTGTTTAGGAAGTACCTGCATGCACAACGGTTGGTCTGCCACTTTCATCACATTACATTTACACATATACCAAGAGATCAAAATCAAGTAGCCGATCGCATAGTTAACCATGTCCTAGACTGGAATGCATCTCGTATAAACCATCAACCATGAAGCACAATACCATCATAAGCAAAGCATCCATCATAACAAATAACATCCATCGTAAACATATAAAAAAATCATAAAAATAACCATAGACACACCATAAGAGCTGCCAAAAATACATCTCGTATATATACATCAAAAATTATTTGCCCAGTATACATCAAATCAAGCCCGCTGACTATCAAGTTAGCCAAAAAAATACAGATCACCAATACAGGGAAGCATCCACATAACGAGTGCTTTCCCTGACCACACATCATCTCTAGGGATGAGCCCCGCTAGGTGGGTCCTATGGACGCACATGAGCACCTGGCGCCAATATCGGAGCAGCAGTTACCAAAGCAAGTGTTGCTCGGCGCAAAGCAGGGCGATGTGCCCTCTCCTGGGCCATCACTATCTCTAAATAGATGTCAGCTAGGTTATCAAAACCCGTGGTTGGAAAACCCTGAGTCAACCTCTCCAGCCAACTCCAGGAATCCTTGTAATCCTAAAAAATAACATCTTTAGCCTCAGCATGAGCTGCATCATCCGTCACTTGAGCCTCAGCTGCCGCCAAATGAGCCTCAACATCCATTGCTCGGGCCTCTGCCACCAACACCCGAGTCTCGGCAATAGCTAAGAGTGCCTCCAACACTACCACACGGGCCTCTGCAGTCTCTACACATGCCAAAAGAGCAGCACCTCTTCTAGCAGCTGCATCACTGCTACCCTCCCCCGAGGGACCACCTGCATCGATATGCCCCCCGGGCTGGACCTTACCCGTACAAGGTGTACCCCTCCTCCTAGGTCATGGCCTACCAAGTGGGAAGGGATGCCATGTCCGCCCCACATCTACAAAGGAAAGTAAAGATAATATTAGTTTCATTATCAACGACATATATATGCATACACAAAGAATGAAACTCTAAATGCAAAAACATAAAAGATCATACTTGTCGGTCCCCATTCATAATCAGGAGGAAGACCCATGTCCGAGTCCCCCCGAAAATCGACCCTCGCATACGGAAACGCGAGGAATATTTGTGGGTTTGAAATGAACCGTGCCTCGACCATCTCATTCCAGTATCTACCTGCCTCACCCCCACCAGTATGGGGCATCACATGTGCCCATCGACACATCTGAGGATCGCTTTGAGGGCTAAGAGTTACTAGAATAAAGGGTCGTAGCATTACGACCTGCTCATACAAAATACAATAGAGGACAATAGCATAGCAAAAGGTCTTCGTTGCACCCCTATGTGCCTTGGCCAGATGCATGACCATACCCTGATATACAAATCTGGCCCAATCAAAGAAGTGACCTGATTGCAGCCAGCGCAACACCACGATATGCAATCCTGATACTTAGTGAGGTGACGATGACCTCGAAAACTAAAATATCATTTCCAATGCGGTTCACTTAGCCAAATCTGTAACCGAATTCACTCGAACACAACCCCATGAGATGGGTGTGTGCCCCCAGTGACCAACCTCCTTAGCCCACTCATGGATCTTCACTCCCCCAACAGGGAGTGGATATGAAAGAGCCTCCCCATGAGGCAAAAGGCCCGTCACAAAGTAAATATCAGACTCAGACTCTATCCTCAATCTGGCTAGGCGCAAAATCATCATGCGTTGCCGCCTATCCCAGCACCTACCCAGGAATCACAAAAACGCATCGAGGGACCTCAAGATGGGGCTCTCAAAGGACTTCAACAACCCATATCGTGCCAAAATATCTTGAGCATGCGGGTCCTGTGCTACTGTTGTGCGAAGGATAGGAAAATTTCTATCTCTCCACAACATCCTGCCACTAAGGAAACACCAAAAAAGTCAGTTTTGGAAGCAAACCATCAAATTGAGTAAATCCTGACACCCCCGCACTTTGCAACCATTAGTGCGTGCTGACTTCGCGCTTGTTCCCAACAAAGGTGTGTGGCACAACGCGCCGAAACTTTGATAGCACGTGCGGTCTGCATGCAAAGATAAATCATTTGCGCGGAGACCACGCACACTATCTTGGATCGCCCGCATGGTCTTACCCAAAATTGGACAAAATTCCATACAAGACCTTAATTTTATCGCCCACCCAGACATGTAAGTGAAAAAATTAAATAACAGGAGGTTTTAACTCCTACCTAAAACTATCCATGTGAATCCTAGGTAATTTGGTTGACCACAACAACAAGAAAAGATCTGAAAAATGGCTTTGACCTCAAACACTCAGAAGGCATAAATGACCTAAAAATGGGACATATTAGCCTATATATCGCCCTTTTTACCATTTTTCAGGAGCCCATAATTGGAGCTCAGAGCATCCAATCACAAAACCGTGAGAAACACAGTGATCAACACTTCATCATGTTCGATCTAGACCTCATAAATCCAAGTTTCAGATCAAGTCA
This sequence comes from Pinus albicaulis, assembly GCA_034641835.2. Classification (NCBI taxonomy): domain Eukaryota; kingdom Viridiplantae; phylum Streptophyta; class Pinopsida; order Pinales; family Pinaceae; genus Pinus; species Pinus albicaulis. The sequence continues at coordinate 149,986,307 of CM076569.1, forward strand.
TTTTCGGGCCCAACGCCCACCCACTCCATACTACAGTGCAGGTATGCCTTCTCTTATTTCTTTGAATTCGAGTTATTGCAAAATATTTGTATTAAAAAGATGCTTTTACTTGGGTCAGACACCCCAAATCACCATACGTCCCAAACATCAAAAGTACAAGAGCAGGTATAATTTTATCCTCAGCATGATAGGATCCCCTAAAAATATTTTCATATCCTGACATCATTTCTTCAAAAGAATAAAACCATAGGTTTCATTCGCCCGACCATGTTTATCATCACCCCACCTTACACATCATAAATACCCTGGTAGGTCGGTGGAGCCACACCTTCCATGGAATCCATCACTCATGTAGACCATACGTCAATATCTTGAGCCATGGCCACAAACTTCGGCTTGGGAATCATTTCATGTTTTTACATCCATGATCAAACATCAGCCAATTTTAGTCATCGCATGTCAAAACCCTATTCCCGGGCCACCATTCTCTACAAGCAGATAAAAAAAAATGCATCACCATGTTTCACATTTGGCCTATCACACCCTCATAAGCATAGCCCATTTGCGACATTTCATCTGCCTCATCACCCTCGCATCAATACAAACCAATGGGCCCCCCACCCTCTTCAAAACACACTCCTTGCGTCATCTTGGAGGATCATACATGTTAATGGGGCACCCGTCTCCGTGTTGATACATTCAAACCACTTTCATATTCTTTTAGAAAGTGTACAAAGAATTTATTTAGGAGAAAACTCCCACCCATACATTTACATTTCTTACCTGGAAGTAGTCCCTAATCACCTTTGGTCGGAGTTGCACAATTTTTACCCCACCCAACCATGTAAATTATAGCAAACATACACCCACCTTAGATGTCCTACCGACCCAAGGATTTCCCCATTAGAATTTGTTATGGCTGCAACCACTTGAATTTACAACTGTGAGCTCGAGCCAATTAACCATCATCATCAGTTATAGCCATCCATTATCAGCATGTCTCATTAACCTATCACATTACACCCTGCTTTATCAGAAACCCTGGTCCCTTGTATCAATACTTATTTAGATCGGTTCATGCTTCCTTCTTGTCGACTTCAACAAACACTTTCCAAGGAGGAGGTAGTACCTTGGATGAGTCCTCACCACAATAGGGGCATCCTTGGATGGAAAAATGGGAATTGACATTTCCCATTGATGTCATTGATCCTCTTGACATTCGACATCAACACCGGTTTTCATGTCCAAGATGGTATCATACTTCATAATCATTGCACTCTATCAAAATTCGTTAAAGACATGTATATTAGTAGGAATCTCTCTTAGCATGGCTTACACAGGAAGGTCCCCAATATTCAAAGACCCATGCATACATTGTGCACTTTCTTCAAACATGCCATACTAAGACAATGCATGTGGGTACCACATTCAACCCTTTTTGTTCAAGGAAAAACGCCCTTGAGGGCGTCAACAACCGTCTTCATCAACCAACAATAGATCATCTACTACAAATGTGACATGATAGAACCAATATCTTTCAAGATTAGCTTAACTATTCAACGACATGGTATCTTTTTTACTTCAGAATAGGGGTATCCCTACTCATTTCCACAACAATTTACTCTCTCTCTCTCTCTCTCAAAAGGATCACACAGAAAATAAAATGTAATGTATTTTGGCTATATATTTCCTCCTAGACCTGATACATCGGGGGGCAACTGTTGACACCAGAAAATCATACAGGAAAAAGACATTAGAAAAATGTAAAGCAGAAGGTAGAAATAAAGATTTTCAAAGAAGAAATATATTAGGAAGGACACAATTTAAATATTCCTTAGGTTCAACCAGAAATTAAAGGACAACGCACCAACAACAAGGGGTTTTTTTGCACAGCGTGCCTAATCCTTCGATAGCTGACGATCCTGGGGATGGAAAAATGTCACCATTCGGGACCACTTGACACACTTGGAAAAGATGATTCTCTATCCAATACAGTCAAGGACAGCCGAATTCAAGCCACCTTGAGGAGGCATGCAACCCACAAAGGAATCTCTTCCCCACTCTATGGTCATTATCAATCTCGATCCAAGAGAGGGAAGAGAGTTCAAAAAATTTCTATATAAACTGACCATGGTAAGAGAAAAATGAGATACGTTGTTATGCTAGCCAAATTTCTCCATAGCAAACCAGCTTGCAAGTCTAGCAACAGAGTGATTGGAGTGACTTACATGTTGGCCATCCAACATTTCAGTCTAAGAGATATCTTCACCATATGATAGTGATCACCATCCTTTAGAGAGAGGGAGAAGATACTTGCAGGGAACTTGAGGAAAGGAACCCCCCTTGTTCTGAGTATTTGAGCTCCATAGCTCAAAGGACTCACTTCAAGAGAGTTTAACATTGTATTATTCACACCACCAACACCTAATAAAGGGAGAATTCTCCATTTGTCTTATTGGGTTGTTGCTCCATTTGAGCATTTGCATCTTGTGTATTTTCTATTTTAGTTCATAGTGTTGTATGCTTAGCTTACCCTGTAAGTTTTGTTTACATTGTTCAAATTTTTTCACTAACAGTAACATCATTTTCTCCATGAACTTATGCATATAGTAGCTACCTGCTAAAGAGGTTCATTTTGGTACATCCGTGTAGCAAAAACACCACCACAAACATGATGAAATGGAAATGTAAATCCACTATTGTTGTTGTTATCTTTGTGTCTTCTTGAGAGATGGAACATGTTCTTATTCTTTCTCCTCCACAAGGCTTGAAGGTAGGGAGTCTTCGATGTGATCTTGATTTCTAGTTGTTGTTGAAATATGGTGTCCCTTTGTCTTTCTTGATTGATAAACTTGTCTTTGTAGCAACAAAGGTGTCTTCTAGCATGGTCTCCTTCTTCATCTCCTTCATCATAATCCTGTTATAAATGTGATATAATATCTGTAAATGAAATTCAATCATGACAAGACGACATCAGTCCAATAAACCCCTAGTCTAACGGGCTTCATGACAACCATTAACTGAGCTAGAACCGGGTGACAGGCTGAGAGACTGGCTCATGGATTGTGCAGTTGTGTAGCTCAGGAGGTCAGGGGCTAGGAATGAGCCTTGAGACTGCACATTGAGAATTTAAGGCAAGCCAGGCTAAACAATTAGACAGTTGAGGGGCGCAAGGGGTTAGGATGGAGGCTTGAGGCTTGAGGTTTCCCACTGTGAAGTTCTGGAGGGACATTGGCTTAGGGCTTGCGTAATTGTGTAGTTCGATAGCTCAAGTTGGAGGCTTGATGGTTGAGACTGCGCAGTGCGTAAAAGACGCTGACTGAAGGCAGTGGACGCGCAGTTCTGGAGTTCAAGGGTCAGGGTTGAGCACTAAGAGTGCGTAGTGCATATTTCTAGAAGGTAAGGACTATGCATTACGTAGTTCCAAGAGGCAAGGTCTAAGCTTGAGTGTTGATACTACACAATGCGCAGTTAAGGGAGGTTGAGTGAGGTCAAGTTGCTCGGGAAGGCACTTTTTCATATTTGGCTAAGTGTGGGATTAGTAAGGCTGAAGTGGACAATGATAAAACTTGATTATGATCACACACTTATAATAGTCAATGACACAACATTGATCACCCATAACACATGAACAACATACTTCACTCAATGCGACGACATTGCGACAACTTTCCCCAAGTGCGATACTAAAGGTACACTTTGTGACGACTTAGGCAACACTTGTGTGACAATGCTTGAAACTTTGGGAATGAGTGTAATACATGTATATATGATAATAATGACTCATTAGCACCAATATTACCCCTTGAAACAAACCAAAACTACATTTTTGCAACCTGTGACGCTTTCCATGCCCAAAAGACGACACTTGCGATAGTAAGAGGAAAGTGCAACTGACACTTGCAAAATGAGAACGACATTGAAAGAGACACATGCCAAAACAAATATAACATTAAAATGAAACTAATTAAAGTGAAATAAAGGAAAATCAATAATTTTAAACATGAAAGCGACACTTGCAAAAAAAAAAGTGCATAAAAGCGACAGTTGAAAAGGCTCACTGAAATAGAATAAAAATCGCAACCAAAAGTGAGAGACTGTCGATGAAAGCGTGCACTAACTATTGAAATAGGTTGAAAATTGCACCTGCACTATCTTGATGGAATTTTTCTATGCCTATTCAAGCTTGCATAAAATAGTGCGCCCATGATCTTGTTGCAAACTAAGCATGTGTCAGCGGGTGCCTTTAACACTTACAAACTGAGAAGAAAGCTAGAATAATTAACAAAGAACTGATCGACCATCAAGTTATTATGGAACAAATGATCAAAATACCCACAGTAGGCTCCAAAATTCAAGTGTAGACCAAATTTTGGAGGGCATTTGTCGCAGCGATAATAAGCCCATATCGGAGTGGTCGAAGCTTCCTTCTGCAAATGTAACCAAAATTTGTCACCCGGTTGAAAATTATGTGGCACCTGATGCTGATCATGACATTTTTTGTACTTGGCATTGTATTTATCCAGGATATCATGGACCTGTTGGGTGAAGTGATGTATGTGTTCAATAAATCTAGTGGCTTTATCGAATTCATACTGAACATGTGTAGATTATACCAGTGTAGTCACAAGAGGCACTGCGACATTTATGGGACACAATGGTTGAAATTCCATGTCCACTTAAAATGGGTTGCGGCTAGTCAATCTATGGAGAGATTTTTTATAGATGTGTTTCATATAGGGAAGACTCCCGTCCCATGTTCGTGGATTCATGGAGTTGTACATGTGTAGTATGTGCATTATCATCCTGTTGACAACCTACGTCTAACAATTAGTCTATAGATGAAATGTAGTCAACTTGGTGAGCTTAGTGTCCAATAATGACTAGAGGCTTGACCAGAATGTGCTTAGGAACCTGCTATCCTGATTTTATATAATGTTCTATGGAATCCCAAAATGAATCCACACTCGTTCGAAGAATATTTTGGTAGTGTTTTTTGTTGTGATGCTCTTCTTGCAGGCCATCAATATAGCCATCTTAGAAATTCTATCGATGACCACAAATGCATAGTCATTACCATGCTTGGAATAAGGGAGGCCAGAAATATTGTCCATGGAGATGGATGTTGGGCCTCCAATTTGCCATAATTTTGTTGATGAAGCCATCCATTTTTGCATCATTCCATTCACCCATTGACATCATTTTTAACCATATTTATTCATAAACACACCAAATACCCACATACATGTTTACATGGTTTATTATTATTATTTCCATTATTTTTAATGATTGAAGAAGAATTTTGCATGGTTTTACTAATGACAGTTTAGCAAATTCAAGTTTTCGCAGTTTCGTTAAGTTTCCGTAGCTATATCCATGGTTGAGGTAGTAGCACCACTCTATAAGGAAAAATGACACTTGGACTTGGTTTATAGAAGCTCCAATACGGATTTTAGTATTTAAATTCTACTAGCACTCCGCCAGATTCCCAAGGCTGAAGAAGGAATCCCAACAGAGGTAACCACAAAACAAGCTTTTAAGTTGGTAGCTAACCCTACCAAGTCGGAGAGGGCTCTCTCCACAAGAATAAACAGCCAAGAGGGCTGGATGAAAAGGTTTTAGGCTAGGTACGATTTTAAGGGTTGTTTTGATTTTATTTGGGTTGGGTTTCACTGGATTAGGATATTAGGTCAAGGGAGCTAGGTCAGGGCAAATGAGATAGGGTTGCGGAGATTCAATGGGGCAAGGTAGGCATAAGGCTTAACACTTTAAATATGATTGTGATGAGATGGTTTTAATACTAATGAGAAGCTAGGAAGAACATGGGAGATGTACTCTTCCTAAACAGAGGAAAATGAGCAAATTATGATATCTTTCCCTAAACAGAGCATGAGCAAGCATGTGTTCCACCTATCAACTTGAAAGAAATCATACAATAGAGATGTAATGAACATGAATACAACACATTATAACATATGAAAGTGAAGTAAAAACAATGATAAACATCATACCACATGTATCCCAAAAAATAACTGCAACTCTTCTTTATAAAACTGGCCAAACTGAGTACAATAGTTCCTTGATCAATAAGCTAACATCCAAACTGATTCCAACCCTTGCTAAGAGTGAAGAGAGGGACTAAATAGACATCAAAACAACATTCACTCATCCTCAGGGGTCGAATCCATGAGGTGAGGAAGAGATCCACAAAATACTGAACTAAACGCTGAAGTGTAGGATGGTCCAAGTGACTCATTCCTACTCACATTCAAACTGATTCATTTGACCTAAGGATAACTTTTACCTAATGAATCTACACCTAGGAAACTTATCCATAGCATAATTACATTTACCATCATCAATTACATAGGTAGAAACATGATTTTCTAAAGTAGAATCAAAATCACAGAGAAATTCAAAAATATCAGCAAATGTTCATTTGCGCCCTCCTTGTGTCATTTGCGCCCTCCATGTTCAAGGCTGATTTTGGGTGCCTTTCGAGTATCCAAGTCAGGCCCAAGATGGCTTGTTGGAAAGCCCTTCAATTCCTCTTTCTTAATATGCATCCAATTTCCAGAATTAAGCTCATTCCCCCCCCCCCCCCCCCCCCCCTCAAAATGTCGTTCTCCCATGACTGGTCATTTGTGCAATGCCTAGGCTAAAATAGTGGCAAAAATGTGATTTTTAGGTAGTTTTTGGACCTTTTCACCTGTAAAATCTGGAAATCAAGGCTGGAAACATGGTTTTATGGAATTAATTTGTCCTTAGGAATCCAATGGTGGTCTTATTTCCCTCAAAAAGTGCCCCAAACATTTGCGTAGCGCCTAGGGCACTGCGCAAATGACAGTCAAACTGTGTAAAAATTCTGAATTTTCTAGAAAAATTGGCCTCCAAGATGGAGCGATATCTCACTAACCATGAGGTGCTTTGAAAAATTGAGAGATTTTTTTGTTATTTATAATATTTTGAACAAAAACCTCCTCCAGTTTCTCAAAATTCATTTTTTTTTGGCCACAATCTTTTCTTCAAAAAAGTGTCTCAAACAGGATTTTGCATAGGCAAAAAAATAGGCTGTGAAGATGTGAATGGATCTCTCGTTCTGTAATACCCGTGTAAAAAATGAGATAGGTTTTTGTATTTTGAGATCTTATGAACAAAAACCTCCTCCAGTTTCCAAAAATTCATTTATTTTTTCCACAAAATGTTCTGCAAAAAGGTGACCAAACAAGACATTTCTGGAAAATGTGCCTTCGAAGAGTTTTTCAAATCTTCTCAAATTTTCTTCAAATTTCCTCAAAATTGCTTTAGAATTACTTCATGGAGACCTGATATGGTATGATATGCTATCATGGATGCATAAATGAACAAATCCAACTTACCCTTCTCTTTCTTCTTGATTAGGGTTTGTAGTTCTGGACCAATTCACAGAAATCAAAGCAGCCCACATGTTTGAAACGTGTCATTGCCATAGGAGATGCCAAAATTTATCTAGTACTTGTTGACTCAAGTCTAATTATTAGACCCCCTATATGTGGCCTCCTCACCTCTGTTTCCTCTCCCTCACTGTATGATATGTTTTCTTCCTCTTCTGCCATGTTTTTTTTATCAAAACCCTAGGGAAGTGGATGGTGTGAAATATGTTTTTAGGAATGAGGAATGGGAAAGGGAAAATGAAGGAGATGGTGCTAGGGATGTATGAAATGGGGGAGGGGATAGGGTGTAGTAGTATGATGAGATTTAGGATGGGGATTTGGGGATTGGGAGCCTAGGTAAATGTAGCACCTAAGGATTAGGGTTTTGGGAAAAAGGGTTAGGGAAAGGGAATTTTGTAAAACAAGGGTTTAGGAATGGGTATTTGCAATTGTGGGAAGGGTATAAAGGTGTAAGGGAGTGAAATTTGGGAATTTTCAAGAATGAAATGGGGATACTATGGTTTTAAAACAATTTTTAAACACCAAATTCTACCCTAAATTTCACAATACTCAACATATTAACTTGATGAGGATGGTATTTAATGGCATTAACTCTTACTCATTTGTTGGAGGTCGATGAGTAGGTTGATGAAGCTTTAGAAATGATGTTTTTCCACTTGAATTCGTTTTTCGTTTCCTGGTCATTTGCGCAGCGCTAGAAGCATTTGCGCCCTCGCTTAAGGATTTGTGCCCTCTGTTAAGCATTTGCGTCGTCTACTCGGTTTTTTGCCAATTTCGCCCATAAACTCGAAATTTTGTTGTCTTAGAGTGCTTGCTTGGTGTTTGGAGGAGACAAATGATTTTGAAATGATGTCAAGGAATCATAAATACTTAAGCGAATTTGAATTTCTATTGGAAAACCCACTTTCCTAATGTTTCATTTCACCTTTTTTTTGAAAACATTGCTGATTACCCTTTTCCTTTGATTTTTCTTCTTTGCAGGATGATGTTGTTGGAGTTTGGCACTTTTCACTTTGACTTTGTTTCTCTTCAGTTTGGCATGTGAAGTTTGAGTTGGCAGCTTGGGACAGAACTTATTACATTTGAATTGGCATAAAATTACATGAATAAAAATAAAATTACATTTTGGAATGAAACTCACATTTGAAATTACATGATGAAATAAGAATTTCTCTTTACAAATCATCTTCACATGGTGAAGAGATGTTATTTGATCACCCTTTACTTGCTGGCCTTATGCAATGTAATGGAGTTTTATTGGACCATGAAAACCCTAGAAAACCTAATGATGACCTTGACAAGACTGGAATCCATGGTGACATGACATGATGATTGACTTTATGGATGATGTACAGTCAACAAGGTATGGAAGTGTGCCAACAAGCAAATGAATTTTAAGGAAGAGTAATGTTTTTGGACTAGGGCTACCATCAATGACTAATTTTTTGCATGAACTAGTGGAATGATAAAAAAAAATCTGAGTGGGACCCCTAATATGAATATGAAAAGAGTATATTTTTATAACTGATGGCAAGATGCAAATACTGACACTAACAAATTCCACCCAGATCGCACGTGTAGACCTCCAGCAAAAGATCAAGCGAAAAATGCAGCAATTTTGACCAGTCAACTTCAAACACGTTTTCTGAGCAAACGAAAGCGAATTTCGGAAACATAAAACATGGGTTTTGTTCATAACGGGCGCAATTAGGTTGTCAATGAGAATTTTTCTCAAATTTGTTACCATTTGATATATTTTCGAAGATATTTGGAACCTCATTTTGTATATTACATGGATATATGGTTTTTCAATTTTTTATTTAATGCACAGTAAAAGAAAAAAAAAGAAAAAAAGAAAAAAAAACAACAACAACAACAACAACAAAACCTAAACAAGCTGTTATTTAACAAATTCATGGCATAGAGATAAATTTGATAAAATATGGGCTGATATTTGATCCAAAAATCCATGAAATCTGATTTGATTTGATCTCATGACCAAGATTGAAGCAAGTTAATTATGAGTTTGTTAATTGTCTCAAAATTCTATAAATTGCAGTCGCTTGATGAGATGAGAGATCAGAGATTTCAAGGATGATATTTATTTGTAATTTTTGCTGCTTATTGAAGGAGAAGAACTCTATTTTTTTCCAATGAATATAATTTTTTATATGGCGCAACTCTGAATGAAATTGATGATTTAGATCTCTTCTCTTGATTTGAGTTTTCAACACCTTGCAGTCGTCAGGAGGACCCCTGGAGATCTGTGAGAATAGTATACATGGTTTCCATTTCTTTCATATTCTCATGAATGGTTTGTTTTACATATATTAATTGTTTATGCTTATTATATATTAAAAAATCATGCTTTCCATAGATTAAATGTTTATTCTTATCATATATTCAAAAATAATCCTTTCCATAGATTAAATGTTTATGCTTTCTTAGATTAAAATGTTCATGATTCGATAGATTAAAGTTTGTAAGTTTTAGAACAAAATCTCCATTTTTTATTTTATTTTATTTATTTATTTTTATTTTTTCCAAAAACTTAGTACTTTCATAGTTTATATTAAAGAACTCAATTTCCTTTTGAAGTTTCCAATTCATTTAAGCTATGTATAAATATTGAAAGCTAATCTCCTAACACATATGGTGTAGTGTACTTCGCAAGCTCACGTACTCGGATTGGCATATAAATGCAAGTAATTTAACAGTCAATCAAATTACCCAACAATGGATTCTCAAGGTTAACTAGGAGTACATATTGGAGTGTACAAGCCTTGCTTCTTAATGGTTGGCTTGGCGATGACACAGGTTGTGCAATCTATGAAATATTTTCTAACATCCTATTAGAGTTTTGGCCAACAAAATATTTATTGAGTACTGCCACTATATTCTCGACACTAAAGTGTCCTATAACCCTGCTGTAATGCACCTTCCAAATCATCTTGGCACGCTCACTTGAAGGAACACAAAGATGTCCCATATATCACAATAGTCCACCCTGAAGGTGGAAGTCCGAAATTGGCTTTTCATCCATTAACATCTTGTAGGTGGTAGTGAAATCTAATTCACTTTCATATATTGGAGTCCATCTAGAGGTCTCATTCCCACAATATTTGAGAACTATACTCAGGGCCACAATCGGGGTCAACTGAGGTAGTATACGACATGATTCATGCTTCCCTTATTATACTTTATGTTTAGATGGAATTTTTGTAGGTATGTGAACCATTTATGATGGTGATCATTATGCAACTTCCCCTGTGTCTGCATAAATTGAAGATGCTGGTGATATGTGTGGATGATCGCCTCCTTCCATATAATATAATGATTTCATTACCGACAGGCCTGCATGATAGAGTGCACCTCCTTATCACAGGTGGGGTACCTACAAATAATATCAGAGAGTGTCTCACTGTGATATGCCACTGGGTATCCTTGCTGAATGACGAATGCACCAATGGCATAATGTTAGGCATCTGTATCAATCTAAAATGGTTGTTATAGGTCTGGGAGGGTGAGGACTGGTGCAAATCAAAGGTGTTGTTTTGGTTCAACGAATGCCTTATGTTATGCCTCAAACCCAAAAAAAAATATTCTTATGCTCTGCCATTGGTAACTTGAATCAAGGGCCAAGTAATATGAGAAAACCCCAACACTAATCTCTAGTAGAAATTAGCAAGGTATAAGAAGCTGTGAAGATCTATCATAGTTGTCGGGGCTGGCCAATCCAAAATGACTTGGATCTTAGCCGGATCCACATGCACACCTTTCTTTTTTCAAGAGAAAAAATAAACATCCATCATTAATAAGATTAAAGAGTAGTTACATTTTTCTACATTTTGCGATCCCAAATGCACAAGATCCACAAGCACACCTTTCTCATCGATTATGTAGCCCAAATATTGGACCTAGTGTATGCCAAAGGAGCACTTATCCAGGTTGGCACACATCTTTTGTTGTCGTAGGGTTTGAAGGACCTACTGAATATGTTGCAAGTGCTCTACAAAACTCTCGTTGAAGATGAGGATGTCATCCAAATATACAACCACGAACGAGTTGGTGAAAGGCCACAAGATGTCATCCATCAACCTCATAAAATTTGCAGGGGCATTTGTCAACCTGAAAGGCATGACCAACCACCTAAAAAGGCCCTCCTTGGATTCGAAGGTGGTATTCCATACATCTGTGGGATATATTGGAACTTGGTGATATCTAGACTTCAAATCAATCTCGTTGAAGTACTTGGCCCCCTTGTGATGGTCAATAAGTTCGTCAATCTATGGGATCGCATAATTGTTACAGACAATGATTTTATTCAGTGCTTAATAATCAACGCAGAGTCTCCAGGTCCCATCCTTAGTTTGTGCAAGTACAATTGGGCTCCCACGAGGTGAGGAGCTTGGTCAGATGTGCCATTTTTGTAGCAGCTTCTATATTTTCCACTTGATTTCCTCATTTTCTAGAAGAGAGCGACGGTATATTGGTCCATTTTGTAGAGGAGATTTGGGAGTCATATTGATCATGTGCTTGACCTGCCAGTGCAAGGGTACTCTTATGGGTGAGGAGAATATTTCCTTTTATTCTTCCAAAACCTTATCAAATTCTTCTGCTGCGCGGAGGGACCATTTCCAAGGGCCATGGATGTGGTCACAATATTTCCCTTACTTTGAGAATGAATCGGAAAGAAAACTAATTTCTCGGTTTGGGATATGATTACTACATTGCTTAATAGAGATCAAAGATATGGTGGTAGGAGGGGCTACCTCTGGTACCCTATATAGTTTCCTACCCAAAGTAATAATAACATTGCGAGGCCTAGAATCATACACAACATGACGCTTCCACAAATATGGTTGGCATAATAAAACATCACAAAATTCAAGAGGATAAAAATCACATAGTACCTCATTCATGAAGGGCTTGATGCTGTAGGGAAGGTGACACTTTTGGCTGACACAAAGATATCTTCCTTGGTAGATCCACCTGATGGTATATGGTTGTGGGTGTGGTGTGGTCAGCATGCCTAACTGCTTAACGACCTTTACTGAGATGAGGTTCATTTGGCTCCCACTATCGACAATGAACTACAACAAATACCTTCACCCACATTTGTGAGTGGAAGAGACGCTCCCCATCCTCTGGATCTTTGGGCTCTGTCTTTTGGACCTTGGTTGTGGAAACATCAACACTGGGTTCTACCTCAATAATTTTCTTCCCTTATCGTTCTCCCTGTCATGTTCTGGCTTAGAATCAGAACATGCATTAGACTTTGAAGCTTTTAGCTTAGACATCGATGATTGGTTAGTGCGACACTCATTTTTGTTGTGAGCGAGCCTCTTGTGGAACTCACACTACTTCATGTTTCCTTCTTTGTCTTCGTCGTGCCATTATTTTATTGTGGATAATATAGGTTGCATTGGGTCATTCCACCTTGTCCATGTCCTTTGTTTTGCAGTTTGGGGGTGCTCTTACCCTACTTCGGATTCACAGACCAAAAGTTTCACTTTTTTTTTTTTTTTTTAATTTCTGTTCAATCTTGGAAGCATATCGGTATACTGCACCAAGCGAGGAGATGTCCAGGAACTCCATTTCTTCCTGAATTTAGTTATGTAGACATTCACAGTACTTGAGCACTAGATGCAGGTCACAATATTTGATACCTAACTTTGTGCATAGAGTATGAAAATTATTTGTGATCTTATACACATCTTGGTCCCTTTTCTACCATAGTGAGGTCCATTATATGTGATGATCTTCATAGCTCTTAGTAGGGTAATAATGTTCCTTGACAACATCTCAACAAGAGTTCTAAGAGCGGGCATGTGTAAACAGAGAGGGTTCCTTGGCCCTTTTCTCACAGCAAGTTTCCCACCAGTCCTTGACATATGGGGCGACATTAAGCAATGCAAAAGTAATCTTTTTCTTATCGAAGAAACTATGGACCAAAAAATAACGTTACAACAGACTTAGATATTTATCTACAACATTTGCATCTCTATGACCTTCGAATATAGGTATATCAAAGTTAAATTGTACCTTGAAGGGGGTGGAACTTCTGAAGTGACTGCTGGATGAAGATGCATTGCCTATTGGCATCCACCAAAGGATTTAGGAAAATTTGTCCATTATCTCGTTCGTTTTCCACTCGAGGGCTTCTTTGAGTAAAAAATTGATAGGATCTTCTACTCCCTCGTCTTTCTTTTCTTCTACCGTGGGAGGCCGTCGGTGTTGGCGGGGATGGTCTTGCAGGGGCTAAACCATTTCAAGTCCCAACTCCTTATACCTCGACCTCATTGGGGACATGCACAGAAAAACATATAAATAAAAAACCATTTTGATACCTGTTGTGGTTGCTAAAACCACCCTCCAAAAAGTTTCCTATGCTTTGATTTTGGAGCCTTCCTTCTACCCATAGGGACTTATCTTGTAATGCCATAAAGTATTCATGATATGATCAAGAATCATTCTTTTCATCGATGCTTGTGTTTTCTTATTTTCATACTTAGATGATATTTTAAGTCACATGCTAATCTTCTGACTTGGCCTTACAACCGTTTTGGGATTGCCTCCAGAAACTTCACAATCCATGAGGGAAAGCCAACCTTGACGATTGGAATTGTGAAATCCATATTAAAAGATCTACCTTGAGCTCGAGAACTGCGCAATCATGGATGACAGCCCAAACTAAGCCTGGAAATTGCAGAATCCATCCCTTAAGCTCAGAAACGATGCAATCTATTGAACCGTGAAGTTACCCAGTTCCCCAGAATTACGCAATCTTTCCCGGCATTATGTATGGAAAGTTTCCTAAAATTAAATAAATAAATAAATCCCTAAAAACTAGGGATTCATTATTAGTTTCCGAAGGTGGCAGAGTTTCTATTTTTAGAAAATTATGCCAAGTGTAGATTTTTCCTTGATTTTAGGCATGCACATCATAAAACCTAATCCGCTCAAATATATTTAGTTGACGCCTCTATATATCATTTGTACATTTGATCTTAGAGCTCTAGCATTCCCAAGGAGATCAAGGAACCTTCAGTGGAATTTGCAACGCTTTTCCGAGTGAGTTTTGGTTTTGTCGTCTTTTGTTGGTTTTTTTTTTTTTTTTTTTTTTTTGCTTTTTGTCGTTTCACTTATGTGAGTGATTTTTTGCTTTTTTATCTTCATGGTTCCTAGATTTTCACCTTGTAGAGGTGTTTTTTTTTTCCTTTCACAAGTGTCGCATCAATTTTCTTATTTTTGCATCGATGGTCGCCGTTTCGGCAACTCTCCTCACATATTTGATTTTCCTTTCGTTTGTCAATTTTCTTCACTTGGTTCACATTGATCCAACCATACTTAGTCAGATCTGCACTTAAACTTCCATTAACACTTAAATATGCCTGTTTACTACACTCTCATTGAGCAGATCTACACTTTCCCATGGCCAATTTTCACCTTGCCCAGCTGGGAATTGCACAAGTACAAGGCTTAAGCCGAGAGATTGGCCTTTGAGAATGCAAAATGCGTAGTACAGGTTGGCCCAACTATGAATTTTGCGGTTCTAAGGATCAGTTTTCCACCTTGGCCACTGAGACTGCGCATTGCGCAGTCTCTCCCAGTCACTGCCCAGGCTGAATTGCGCATTGCGCAGTCTCAAGCCTCAGGATGCACCCTTGACTGCTGGTACTGCACAATGCATAGTTCCCACATCCAGTCCCCCTCACCTGATCCAAAAAATTGTGCAATATTGATCATTAGCCCACCAATTTGCTGTTTTATCTTGCTTTGAAGGTAGATTTGCAAAAGCTAATGTTTGCTTGCCATGAGTGCCTTTTCTTTGTCACATGTACCATAGTTTTTTAGAACTCCTCTCCAACATTCACTGTTACCATGGAATCTGTTAATCATCAGTAATATTTACTATCTGTAGATGACTAAATGTTGGTTCTAGATTTATAAAAAAAAGATTCCTGAATATTGTGAGTTTTAGAAATCTCAATGCCTTCATTATCCTTATACCAATTTTTTCACTATTCTACTATTTTTGCTTTCCATGGTTAAGCTACCATTCCTAAAAGACCCCTCATGGGCTTGTTCCACACATCTATATCCTATTTTCCCACCTATAACTTTAGCACTCTATTTTGCCTTTGCCTCACCCCTCCACTTTCCATCCAGGGTTACCAAACAACCTGTTCCTTCCCATGTTCACTAGGTTCCTCAAGAATTGATGGTCTCAAAAATGACCATCAGCAGAAAATTGGTAAGACAAGAGGCCTACTCCAAAATGAAGACATTCACAAGAAAGAGAGAGGAAGAAATTTGTGTTCAAGAAGAATCAGGGTTTCTAAGCCTGATTGGGCCAGTAGTGTGCCAAGCAGGGATCCAATGCAGCAAATCACATGAAGGGGGCACACCAAGAAAACCAAACATGAAGAGAAGTTTTTTTCAGAAATTATAAATAAAATAGGGAAAAAGGTGAGGTGAACTGAACATAAATGAATGAACTTGAAAGGGCTATAGAGAACTTAGAAGACAACATTGATAATTGTTCTCAAGCATCCCAGAAACCTAGGGTTTTGGTAAGATGGTCAAAGGAGGTAAAATGAAGATGTTAGGCCTCCATGATGACAACATAAATAATATTTGAAGAGATTTTTGTGTGTGACATACCAGAGTTTGTCAAAAGTGATTTTACCATGCCTGAGGATCAAGAGAAAGATGAAGCCAAGGTTTTCAGTCACCTGCCAAGCACAAGAAGGTGTGAGCTCCATGGTGCAGGTAAAAGAAGTTTTTGAAGCTGATATATGGAGGCATCCTAAAGGTTTTCAAGATCAGCCTATCATGCCTCAACTATCAGTGAGAGAGATGAAATCACTATTTCCAAGGCACCTGCAAATCAGAAGTGGCAGGAGCAGGAGAAAAGCATTGTTTAAATCCCATGGTGTTGGCAAAAGAGTGTTGTAAAGGTATTTCCTTGTGTTTTAATTTCAAAGGTGTCAATAGTAAACACATCAAACCCCCAGCATTAAATAAGGAGTCCAACTCATCATTTAAGCAAACCTGCCCATGGATAGTTTAAAAGGTCATTCAGAGAAGCTAAGGAGTTGAGTTAGACCTCATAATGGAAATCAGTGAGAAAGGGAAAAACCATGTTTTCAAGTCACCCACACTCAGAAATGTCATAAGGGGTAAAAAAACATGATTACAACTTCACAATGCAAGAAAAAGGGGGTTTTGACAGTGCTGCTATAGGAAAAAACCCCTCAAATATGTTTTAAGAAGCTTACCATTACTGAATGATCAAAAGAGATGGGTTAGGTTTCAAAATGGTAGAGAAGGAAGTTTCTATGGTTTCTGTTGTATCAAGATGTGTGAATCAGACCCTCAGGCTAAAAAGAAGACAATTTCATGTTTCCAGCAAGCTGCCACCAAAGAGGAGAAAAGAGTCACTTAAAGTTTTCAAGTCACCTCCAGCAAAAGCCAACGAAACATCAGTAAAAAGTGAAAGGGCTCAAACATTAGGAGATGGGTTTAAAACGATTTAATTTAAATCCCAAGCATGTAAAGGGTAAATTTGTTTCTCATTCGACTCATTATTCCCTTGTAGAAGAATTAGAAAAGCTTAGGAGACGGAACTGTCAGTTTTTTTGGTCGAATTTGGGCAAGTCTACCTGGTGCTGCGCGTTCACAGTTGGGTGCTGCATCCTTGGAAGTTTTCGCCATGCAAAATAACTCTGCACTGCGTGTTTCACCTGGCACCCGACAGGCTCGACAAAGGCCTAGCAAACGCGTTCACCGCTGCACCTTTGCCCACCCGACAGGCCCGGCAAAGGCCTAGCAAACGCGTTCACCGCTGCACCTTTGCCCACCCGACAGGTTGTTCAGCCCACACCGCTGCGCATTCAGCCGCCAGACTCCATGTTCAGCCTGTGCCGCTATGCGTTCAGCACTGCACCTTTGCCGCCCGACTCCACGTTCAGACTGCCCAACTGCACGTTTAGGTGCTGCGCGTTTGACCTGGAACACCTCCACAACCAGAAAACCCTCAAATCCACACAAAAACACCTCCAAGCTGTCAACAAAGGTTTTCAAGCATCCTCAAGAGGTAATTGTAGCTCAGCAAGCCCTCTCTAAGTTTTTATCGTCATTTGGTCAAAGGAGTCAAGACCTAAGGAGGAAAACATAATTTTTATACTTAAGCACCACTTTTTAAAAGACACTCATTCACCTCTCTACAAGAGAAATTAAATAACACACAGAGAGTGCCTTGTTGATAATTTTCTCATTCATCTAGGGTTTTGCCTCACCCTTATTCAATCATCCCTCATTTGTATAAAGCTGCCTTTTTCACCATCACTCCCTTACCCTTTTCCACATCAATTTCACAAATAGAGCTAGGGTTTCAAAGCAGCAGGTGTCAAAATGTCAAGAGAAGGAGGAAATGGTAGTGAAGAAGAAGGCCAAGTGCCAAGGACACATCAACACATAGGGGGGAGGATTAATAGGTTTGAGCCTCAAAACACAATGGAACTTAATACCTCTCCTATGACTGTCACATGTTTCCAAAATGTGGGGTGCTTTCATTTTTGTGAAAGAGTACAACAGGTACAAAGTCACCCTGAGCTCAGTAGGCTCTTCATCCTTAACCTACATGAGAAACAAGAAAATCTTGCAGGGGTAAAATTTGAACTGTCATCAAATCTCATTGCTATTGCTACTCGAATACCTAGTGTTGGTGAAAAGTGGTTCAAACATGCCAGCTTAGGCATAAGCCACTATGAGCCATTCCTCAAGCCTAGATACAAAGACTATAATAAATCTATATTCCCTTTTTCACATTTTCTTGAGAGGTATGCACCCTTGATGAAGGTCATTATGAAATAATTCACATGTGAGGGGAGGTTTTCTAGGCTTTATTCCTACCACATAAGATTGCTCATGCACTTCACTAGGGTTAAGATGCTGCATTTGCCCTACTATCTCTACAGGAGTATTGACAAGATGTCTTATATTGTGCAAAAGAGACACCCTTCACAACAAATGCAGAGCCTCTTTCAACATTCTCTCATCAAGATGGCTGTGATGCATCAATTGGAACAAAAGGGTATTCCATGGGAGGTTTTCGTTGCCCATGAGGTCTTCACAAACGCACAACCCCATCCTCAGCAAAATGTGCCCTCATCATCTCATCCTCCTATCCTTACTCCTCCATCATCTCCTTATGAGCATGTGTCACCATCTACACATGTTCCTTCACCTCAAGACAACCCTCCTTCCTCACCCTCTCCTAATGCATCAGACAATGAGGGAAATGAAGATCAACCATCAAAGGAAAATGAAGGGGAACGTAATGATCAATCAAGCAATAATGGTGAAACAAGCATTGAGGAAGAAGATAATGAAGAGGCAGAGGTCAGTGATGAAGTAGAAAACCTGGAAACCGAGGGCAATGATGATGTTAAAGATGAAGAGGCAGAAGTCAGTAGGATACAAATGAAGAAAACACAAAGGGACCTTGACCTTCAGGAAAAGATGGCCAAGCACTATGCCTTGAGAAATCAAATTGCAAGGGCCAAGATCAAAAGATCCCTTGCCAAAGTTCAAGCCCTCAATGAGGAAAAAGGTCAAGAAAAACTTAACTTTCTTGCTGATGCTTTCATACAAGCATCCTAGACATAAAAAGCAAGGCAAATCTAAAGTTTGGGAACTTTTTGGAAATTTTGCGTTTTTGCTGATTTAAAGGCTATTTCTGTAGGAATCCTTAGGAGAAATGGTTTACATTTTTGGATTTTTCAGGTCAAGTAAAACATTCACACCAAATTTCAGGTCATTTGGAGTTGATTTGGTCCTCCAAAAGGGTAAAAAACACATGAAATTTCACCTTTTTGCCATGTTTTCAAGGTTGGCACTGCGCCTTTACCAGCCGTGGGAGTTTTGATTTTTGGACAAGAAAATGAAGTCCAACTAGAAAACCAAAAGTATTTTTGGAAAATATACTTGATAATATTTCTAACGGTCTATCACAGAGCTCATTCTGACACCGGGAAGGCCTTCAAACTTCAGCTGCAAGGTGACCCAGTTTTCTCGTGCAGGCGTTGTGTTGAGATTCAACAAGATGATGAGCTTAGTGAAAAGAGTCGCCTTCACTAAGTGGGCCCGCAGGCTATTTTGGCGCAAGTCTATTTCTAGACATGATGATCATATTTCAGAAGTTGCAGGATGCTATTTGTGGATGGTTGATCAAGTTGGAAAAATAGATGAAATTCTATTTTTAGAATATTGGGCGAAGTCTATTTATAGATCGTCAATCTAAAAATAGATGCATGTCGATTATTATTAGCTCTTAATAATAATCAGACTCTAAATAACAACTTATTCTCTTGGAGCACTTCAGTTCAAGTACGTATGTGACATCGTTGGACCGAGGGAATTACGAATTCCCAAGGGTTTATATCGGAGCTAATGCATGGAGGACTCGGGCTAGGAACCTGCTGCGTAGCTATGACATAGTTAAAGAGGTAGTTATGGAGTGCTGGGTTCCGCTTAACTCAGTTAGACTTAGTTGAGCTAGTTGTATTTAGTCTAACTGATTGATACACTAGTGAGAGTGGTGTGAATTAATTAGTTAATCAATTCACTAAATAGTAACTCATTAATCAACTGAAGAATACATCAGTTAACTACAGTGCATGGATAGTTTCAGTGGAGACCAGTGGAGAGATAGGTGAAAGAGCAAGTGTGACTATCAGTTATGACTATAGTGATGCATTGATTGCATCACACACACATTGGAGTTTCCAATGAGGATTGCGCAGTCAAGGCAAGAGTAATTCAAATTCATTCAAAGCTATTCTTCAGCAGAGATTGCGCAGTGGAGGCAGGTTAGCAGGAGGCAAAGATCGGTGCATGGATTTGCAAGATTGGTCCTGATTAGTGTATGACGATTGTACTGTACTGAGAGCTTGTGATAAGCTTTGTATGCTTGTATGATATTGTCATATGATCTCCATGTTACATAATATATAGTTGGGGTTTTTAGCTTCAGGCTTTCCCGGTTAAAAACTGTGTTATGTGCGATTGAATATTTTTGTTTATGCTTCACATGTGTGTGCAATTAATTTTTTCCGCAAAATATTAACAAGTGGAATAGATTCAGTATCTTGCATAAAGTTAAATAGTGTGATATTAGGTGGATCTTGGACATATTCATGCCTAGTGCATATAATTTCTACATGGTATCGGAGCATTGTTGATTGAAGATTTCAATTGTGAAGTGAGTTTGTGCTGGTGGACAATTCGAATTTGCTACAGAAGATTCTTGGTGCAGAAATCGAGTATACATTGAAATGTCTTTCAACAGGTTGAGATTGGAGTATGCCCTTGATGGGAGCTCGAATTACATAGCTTGGAAGGACAGGATGGAGGGTAGTGGCTGGAGGATACTGGCCGGCGAGTTCATCGACAGACACCTAAGTCGAGATCAAAGGTTGTCACATTATCGATGCATGGCAAAAGAAGACAGCAAAGACGAGGAGAATTATGTTGGAAGGTGTGAAGGACCATATTGTGTCCAGCCTTCATGGGAAAGCCACTCCATTCTTAATGTGGAAGGCTTTGACAGATTTGTTCCAAAGCAGAAGTGACCAGAGGAAGTTAGCGCTTAAAGACAAGCTCAGAAAAATAAAAATGGAGAAAGGCGACATTATTCCAAAATACTTCACAAAGTTTGTCCACTGCAAGGATGAACTGGGAAGTGTGGGGGTTACTGTTGATGAAGAATACTTGGTGAGATTGACTCTCCTTGGGCTTCCGAAGAGTTGGCATAGCTACGAAGACTCTGTCAATGGACGGGAGAAATTGCCGGGATGGGAGCGACTTTGGTAGGATCTTGTGCAGGACAAGATAAGGCGGGGTACCAGGGATGGATCTTCATCGAAGAATGAAGATGAAGAGAATTTCACTTTGGTTTCCAAAGCAAGGAAAGGGAAGGGGAAGAAAAATCCTTCAAAATCTGGTGCTAAAGGCAAGAAGCGGGATTTGTCCAAAGTGAAGTGTTTTCACTGTCACGAGCATGGACATTTCGCCACTAACTGTCCACAGAAGAAGAAGAACAAGCAGGCTACTGGATTTGCAGCTGGAGAGGCCTTAGCCTTGCAATTTGATCTTGATTTCTCCTTGATCGCTTGCTTGGTTTCAAGCTGCATGGGATCGGTGTGGTATCTTTACAGTGGTGCGTCTTTCCATATGACGGGAGACAAAGAGTTGTTAGTGACTTGGAGGAGAAGGACCTCCAGATGCATATAGAGATGGGCGACGATGGTCGGTACAGTGTGACTGGCATTGGGACCATGACCTTTGAGAGGGAGTCTGGTAATCCGTTTTTGTTGAAGAATGTCATGCATGTTCTAGGTCTGAAAAAGAACTTGGTCTCGGTCGCAATGCTGGAAGACAAGGGTTATGATGTTGTTTTCAGTGAGGGAAAAGCCTTCCTTCGACATAAAACAACGTGTCAAACCAAGAAGATAGGGGTTCGAATTAAGAATCTCGACAAGTTGGAGGTAGATGGCTGTGCTGCAATGGTGGGAAAAGCAGAAGAAGTGGTGAGCCGGGATGAGGGCGAATTATGGCATAGGAGATTGGGCCATCTTCACCATGGCGCTTTGAAGATTTTGCAGAAAATTTCTATTGGAATTCCCAAGGGTACTCTTGCGCAGTTAGATCAGTGCAAGGGATGTACTATGGGTAAGTTTGTGAAGACCACCTTTCATGAGAAGGAGAATCGTGCTTCGGTGATATTGGAGAGGATTCACACAGACGTGGACCATTCTCGGTTGCTTCAACAACAAAACAAAGGTATTATGTGATATTTGTTGATAATTATTCTCGTAGATGCTGGATCTTCTTCATGCAGAAGAAGAGTGAAACATTCTCAAGTTCTGTGAGTTCAAGGCATTGGTGGAGAAGGAGTCGAGGAAGAAAGTGAAAGCTCTACGGAGCGATAATGGTGGTGAATACATCTCGGGCGAATTCAAAGACTTCTGTAGCAAAGAAGGAATTCGAAGAGAACCTATGTTCTCACAACCCACAACAATGGGGTCGCAGAAAACAATGGGGTCGCGGAGAGAAAGAACAAAAAGATCGTGGGTGCTGCATGAGCGATGCTGCATGACCAGGGCCTACCGATGCACTTATGGGCGGAAGCATGCAACATTGCGGTTTATGTGCAAAACCGTTGTCCTCATAGAGTACTTGGCATGAGTACACCCGAAGAAGATTTTACTGGTAAGAAGCTTGATATTTCTCATTTGAAGATTTTTGGCTCACCTGTTTACATTCATGTGACGAAGGATGCCAGGAAGAAGCTGGAGCCGACTACAGAAGTTGGGATATTTGTGGGGTACACAGAAACACCCCATAACTATCGTGTGTATTTTCTAGACAGTCGGTTGACTGTTGTGCGACGGGATATAAAAGTCATTGAGGTGAAAGCCATGAAGTTGTCGCTTGAGAGGGAGCTACACTTGCATGCAGAGGAGGAACTTCTTGTTCCCAAAGATGAGCCTCTGGATGTGGATCAGCCACAGGAAGAGATTCATGGAGTGGAAGAGTCCACTCATGTAGAACCAAACATTAGACAAGGCAGAAAGCGTACCATAGAAGCTGAGAGACTGAAGCTTGATGCGGCACAGAATGTAGGAGTCCCTACATCACAGCGCAGACAGAGACAATCACCTAACCGATATACTAGATACATGGCTCTTATGAGCATGTGTATTGTGACAAAGCCATATTCTTTCGAAGAAGCAGTGCAAGAGCCCACATGAGTAGATGCCATGGTGGAGGAGTATGACTCCATTGTCAGAAACAGTGCTTGGGAGATTGTTCCAAGGATGGTGGGAAAATCAATTGTAGGATCAAGATGGATCTACAAGGTAAAGCAAGCTGCTGATGGGAGTGTCGAGAAGTATAGGGCAAGATTTGTTGCCCGAGGCTTCTCACAGATTGAGGGGATTAACTATGAAGAATCCTTTGCACCTGTCGCACGGTATTCTTCCATATCGACCATCCTTGCTCTCTCAGCCCAGATGGGTTGGCACATTCATCAGACGGATGTGAAGATTATGTTCCTTAACGGGATCATTGAGGAAGAGGTGTACATTGAGCAGCCTGAAGGATTTGAGATCTTCAGCAGTGAGTCGCATGTGTGCAGGCTCAAAAGAGCGTTGTATGGGCTGAAACAAGCACCCCGTGCTTGGTACACTCGGATCGACAGCTATTTCACTGGACTTGGCTTCACAAAGAGTGAGGCAGATGCAAACCTATACCAGATTGTGGTGGAGGGTAAAATTTTAATCATTTTTCTTTATGTTGATGGTTTAATACTAACAGGTGATGAGCAGTTGATACACTCATGCAAGGCAGATCTTGCAAAGGAGTTTGAGATGAAGGATTTAGGCCTCCTTCATTATTTCCTTGGATTGGAAATATGGTAGCGGGAAGGTGAACTGTTTGTGTCTCAAGGCAAGTATGCCCGGGAGATACTGGAGAAATTTCACATGCAAGGCTGCAAGCCTATCGACACTCCTCTTCCAGGAAATTGGAAGAAAGAGGATGCTACATTGGCAGAGGTAGTGGATGCCACTGTTTATCGACAGTTGGTGGGTTCACTCACGTATTTAGTCAATACAAGACCGGACATATGCTATGCGGTGAACCAACTTTCACAAGCAATGGCTAAGCCTACCAAGCTCTTTTGGAAGGTGGGAAAGCATGTTTTGAGATATCTCAGGGGCACATCTGAGTATGTTTTATGGTACAGACAGACGATGAGGTGAAGTTGCATGGCTTCACGGATGCAGATTGGGCAGGAAGCCCAACAGACAGAAAGAGCACATCAGGAGGGATTTTCAGTATCGGATCTACGTCAGTTTCTTGGTACAACAGGAAACAAAGATCTGTGGCACTCAGTTCAGTGGAAGCGGAATACATGGCAGCAAGTCAACCTGCATGTGAGGCTATCTAGATGAGGAAGATTATGGTTGGTTTGTTCGGTTCACATTTAGATCCCACGGTGATTCATTGTGATAATCAAAGTTGCATTAAACTCTCGGTTAATCCTGTGTTTCATGATAGATCTAAACATATTGATATCCGATATCATCATATCAGAGATTGTGTGTAGCGGAAGATCATGTTGCTTCAGTACATTCCTACGGAGGATCGGGATGCAGATATTCTGACGAAGGTGCTCACTAGGAGCAAATTCGAATACCATAGAGGCAAGATCGGGGTGAAGGATAATCCCTATCTTGTTGAGAGGGAGTGTTGAGATTCAACAAGATGATGACCTTAGTGAAAAGAGTCGCCTTCACTAAGTGGGCTCGCAGGCTATTTTTGGCGCAAGTCTATTTTTAGACTATGTCTATTTTTAGACATGATGATCATATTTCTTAAGTTGCAGGATGCTATTTGTGGATGGTTGATCAAGTTGGAAAAATAGATGAAATTATATTTTTAGAAAATTGGGCGAAGTCTATTTATAGATCGCTGATCTTAAAATAGATGCATGTTGATTATTATTAGCTCTTAATAATAATCAGACTCTAAACAACAACTTATTCTCTTGGAGCACTTCAGTTCAGTGCACAGATTTGGCACATCAGTGGACTAAGGGAATTACATAATTCCCAAGGGTTTACTGGAGCTAATGCATGGAGGACTCAATTAGAACTCAAGTGGCAGAGTTTTGACACAGTTGGAAGAAGTAGTTATGGAATTGTATTCAGTTTAACTTAGTTAGACTCAGTTGAGCTAGTTGTATCTAGTATAACTGATTGATACACTAGTGAGAGTGGAGTGAATTAATTAGCTAATTAATTCACAAATAATAACTCATTAATCAACTGAACAATACAGCAGTTAACTACAGTGCATGGCAGTTTCAGTGGAGACCCAGTGGAGAGATAGGTGAAAGGGCAAGATAGACTATTTGTTGTGACTATAGTGATGCATTGATTGTATCATACACACATTCTAGTTACCAATGATTACAGTTGAAGGCAAGAGAAATTCAAATCTGTCTTAGCTATTTCACAGACGAAGAAATGGGAGTGCGTGTGCTAAAGGTGAGGCAAAGACAATGATGGATTTGGTCAAGATTGGTCTTCATTAGTGTATGACGATAGTGTGTGACGATTGGCTGTACTGAGAGCTTGTGATAAGCTTTGTATGCTTGTATGAGATTGTCATATGATCTCCATGTTACATAATATATAGTTGGGGTTTTCAGCTTCAGGCTTTCCCGGTTAAAAACTGTGTTATGTGCGATTGAATATTTTTTTTTATGCTTCACATGTGTGTACAATTAATTTTTCCGCAAAAGATTAACAAGTGGAATAGATTCAGTATCTTGCATAAAGTTAAATAGTGTGAGATCAGGTGGATATTGGACATATGGATGCTTAGTGCATATAATTTCTACACGATGCGCCCTTGGACCTCACTGATGCGTCCTTGCACAAAAGTCAACAAAATACGCTGGAAGTTATTTTGGGAGTTTAAATGTCAGTTTTCTTACCAAATGTGGTTGAGAAGATATTTTGAAATTATTTCATTATATATTTTGTGCCTTGGGCCTTGCAAGGTCTCTTGGACATAAATGGAATTTATGAGTTATTTATGATGTCTAAAACCCTATTTAGGGTTTTGACCCTCCAATGCAACCTAAATAGGGCATGGAGGTCTTATTGTATTTTGTTGGTTAGACAATTATTGAGAGTAATACATAGACTTGGAGATTGAAGACAAATTGGGTTATTTTTGTGAATGGCTTGGATTGTTTGACATTGGAGAAGGCTTGCTTGCAGGATCCCTGAGCATTGTTAAATGGTGATGTGTTACTATTTGGTTCATGTTTTCTTGTGTTATCATATTGTTCATCTTTATATTGCAGTGGGTAGAAGTTTTAGGCTAAGAAATGTTGTTTAGAGGCACCTTAGTTCTGTTTGTCCTTCACTGCTTCTATGTTTTCTTCTGCTAGGTCAATTTAGAGAATTCTTAGTTGCTCTCTAGACCCACTTGTACTTGTTTATCTTAGAAATGATTCAATTAAGCAAATGTCAAAGTGATTTATGGTTAGCCCTGCTCTTTGCTATTACTTAAACATTGTTTTTAAGGTCATTTACTTTGAAGTGTTGCTGATTAGGTTTAGCTAATGAGGTTTATGATTTGCCATGCCCTATAGCTCATCCTAAAAAGTTTCTTTGGAGGTCTTAATAGCTTGATTGATGAAGTTATGAGTTCCCTCTTCTTTGATCTCTGCTATATGTTTATCTTAAATGTTTTCTTAGCTTGGAGGTGAAATCACTAGAAGATTTACAAGTTGTTTGCCTTCTATAGTTCACTAGATCGTTGTCTTAATCCTTACATGTTAGAGTTTGATCAAAAGAGTTATTGGTGTGCCCTGTCTTTGATTATTTCTTGATGCTTAGTAATCATAAATATCATTCTTGTTGATTTATTTGTTGGAGGATTCTTAACTGCCCTTCTGCACCTACTATGTTCACAATTTGCTGTTCACCTCATTCACATAAGCCTTTAGATCTATTTGACTTTGTTAGATTTTCCCTGTGATACTCCCTTGTCCTACTATTAAAATTTTCAAGACCTTTGTTGGCTCCATAGCCAAATGGTCTGAACCTCTCTCACTCTACCTATTCTGCTTGATAAGCCACCTACCCAACCAAACAAACAAAAAAACCCTAAACCTAATAACTAGCCTAAAATCAAAACCCTTAAAACACTCAAGATCACATCCTTTACATATTTATAGAGAGAGCCCTCTCTAAGTCTAGGAAGTCTAGTTCCTAGGACTCCAAAGACTAGTTTGATGTTACCCTTGTTTATTTGGTCATTGCCAATCTCCCAAATTACGAGGACCTAACATAATGGAGATCATGGTGGGACCTGAGTAATTAACAACCTTAGACATCCTTTAAGAACTCTCAAATCCCTGTTAGATTTAGAAAATCAAGTGTAAGAAAAGAGTACTATCTAATTGATTCACCATACTAGCAAAATGACGAATCAATTGGAGGACACTCATTAAAAGTCTTAGTGTTGTATAAAGAAACTCAGAAAACCACAAAAAAATCTCTAGATTGGTTTTGTCAATTGTTGGTGGTGGACCACAAGTACATATCCTCAAAATAGTAAAAAACATCCACCTGGCGACTCCTAGCCTCCAGTAGGCCTACTAACTTCACTAGTTCTCATAGAGTCCTTTGGGAATATACTAATCAGTCATAACAGTCTAGAACCCATACAATCATTGTGTGAGCTTGGTACCCTTGCAGATAGGTGTGTTTTCAAGACACTCCTAAACTTTCAGCCTCTCTGCATTTTTGAGTTTTAAATCTGGCTTCGCAAAGGATTAGCACCAAATCTGATCCTGACCCTAACCCTCCTACCATATTTGATGACCCAGAAAATATTTTGTGGAAAAATTTTAAGACCCAAGATTCAACTACTGTTAGGACCATTCACAAAGAAATTTTTATCCCTGAAAACCTCATAGCCTTGCAAGATCCCCAATTTGACTTATACCATAGAATGAACCTTTTTAGAACTAAGTCTTAGAGTGGGATAGACCAGGTAGACCTTGAGCCCATAAATTTGCAGCAGAGTCCTAGTAGAGAAGCCTCACCTTCCACTCCTCCTGATTTTCAGCTTCTCTAAAACTTTGGCTCTTTCTATTCCAAATCTGTTCAATCTCAGTTTGCTGGTCCGAGTACATCTACCACTCCCATTCACACATCCAATTTTCAAACCACTCCACTTAATCCTCCACCTCCTCTCACAAACCCACCTCTCACAGAACCCTTTGGTTTCCCTTACCTCCAATCATGGTAGCATGGTTTGCCCCTTGGTTCTACCCCAACCTTTAGTACCCATGCCTAGAGATTATCAATCCAAGATCCCTCACTTCACCGGAGTTGAATCTACCACTGCCCAGCAGCACGTAGATAGGATGAATGATGCATTTGACTATCAAGAGATAGAATAAGAGACCATAAAAATGAGGATTTTTTCCCAAATATTAGGAGGAGAAGCTAAAAAATGGTTCAAAAACTTAACTCCTAACAGCATACATGATTTCCCTTCCCTCTATCAGACATTCATAAACAAGTGGGAGATTAAGAAAAACCCTCTCCAAATCCTCTCAGAATATAACAACCTTAAGAGGAATGTCGGGGAAAGTGTCCAAGACTATTGCACTAGGTTCAATAGTGTGTACAATGCCCTCCCACCTCACATGAAACCTCCACAAGGCCTAGCACTAGTAAAATTTTCGGAAGGCTTTGATCTAGACATGACCTACCAATTGAGAGAAAGAGACCCTTTAACCTTAGAAGACATGCAAAGGGGAGCTGTGAGTGTAGAGGCCAATCTGATTGAGAAAAGGGCTAAGATGAGGCCAGAAAATAAAGTCACATACAAAGATGAATCCATGGCCTCCACATCTGATGCCAAGATTGACAATCTAGTGAGGGTAATGGAAAGAATGATGGAGAGGATCAACTTGAATGAAAGAGCACCTCCTAGGGAAAATTAACCGAATCCCCAAAACAAAAATAGAAATCAGAACTTCAGAAGAGACCCTCCCCAAATCAGACAAAGGGAAAATTACCAACATATTAGGCCTCCTTTCCAAGACAATTATGTGGATGAGGAGGAAAGGGAGACTGGAGAACCGGAAGAAAATCACGTAAAGCTAATAGGTTATGACAATGAGGGTGATGTTTTTCTCACAGAAGAAGAATAAGGGTTCTTTTCCTCTGACCAGATTGATAGGACATATGAGGATTCTGAAGATTATAAATTAGGATTTGAAAATGCCATAATGGAAGTTCACAGGCAATATGACCTTAGGAGTAAGAAAACTCAAGATGCCTTCAAAATGAACAAATTAGAAACTGCTATTAAGAAATCCCCTGAAAACATTATTAAGAAAACAACAGAAAACATCACCATAATGACTAAGAAACCTTATCAAAACAAAGACAAAACTAGCAAACAAAATGGTGACCCAAGTTGCCCTAGTATCTCCACCAGTGGCTCTGGAAAATCTGCTCTAAATGATAGTCCTAATAAAACTCAGCAAAGCAAAATTGCTAAAAATACTATGTGTGAAAAAACAGATGTAAATATATAAAAGCACTAGCACCTTTCAGCTTTGAGGGATATATTTCCAAGATCAAAATAAGCATGCCCCTTATTGAATTGGTAACCAAAGATGTATATAGGAATCAAGTATTGAAAGCTTTGAATATAGGAAATGACACTGACACTTTGAACTTAACTGATGACAAAACAGAGCTGTTGTTTGGACCTGAGGTAGAGGGAAAATATCAAGAAGGAGATGTCCCTCCATTCTATACCAACTTAAACATTCACAACAAAATCTTGCATAATGCTATGCTAGACTCCGGTGCCTCACACAATCTCATACCTAAGGTAGTGATGGATAGATTAGGCCTAGAAATAACCAAACCTTACAAGGAATTGTATTCTTTCGATTCGAGTAGAGTCAAATGTTTGGGTCTAATCAAGGATATGTGTGTCAATCTGGCACAAATACCTGCTAAGAGTCTAGTCATGGACATAGTGGTTGCTGACATTCCCTCGAAGTATGGCATGCTTTTATCCAGATCATGGGGAGCCAAACTTCAAGGGAATCTCCAAACGGACATGTCCTATGCTACCATCCCGGTCTTTAACCAAACAAGGAGGTTGTACCGGAAATCACACATGGAATATATGGTTAGCAGCCAAGATAGGCCAAACAACATCCCTCTTTATTCCATCCATTCAGACCTTGACCCATTTATCTTGTATAATAATGATGACATTGATGAACAAGTAAATGAAATTGAGAAAGATCTAGACCTACCACAACAGTCAAACCAAACATTGAGTGAAGAACTTGAAAGCCAAAACTCTAGCAGCCCCGAACAACAACATAATGGCAAAGTTGAACTTGAAACACTTTGGAACATGAGCTTTGATGGCTCTTGTGGAAAAGCTAGTTCAGGAGCTGGTGTTTGGATACATAACACCAATGAAGGCCACTCCTACAAACTAGACTTTCAATGCACTAACAATATTGCAGAGTATGAGGCCCTTCTCCTTGGTTTACATTTACTAAAAGACATAGGAGGCAAGAAAATTTATGTACAAGGAGATTTTGAGCTGATCATTAGACAAATCAAGGGTGAGTATTCAACCAAGAATCCTAGGCTAATAGAATATAGGAATGCAACCTTAGACCTCTTGAAAATTTTTGAGAAGTGTGAACTTACTTCCATTCCTAGATCTCAAAACACCCTTGCCAATGAACTTGCCTTTGCTGCTAGCACTTGTCAAATACCCCATGCCAACGAACAATACACTGTAAAAGTAAAAAACAGGCCTACAATACCTGACAACATAGATTACTGGCAAGTGTTTGAGGGTGATAAACAAATTGATGATTTTATGCAATCTAAGAATGAATTTACAATACCAAACCAAAGCTTAGAGCATGAACAAGATTGTCCAAATGAAGAACAAACACCAAAAACATAACCATTTCCTAATGTTGATGTAAATATGCTAGGACACTTTCATGAGGCAGAATTTTCTAGGGACCCGGATCAAAAAGACCTCAAGGTGTTACAATGTAAAGATGACTCACTAGCAAGAGGTCTCACCCCTTTAGAAGAGCTGTTTGACTTTAATGATGTTGCTAAAAAGCCAAAAATAGAAACCACCGAAACTGATGTGGAAGAGTGCAACATAGGTAGCATAGGAGAACCTAAAATGATCAAACTATCCAAAACTCTCCCTCCTCACATAAAACAGAAATATATAGATTTGTTCAGAGAGTTTAAATATGTTTTTGCATGGGGGTATGAGGACTTAAAGTCCTATGACACAAGCTTCATTCAACATAAAATTCCTCTCAAGGAAAATCGTAAACCTTTCAAGAAAAAATTGAGAAGAATAAACCCCGTCCTAGTACCTCTTGTTGAAAAAGAAATAAAGAAGATATATGATGCTGGTATCATAGTTCCACTTAGGTACTCAGAATGGGTTTCTAACCTTGTGTCAGTAAGAAAGAAAACATGGGAGATTAGGTTGTGCATAGACTTTAGAAACTTGAACAAAGCCTCCCTGAAGGACAACTACTCTTTACCCAAAATGGATCATATACTGCAAAGGGTGGTAAGGTCTAAGAGAATATCATTGCTTGATGGCTTCTCAGTTTACAATCAAGTACTAGTACTTCCAAGTGATAAGCATAAAACCACTTTCACAACACCTTGGGGCACATTCATGTATGTAAAAATGCCATTTGGGTTGATGAATGCGGGGGCTACTTTTCAAAGAGCCATGGACATATATTTTTCTGAAGACATAGGTTACTTCATAGTAATATACCTTGATGACATTATTGTCGATTCTAAAACTGATGAGGAACACCTAGTTCATTTGAGAAAGGTCTTTGAGAAGTGTAGGAAGTATGGCCTGTCTTTGAATCCTAAGAAAACACTGTTTGGTATTCGAGAAGGAAAAATCTTAGGCCACATCATTTCTGAGGAAGGGATAAATATAGACCCCAAAAGGATTGAAGGTATATTACAAATCAGCCACCCTAGGAAGATTAAAGAGCTGCAATATTTTATTGGAAAGATAAATTTCCTAAGGAGGTTCATACCAAACCTTGTTGAACTCCTAAGAGACATCACAAACATGCTGAAAAGAGGAGTAAGAGTCAAGTGTACCATGGAAGCCAAACAATACTTTGAACTGGTAAAACAAGCACTCACCCATACACCGGTTCTAATCAGCCTCGACTTTACCAAAGATTTCTTCATTTTCTCCTTTGCATCAGAACATACTATTGCTGCAGTACTGCTTCAAAAGAACACAATGGGACGAGAACAACCCGTAGCTTTTTTCAGCAAAGCATTGAGGGATGCACCACTAAAATATAATATCATTGAGAAACAAGCCTTTGCCTTGGTCAAAGCATTGAAATACTTTAGAGTTTACATTTTGCATTCCCATGTCATAGATTTTGTTCCACATACGATTGTTAAAGACATTCTAAATCAGGACCTGGATGGTAAAAGGGGTAAATGGATTGCTATTATCTTAGAATATGATTTGGAAATTAGACCCACTAAACTGATTAAAGGACAAGGACTCGCAAAACTCATGGCTGAATCAAATTTTCAAGCACTAGACATGAATATGATTAATGCATTAGAGGAACAGGAAGAATTCACAACTCCACCCATTGAAGAATTATTTCTGAATTCATCTTGGTATGCTGATATTTTATATGTGCTTCTTTATCTTAATTCTCCTCCTACCTTATCCAAAGCAAAAGCTAGATTCTTGAAACAAAAGGCTTTAAATTTCTGCATCATAGATAAAGCTTTGTATTGGAAAAATTTTGTTGTCATATTGCTTAAATGTCTGCTTGAAGATGATGAAAATATAATTATGCATGAGTTTCACGAAGGAGAGTGTGGAGGTCACCTCTACTAGAAAACCACAGCTAACAAATCCTTATAGCTGGATACTATTGGCCCACTCTTTTCCCTAACATACACAAGCTAGTAGCAACTTGCCATAAATGCCAAATCTTTGATGGCAAGAGAAAAGTACTCCCTTTGCCCTTGCATCCTATCAATGTTGAAACTCCTTTTCAACAGTGGGGTTTATATTTCGTCAGAGAAATCCACCCTGCCTCATCTACCCAATGCAAGTGGATTCTTACTGCCACAGATTATTTCACCAAGTGGATAGAAGCCATCCCCTCAAGGAATTCCACTGACTTAGTCATCATCAAATTCCTCGAAACCAACCTCTTATCCAGATTTGGCTGTCCCAAAAAGATCATCACCGATAATGCTGCAGCATTTAAGTCCAAGAGAATGGTGGACTTCTGCTACAAGTATCACATCACACTAGGGCACTCTACAACTTATTACCCTCAAGGTAATGGACTGGCTGAGTCCTCTAACAAGAGTTTGGTGAACACCATCAAGAAGCTGTTGGAAGAGAACAAAAAATCATGGCATAACAAAATTGTGCATGCACTATGTGCTGATAAACTAACAACTAAGAAATCTATCAATATGTCTCCCTATCAGCTAGTGTATGACATGTATGCAATTTTCCCAACATCTTTGGGAGTTCCAGTTATGAAACTTCTTCAAGAGGTGCAATCAGAAGAAAATGACATGCAAAGAAGGCTGAACCAAACCATTCATTTGCAGCAGTCAAGGGAGGAAGTTTACAACAGAACACAAGAAGTGAAAGAGAACATCAAGAAGATCTTTGATAGAATAACCAAGGCAAATGATTTCCAAATTGGAGACAAAGTTCTGAAATGGGGTTCAAGGAGAGAAGACAAAGGAAAACATGGCAAGTTTGAAAATTTGTGGAAGGGTCCTTACATCATTCATTTAGTTAGAGGTAACAATGCTTTCTTTTTACAAGAGCTGGATGGAATAGAGTTATTTGGAGGTTCTGTAAATGACAGGATGCTAAAACACTATTTTTGTCAAATTTCCTAGTTTTAAGCTTTCATTCATTGTACATAACATTGCTTGATGAAAGATAAGAGAAAAAAAAACACAAAAACAGAAAAAGAAGTAAAAGAGGGAAGGAAAAGAATAGGTACATCCCCATACCCAAAAAAGAGTGTTGCTGAAAGTGTGCAAGCCTCAATGCCACTACTAGTTCAAAAGAAAGAATCTTGTTCAGTCATCTACCCTAATCATGACTAAACATGTTTTAAATTTCTGCTGATAGGTTAGTGAAGGAAGACTTGTCAAACCATTTAAGCTTGACTTGTCAGTAGATTAGATTAGGAAAATATTGCTAGTTCCTAAAGCACAAATCTGAACCAAGAGAAAAATAGGGATACATAACAAATGATAGATCACAAACCTCATGTTTTCTAGTTTTGATTGTACAAAAATAATGTTTGTGTGCAGCTTGTCCAAATGCCATAGTCCATGGAAAATCAGATTGCTCAATCCTATTTTGATCACGTTTTCAATTTCATGTTAGTAGGATAGAGAAAGAAAAATCTGTCAAACAGCTTAATATTGTCAGATGAGTAGACTAGGTAGAGAATAAGAGAGTTCATTCGCCTAATCTGAACTCTTGGGAGTGATAAGAGTACAAGTAGATAGTTTTTTCTTTTATGCTTTCAAAGAAAAAAGAATGTCAAGGGTTTTCCAGTCCAAGTGCACCCAAAAGAAGAAAAAATGTTAGGCAAGGTATGAAGTGTAGGTAGAAATGAAGCTGAAGCAAACAAGTCTTTTTAATTTTGAGATCATAGCTTCAAAGAAAAAAAATCACAGATGAAGGAAAGAAATCTGCAAAGTGCAAGTAAGGCACTGGTCTTCAAAACTCAGATATTTGAGGTCTGAGGTCATGGACACGTCCTGAAAGGGAGCTGCCCTCCCCAAGTGGAGCCACTGTTAGTCATAGTAATTTTTACTATCTGTAGATGACTAAATGTTGGTTTTAGATTTCTAAAAACAATATTCCTGAATATTGTGAGTTTTAGAAACCTCACTGCCTTCATTATCCTTATACCAAAATTTTCACTATTCTACTATTTTTCCATTCCGTGGTTAAACTACCATTCCTAAAAGACCCCTCATGGGCTTGCACCACGCATCTATATCCTATTTTCCCACCTATAACTTCAGTACTATGTTTTGCCTTTGCCTCACCCCTCCACTTTCCATCTAGGATTACCAAACAACTTGTTCCTTCCCATGTTCACCAGGTTCCTCAAGCATTGATGGTATCAAAAATATATTTGTAGGCTTTTTAGATAAATCAAGTACATTGGATTTTGGATCTTCAATACATCAATTTGTCAAAAGATTTGTTTTTACACTTGAAGACCCCAAACCAAGTTTCAAAATAAGACCAAGTCAATGGACCCTCCCACTAGATCATTAGGGTTATATGGGTTGTAGGGTCATCATTATTATTTGCTTCCGTTTTTCCTCGTGCTAAAGTCTAGCTCAAATGTGGAAAGAAAATCAAGACATGCTTGTCCAAAAAAGATCATAAAATCTCGAAGAAGGACTACTTTATCAAGTTTGATTTTCCAGCGGCATTCATGCATTTTGACATTTTCAGAGTGTTAAAGTACCTACCAACAGAGAATTGATAAGGTAAGAGGCATGCTCCTCAATGAAGACATTCATCACAAAGATAGAGGGGAGCAAGCGAGGTTCAAGAAGAATCGGGGTTTTCTAGGCTCCGATTGGGCTAACAAGAGGCCAAGCAAGGATCCAATGCAAACAGATCACATATAGATGAGGGTCAAGCTCTCATTTCTACTTCATTTACACTCGGTCAAAAGATGGAAAAACATGGTATGAGCTCCAAGGTAAGAATAAAGATTTTTTGAAGATACGTTACTATGTAAGTGCCTAATGTGTCAAAGTGAATTTAGCATGTTTCAAATATCGTAGGAAGAGTCACTTGGTTTTCATGACACCTCGTTGTATGTGAGGAGTGTTGAAGGACATAAAACCTAAAGCACAAATACAATCATGTGTGACTCAAACAAAATCAGAGAACAAATAGGTCAAAATTCGGTGCACTCCGCAAAAGCAAGGAAGGTGAAAAGCATTGTTTAAGACCTATGGTATTGGAAAAAAGAGTGTTGTGAAGGTTTTCCCTTGTGTTTCAGTCTCAAAGGTTCCAAAAGCAAACCCATCAAGCCCTCATTACAAAAGGATTCAAATTCACCATTTTGGCCCAAACTCTGGGAGATACAAACAATGAAAGGAGGTCCGTGAAGATAAAAGGGCTAGACCGAGTTTTATAGTAGAGGTTTCACATCAAATTGAAGAAGTCACAGTAGTGGCCAAATTCACCAAAGTGTAGGAATAAGCTCTTCATGCCTCAAGGAACCAAAAGAAAGTCTAAGTTCATCATCTAATCACCGTAGAAGCAAACAATGTAAAAGGATCAAGAAGAAGAGGAAAAAAATGGTTGAATTGAAATGAAAAATGGAAGCAAAGAGGAAGACCAAATTCATCCTTGAAGTCACTCGCAAACCAAAATAATAAAGAGTTGGTAAGAAAAGAAATAGAAAGGAAAAATCTATGTGTTAAGCCACCTACAACAAAAAGGTCAAATAAAATACGTTGAAAGTGATAAAGGCTCAAAACATTAGGAGATGGGTTCAAAAATGATTTAATTTCAATCCCAAACATAAAAGGGCATTTTTTCTATCATTTGTCTTATTATTCACTCGCAAAAAAAATAAAAATCAATCAAGGAGGAAACCGTATTTTTCCGAGGCAAATCGGGCAACTTTATCTCGCAATCGCGCATCTGGGCGCGCTGTTGTGCTTCCGAGTCGCGCTCGTCCCTACCGAAAACCTCGCAAATTTTCATTGAGTTGCATCACCAGAGGGTACATTTTTCACATTCAAAGGCCTACTACGTGTTTCACCAGGAGACCCGACAGGCGCTGCGTAAAACACCGGTGATGTGCACTCGACACACGCTACTACGTGCGCCTTCCCTACTGGGGAAACGTTGTGCCCCGAAAACCAACACTTTCATGTATGGTCTCACCGACCGACAGCCCCGCAACCGGCGACCGCACGGCCACCCGTAAGACTCCGACACCTCGTTCAGCCCACCAGACAAGACGTTCAACCACCCGACACCCAAGTCAGCATGCGTGTTTGGCCGTAGAGGGCCTCTCGCACCTGCTCAAACCCTCAAATCAACTCAAGGCCTCTTCAACCGCTCCAAGGTTTTTCTAACATCTATGAGGGTAAGTACAAGACATAGCCTCCTCTTCAAAGTTATTTTTTTCATTCGGGTTAAATAAATAAACCCTAAGGAGATGAGCTAAAATCAGTCATTAAAACCTCCCTCATCTGCAAACAAGAAAAGAACAGTTTAAGGTAGGGGTATATTATGGAGCAATGATTTGGGATTAGTCATCCATCCAAGCTTGAAAGCTCGGCCTTTACACCAAAAAACATATTGGAAAGCTCATTTCTTTCATGTACATCCATTTAACATCGCTGGGTAAAGGTGTCCAAATCGCAGTGTTTTATATATTAGCGTGGTGATCATCAAGTTTTTCTACTCTCTATTCTCGCCTCATTTTTCCATCACCGTCATTCACTCATCCCTCATTTGTATAAAAGCTACTCTTTTTTCACCATCACCCCTTGCCTTTTCTTTTTTCCCATCAATTTCTTACAAAGCAGAAAGAAGTTTTGGTTTACAAAGTAGTAGTGATCAAGATTTCTGTGGAAGGGAATAAAGGATGCTGGTGAGGGAAGTCTAGTGCCAAGGAGACATCAACATAGAGGAGGGAGGATTAATATATTTGAACCTCAAGGCACAATGGAGCTTAATGCCTCTCCTATGGCTAATACATGTTTCCAAAATGTGGGTGTTTTCATTTTTGTGAAAGAGTACAATAGGTACAAAGTCACCCCCGAGCTCACTAGGTCATTCATCCTCAACTTGCATGAGAAACAAGTCAATCTAGTGGGGGTAAAATTTGAGTTGTCATCAAATGCCATTTCTATTGCAACCGGAATACTAGTGTTGGTGAAAAGTGGTTCAAATGTGCCACTTAGACATAAGCCACTATGAGACATTCCTCAAGCCCAAATACGTAGACTACAATAAGTCTATATTTCCTTTTACATCTCATGAGAGGTATGCACCCATGATGAGGGTGATTATGAAATACTTCGCATGTGAGGGAAGGTTTTCAGGCTTTATTCCTACCACAAAATATTTATCATGCACTTCACTAGGGTTAAGATGATGCATTTTCCTAGTATCTCTACAAGAGTATCGACAATATGTCTTATATTATGAAAAAGATACACCCTTCACAACAAATGCAGAGCCTCTTTCACCATTCTCTCATCAATATGGTTTGTGATGCTTCTAATTGAGCAAAAATGTATCTCATGGGAGGTTTTCATTTCCCATGAGGTCTTCACAAACCTACAACCCCATCATCCGCAAAATTTTCCTCATCATCTCATCCTCCTATACTTACTCCTCTATCAATCTCCTAATGAGCATGTTTCACAATTTACATGTGCCTTCACCTCAAGACAACCCTCCTTCAACACCCTCTCCCAATGCAACAGATAATGAGGGAAGTGATCATAACAACAAACGAGAATGAAGGAGAGGGCAATGATAAATCAAGCAATGATGAAGAAGAGGATAGTAAAGAGGAAGAAAATGAAGAGGTATATGGCAATGATGTCGCATGGAAGAAAAAAATGATGAAGTGAGTGCGTAAAGCATGGAAATAGAAGAAATGAGATGTTAGCAATGATGAGGCAAGCAAAAGAGTGAGGAGGAACACAACAAAGAGCATTACAATGAAAGTAAGAGCCATAATGACAGTTGAAAGTAAGAGCCATAATGATAGTGAAAACTATGAGGCTCCTAGTGATGATAAGGGAAATGATGCAAGTAAAAAATAATGATGCTAATGACAATAGTGACACCAAGGACCAAAATGTGAGTGAAGATGATGATGACAATGAAGAAAATGAAGAGGTCGATTATAACATTGAAAATCACAAAGAATAATCCAAGCAACAAAAATGAGGAGGCAGCAGATAGTCATGACAGTAGTCATGATGGCCATGAGGACAATAAAAACAATGAGGCTCAAGGTGCTGGAAATAATGATGGTATAGAGAGCAAGGCAAAAGACAAGGAGGTTGATAGTTTTGACAAAGGTAGTGATGATAGCATGATGATACAAATGAAGAAGTGAGCCAAGAAGTCGTTGAGCCCAACGAAGATGGAAGCAAGACATCCTATGTGCTGAGGTAAAAAATATTGAACTCCTTCTCCTTTACATACCAAAGAGGAGGGCATGTGTTTTTTTTGCCTCCAAAAGGCAAGGGGACATGCCTTCCACATCAACAAAGAAGCTTGACAAAGGCAAAGAAAAGGTCACCGTTGGAGATAAGAAACTTAAGCATGGAACTAAACAAAAATTTGAATTTATTGACCTTGACAAGGAAAATGAAGATGAGGAGAGGGCTACAAGCATCTTGCCCAAAAGCAAGGATGTTGAGATCGTAGACTTGCAAATAAACATTGGCATGGAAAAGTATATCATTGAGTATTATAAGGATGAAAAAAAGCAACAGAAGAAGACACAAGGACCTTGGCCTACGTAAAAAGATGACCAAGCACTATGAATTTAGAATAAAATTGCAAGGGCCAAGTTCAAAAGACCCCTCACAAAGTTAAAGCCCTCGAGGAGACATAAGGTCGTGAAAATTTAATTCCTCTTTTGTTGATGCTTCCATGCAAGCATCCTGTATACATAAAAAGGAAGATAATTGCAAATTTTGGGAACTTTTGGAAATTTTGAATTTTTTCCGATTTGGAGGCTTTTTCTCGCAGCATCTCTCAGAAGTAAATTTTACATTTTTTGGAATCCTCACCAAGTACAACATTCTCACTAAATTTCGTGGCTGGTGTTGTAGCTTTAGTAGCCTTGGAAGATTTGATTTTTTAATAGGTTAATGGATTCCAAGGGATTTTTGAAATTAGACTCAACATGCTTTCCAACCGCCCATCATGGAGCCAATTTCGACATCGATAAGACATTCAAACTTTAGGCCGCAAGGTGACCCATTTTCCCGTGCAAGCACCGTGCCCTTTGCTAGGAAATTGCACCTTAAATAAGTATACACCCCCGCAAACAATAGTCAAACAAATACACTAGGAAACATTTTGGAAGTTTTTGGGAGCCTAAATGTCAATTTTTTTTCCAAAAATGGTCGAGAAGATATTTTGCATTAGATATTTTGTGCCTTGGACCTTCGCATGGTCTCAAAGGAAAAAAGTAACATTTATGATTAATTAATGTGGCTTCTAAAGACCTAATTAGAGTTTAGTCTCCTTGCATGTTAAATAAAACATTGAAGTTTCATTATACATTTTGGTTGGATACCTTATTGAGAGTAATACATAGACTTGGAGATTGAAGACAAATTGGCTCGATTTTTTGTGAATGGCTTGGATTGTTTAACATTGGAGAAGGCTTGCTTGCAAGATCCTTGAAAATTGTTAAATGGTGATGTGTTCCTCATTAGTTCATGTTTTCTGTATTATCATTTTTCTCATCTTTCTATTGCGTAGGAAAGAATTTTTAGGCTAAGAAATGTTGTTTAGAGGCACCTTAGTTATGTTTGTCCTTCATCGCTTCTATGTTTTTCTTCTCGCTAGGTCAGTTTAGGAGAATTCTTAGTTTCTCTCTAGACACACATGTGCTTGTTTATCTTAGAAATGATTCAATGAAGCAAATTTAGAAGTGGGATTTATGGTTAGCCCTAATCTTTTCTTATTAATTAAACATTGTTTTTAAGGTATTTACTTTGAAGTGTTGTTACTGAGTTTAGCTAATGAGGTTTATGATTTGTCATGCCCTATAGCTCATATTAAAAGTTTCTTTGGAGGTCTTACAGTTTGATTGATGAAGTTAGGAGTTCTCTTTGACCTCTACTATATTTTTATCTTAAATGTTTTCTTAGCTTGAAAGTGAAATCACTAGAAGTTTCATGTTGTTTGCCTTCTATAGTTCAATCGGATCGTTGTCTTAATGCTTACATGATATGGTTTGATCAAAAGAGTTATCGGTATGCCTTGTCTTTGATTATTTATTGATGCTTAGTAAACATAAAGCTCATTCTTGTTGATGTATTTTTTGAAGGATTCTTAACTTCCCTTTTGCACCTACTATGTTCACAATTTGTTGTTCACCTTCATTCACATAAGCCTTTAGATCTATTTGACTTTGTTAGATTTTTCCTCGTGATACAAACTTGTCCTAATATTAAACTTTTCAAGACATTTGTAGAATCCATAGCCCAATGGTCCGAACCTCTCTCACTCTACCATTTGATTGATAAACCACCTACCCAACCAAACAAACAAACAAAACCTAAACCTAATAACTAGCCTAAAATCAAAACCCTTAAAACAATCAAGATCATGTCCTTTACTTGTTTATAGATAGAGTCTCTCTCTAAGTCCGTGAAGGCTAGGTCCTGTGACTCCAAAGATCGGTTTGATGTTAACCTTGTTCATTTGGGTCATTGCCGATCTTCCAATTATGAGGACTTGACAAACCAAATTTCATCGTTCACTTTGTGAGGTAGAGGAGATCGGATACCTAGTGTTGTGGATTATGTTTTTTTAGCTAATCTATATGGTTTTGTCTTTTATATTTCTCATGTTTAAGACTTACATTTTTGGATCATTTTCATAGTCTTTCACATTCTCTATATATGTATATGTAATCCACAAGTGGTATTGTTTGAATTTTGGTTTACCACATTGGTCGTCGAAGATTTGATAGCCTCAAGGTTTGTGGGTTTCGATTTTCTATATTTGGATTTACTTTTAAGGGCCTTTATTCAATATCCTCTATTATAAGAAGGTGGAATATTGAGCATATTAATACAAAAGCCTTTTATGTGGCTAGGTGGGTAGTGGAGTAAATGTTTGATATTTGGAGACAGCTGTTGTGTTTTTGTCATTTTGAAGTTTGGGAGGGTTTTGATTTGGAAAAAGGGAGGGCCTTTGAGATTAGATGATGGTGACTAATTTTGGGAACATGTAGACTACGGGATGATGCCACCATAAAACAAATCTTGATTAATGTTGTCACCAAATCTCATCTACTCTAGCCAAGAATTCCATCTTTGTACGTCAATTAAGAAATTAACTAGGGATCATTCCACTTCTCCTTTACATGATCAACTCTTTCGGCTTTGGAAGGGAATACCATGGAAGCAAAAAGGTATTTAAAACTAACGATGTTATTAATTCACTCACTTTTGGATGTGATGTTATAATTGATCAAGTATCTCTCCTTTCATCTCGTTATCTCGGTCGACGTTGGGATTTTGGGGAGTTGAATATTATAGAGATAAAGAGATGGATGGAAGATAGTTGATCACCTATTATTGGATACATTCCCGAAAATGAGTTTGTTGGTAAACTATTAGAACTATATTCATTTTCTATGTACAAAATATGTTGATAATATTCTTGTTAAGCCATGGTAAAATGGTCATTGTTTCCTTAGTCCGTCGAGGTAGAACAAAGATATCAATCCTTCCCCAAAGAACTTCCCACGGGGTAAGGTAGTTTACGTTAAATTTCTTGAATTACCTATATAACCGTGGACAAGGAGAGCCATTAATGATAACGATAGCGAGATTGGTAGATCTCAGCTTCTTGGATGGGAAAAGTTTGGTTGTTATGGATAAGCGGGTCACATGGTTACTCATGGAGGTAAACTTCTCTTTGAGGTCTTTTACCTAAATTGGAGCTAAGGTGGGAAGGAAACCACTATAGGCATCTTATTGAATATTTGAGGATACCTTTTAGAAGCCTTTGCTATCACGAAATGAGACATCTAATTCAAACACTTCTCCTAGGCACAATAAAAATATGTCTAGAAAAATTGCAGTAAATCTAGATTGGTGGTACATCAGCACTCCGTACTTTTCCTTGGTAGGGTACAAATGTGTCTAGAAAAAATTGAGGTAAATCTAGTTTGGTGGTTGTGGACATAGGTGTGGATGTATGCTCAAAGACACATTTGTTGATCTCCACAGTATCGACTCCAATCGTTATCACTCAGCCTCCTTGGAAGTTGTAAGTGAAAAGGAAAAAAACCCAGGTAACCACTAACCAACCTTCAGATATTACGTAATCTAGCCAATCCGTATCCAGAGGCTCTCTTTAAAATTTAGCTTTTTTCCTAGAAAATATTAGGCTAGTTATAAGTTCGGGGTGGGTTTGTTTTGAACTCTTGAATGGTGGACTACTAACCGAGGGCAAGATTGAGTTTTTCGTGCCATTGGGCTATGGAGTCGAAAAGATGGCTTTGCATTTCAGGATTAAGTTTCTACACACAAGATGGATTTGCAGGCAAGTATAGCCAAACATAGAACAATTTTAGATATTAAAGTTAATGGAATGGATTTTGAAGGGATGAAGGCAATTAAGAATCTTTCAACATGTTCAAAGAAAGAAAGTGAATGATTACAAATAAATATTAGTTAAGAATTCTTTACCATAGTAATCAAAATTTGAACCAATAAACAAGAGTAAATCAAGAATTCATTGTTTATAACCAAATTTTTAGAAGAAAAAAATTTAGAATAATCACAATTGAAATCGTAGTGACATTTAAGCAATTTCGATTTATTCTTTTTTGTCAATTATTCGTAAAATGGAACACAAAGTGATATTATAAACAGACATAAAACTTAAAACATAGGATAGAAATGACTTACTGAACCGTAGTATGACACATGAATCCCGCAAAAAGTCTTGAGCTTCAATTCATCATCCAACAAGCTACAAAGAAATTTCTCCAAAAAGCACTTTATTCCAAAATTCAATGTTACGAAGAAAGTGTTGGAAATGTTGTCATCGATGGAAAAGGAGGCAACACTCAGCAAAGAGGCAACATAAAGCAAAGAGGAAGGCAAAAGAGGCACGCGAAAGAAATAGAGGCGCAAGAAGAAAGTCAAAATGTAACAACATATAAAAGCAAGCAGAGGCGCAGGCAGAGCGCTGCATAAAAGCAGGCAGAGGGGCAGAGAGCCGTTACAAAATTCCGTGAATCACACACTCCAACCTGGCCAAGAGTACATATAAAACATAACTTTATTCCGGAATCGCTTAACTCAAATGGAATGGCCATATAACACATAACCATATTCTTGAATCGTACACCTATGAACCCATTATACAAACACAAATATTATTCGTAATCGCCTACCCCCAAGGAGGACACATATATATATATATCCATCATC
Organism: Pinus albicaulis; assembly: GCA_034641835.2. Taxonomy (NCBI): domain Eukaryota; kingdom Viridiplantae; phylum Streptophyta; class Pinopsida; order Pinales; family Pinaceae; genus Pinus; species Pinus albicaulis. The sequence continues at coordinate 150,030,693 of CM076569.1, forward strand.
TTACATATAAACACACACGTATGCTTTCGTGTATATGACCAAATGCATATATTATGCTAGTATGTTTATTTATAAAACAAAGCTGGCATGGTGGGACTTCTCCCCAATCACACCCAGACTGCATATGTATGTTATGGCTATAACCACAGTAGTTGAAGTATTGCGTATTGCCTTGACCACGGTCCGTAATCCGTGTTAACAGTGATATTTGAGTTCCAAGTCTAATCGTACTCATGACTAGCTAAATCGCACCTGAGAATATATGAGTTGCGATTGCGATCAAGTTCGGACCATGAGGTATGAATTAGGACCAAACGTGTTTAAAGTCCTTTCCTACCACATTACAAACATAATGAATAATAGCTAACCTAAATAATATACTAAAAAGACTTGTGATTGGAATTACAGCCCGACCATGGGGTGTATTAATGATGGTTTATATATATTTAATCTGCCACCCGTACCTGAGATTATAAGAGTTGTATTTAAACATAGTGTTAAATACTGTGGATTGCTATTGAAGCCTTAATTTTATGGGCTTATAAATTATGACTAACAAATGTTTCAATTCCATGTTCCAATTGCATTTGCAGACCTGGTCAATTCCACTACACAAATAATGACTTCATGATTGTGATTGAAGACCCAAGTCTCATGGCTTATAAATTATGACTAAAAACAAGTTTCTGGGGCTTCATGGGTCAATCACACTTATAAAGTGACATTTTAACATCATGTTTAAAGCTATGGTCACATGAGATTCTGACCTTGTTGACCGATAAACCGTGAGATTCTGATAGGTTTGAGTTCCTTAACATGTTAACAAAGATTTCACATTGTGGATTTAGAAAGGCCTTAATTGGCGGGGTTTACAAGCCAAGACCCACATATGTTTAAAGTGCCCACAATGTTGAACACTGTAACCCAAGAGGCTTATAGAGTGACACATCGGGGACCTAAAGACTCTGGTGATGAGCCCTAAAGGAGTTTCTTACTTGTTTAAAGAGTTTTTTATTATATGCTTAATCCCCCAAGGAAGCTTCTTAAAAGGGTTGTATGTACGTTTGAAAGGAAATTACTTATATATATATGAAGGGCGCCCGTTATGTATGTATATATATATATAACGTTGTTGCGATAAGTCGTGGTGGGTCCGCAGACCGCCCGCCCCGGGCCCTTTAATAAGAGGGCGATTCTTATTATACAATGATTCTGGATATATGTCCGTTCCGCTTTATGAAAGTCTCACACTGGTCGAAGACACTGTCAAACAAGAATTACGTATTTTTTCTAAGAGACCGTATATAAAAGCACCGTTACACGTATGCAAAGAATACACCATGTTAGTAGGACAAAATCATACAGTGACAAGAGTCAAAACATCTACAGAAAGACAATGCGTTGTTAAGTTCTTAAGAGACAATAAGTGAGTTGAATTTATATTGTAATTCTAATGTAAAATGGTTTAATTGTTTTTATTGTTTAAAGAGGCATCATAAGTTCTCCTAGAGAAAACAAACTCCCACCGTAATGTTAAAATTGACACCTATGCTTATACCTTCTGAAAGAAATGATAAAGAGTGAGAAGGAGACATAAAGAGACATGACTTATATTCTAATTCCAAGCATACGTCATCATGAGGAAATCTATAAACAATATCATCCTTGATATTCAAAAAAAAGGAGAGAGTGAAATCAAGAGTAATGCGTGATATGTAGAGTGAGTAAGGTAGAATATTGAAGAAAAGCATAACAGAAGGAGAAGCCAAGGCACAGTAACGACATTCCAGGTAAATCAACAAACCCTCAACTTGACAAATTGAGGAAGGAGCTCATCGTAAGTTGCACCGACACGCGGCCAGAATGACCGAGGCTGAGCCTCCGAGGTTGGTGCCTCGGCAGAAACTCGATGGGAGTTAAAGTTGCACCTAGTTTGCGTAATCGAGGTAGAGCCTCTTGTAGGCTGGTGCTCATATAAAAACAACAAGTAGAGAGTGAGCTGTCGATCAAAACAATAATAAGATGTGTTTTCCTTCTCTTATGGTTTCTACTCATATCCGGTGTTCTCTCAGGCAAGGACATTTATGTATCGATTCAATACAAAATGTTGTCTATTAATAATTTCATTGCTTCTGTTATTAAGTTCACTTATTAAACCATTACCTTCCTTTATCATATCTTAAAATTATTTCACATCAAAATTGAGTTTAAATGAAGGTGTAAACAAGTTTAATGAAAAGTTTTAAAAGATCAAAAATGCATTAAACCGTATCTACTCTGCATTTTAATTAGATGTCTAAACAATTGGTATCGCCAGAGCCAAGTTCCTTTGTACAAGTTCAATAAATCAAAAGGGAGACCCTAGTTCCCAAGATGGCCAGGAAGAAGGATGTTCAACCAACAGGCTCTTTTCACTCATGAAAATTATGCCTTTTAAAAAATAAGAATGAAATTTTATATAATGTCCTTAGATTTAAGCTTGATGTCAGAAATCAGACAGGTTACAAATTTAATCGACACAAGAAATAAAGCTAAAGAAAGCTGTAGTAGCTGCACTTAAAGTACTGAAGTGTAATTTAAATGGACTATGTGAAGCTTAGTTTATCAAATAATGTACAATAAGACCCATGGTATATGTGGTCACCATATAGCCATTCATAGGAAATAACAATGAAATTAAAACCCGGGGACATGTAGCCATTATACCCTAGAAATGAATGATGAGTGAAGACAGAAAGCCCTTCTTTAAAGTTAAATTAATGAGTGGAAAGTTTTTGGAGAACAATGAAATAACATCAGCGAAAGACCTTAAGATCCTTCATTGACCTTAACTCAACAAAGTTTAATAAAGAGAAACAAATTATCAGAGTCCTTGACCATGAACTAACCAGTTGTAAAATTCTTACAAGATATGAGATGAGGCTCTCATGGCAGAAGCAAGCACAAGGGAAGCAAGATTCAAAACATAAAAGAAGAGAGAAGAAAGCAAACATATATGCTCCTTGCTCATTGGAAGAAGAAGCAATGCCCACATGAAATTGACAGAGGACTGTAGATAAAGGCAAACTTCATTTTAAATTCTTTAACTATGGAAGAGTTGGATATTACGCTTAGATGTCTCCTACACAGCAAGAAATCAAGTCGAAGAACCGCAGAAGGACACATCGAAAGAATTGCTAAAGGAAAGAAATTCACAGAAATCCTTCATGCTCATGGAAGACAACAAGGTATCCGAAGACCCCAAATGAACTCTGAGAAGAGAATCAACAGACTTTATTGAATGGCCATAGAAGACCTTGAAACACCCTAGTGGCTAAGGCACACAAGCCGATTCGAGGGGGGAGCCAAGGGGCCTGAGGAGATTGACAGACCAAACTAAAATGCGTAAAACAAAGAGATTCTTCCTCAAATGTGTGAAAGAAGAACAAAACTTAGAAGTCCTCATGCACTCGAAGCAAAGCTGAAGCCAAAAAGATAGAAGATATATTACTTCAAATAAATCGTAAAACTCTTAGAACAAGAGAAGTCGTGAAGAAGAAATTGCACCGAGAAGGAAATTAGAAAGTGCTCAGTCAGTAAAGTTTTCATATACCCTTCTCAAATGACAAGTTCTAGAATAACAAACTGGGATGCTCAAAGATCTCTAATAAAAACTGGATAGCTGCATGAGAATCAAGAAAGGTAAAGAAAAAGGAAAACAAAATAATTTCTGTGAAAGCAAAAGAAGGGTTAGATGAAGGGGTGCCTTGTGTAACCCTACAAAGGAAGAACAAGGGTAGCTGAGGCAGCAGGTAGACCAAATAAACCTAATAACAAGACTAAACAAGAATAAGACAAACAAAGATCACATATTCTAATATATCAAATTTGAAATACCAAGAGGAGATTCTTGCTTCTCATAAGAATGCTACATGTTATGTCCACACATGGTGGAGCACATTGTCGTACACACGTGGCAAGGAGGAATGATTCAAACCAAAGAAAAAGAGGAAAGCATGGAAGAGACAACCTTACATCAGTATGCAAGTAATTTCTAAGTGGTTATTGTTTTATTGTAAGTGATTTTGGCCATAGAATTATTGAAATGTAGAAAGTATGGACAAAGATCGTATGTTCAATACCTCAAAGAGGTTTATGAGTCAAAGAAATTTTGTTCATGCCTGCCAATTTCGCAAAACTATAATCAAATGTTGTATACGCAATCAAATTGGGCATATATCTTCCAAGTGTTCTCTAAAGGGATATAATTCATCACCTCACAAAAGATACCAAACAAAAGGGCGCCCAAGTGGATAAAGAAGGTGGAATAAATGTGACTTATTTAATCAGCCAAGATTTGAAGAGTCAATGGTATCGTGGGTCAAAGGGTCGTCGAAACACATGACAGGAGATAAAACAAGTTTATTACTCTTGATGAAAAGAAATCAGGCAATGTTACTTTTGGCAATGATAAATCAGGTAAGATCAAGGGAAAAGGCTCAACAAGATAGATAATGGAAGAGGAAAGGCCCAAGATGTACTATTTGTAGATGGGCCGAAAAGCAAATTTACCGAGTGTCACGTATGTGTGACAAAGGTCAGAAGTTCTCTTTAGAGCACAAGACTCGTGGAAGTCGATCAAGCACAACAGAAAGACTCGCTCAAAGGTGTTCGAACAGAGAGTAATGTACATAGTAAAAGAGGAGGATGAAGCCTCGCTATCCGAGCAAACTTGAGGAGTCATGGTTATGGCATAGGAGATTAGGACATCTCAGCCTTCACTCATATCATCACGTACCGAGTAAGAATAAAGCCGTCGAGATATGCCCTCGAAACAGAGGGGCCTTCAAATACCATATGCAAATCTTGTCAATTTGGGAAACAAACTCGCACATCCTTTAAATCTAAAGATGAGCTATCAACTAGAAGACCACTCAGTTGTGCACATGGACCGCGTGGACTCGAAAGAATCAGTAAAAACACCAAGTGGAGAATCCTATCATGTTGATAATAGATGATTTCTCCATAATGACATGGGCTATTTTCCGGAACAAATCAAAAGCACAGAAAATTTTAAGATATTCAAAGAATTAGTATAAAATCAAACCGGATGCAAGCTGAAATGTATCGATCGACGCGCAGGAGGAGAATTCGCGCATTATGACTTTGTAGACCTACATGTAATGAACATGGAATAAATCAACAATTTACTATTGTAGGGACACCTCGCGAATGGAGGAAAAGAGACAAAACAGGTATGTACAACAAATAGCCGCAGCTATGATGCAAGAGAATAATATTGCTCAAACCTTCTAGGCGTAAGGCACACAAAGCAAGACATATCCTTAATAAAGCTCACTTAAGGCCAAGCAAAGGACAAGACTCTAAGAACTATGGCATGGAAAGCCAACCTCAATCAAACATTTCAGAATCTTTGAAGCAAGTGTTACATAAAGAATAATGATGAAAATCTTGGCAAATTTGATGCAAGAGCAGATGAAGGGATATTTCTAGGATATGCCTCCAAAAGCAAAGGGTACAAAGCAGCAACAAGACCCTTCGAAGATAGTTGAAAGTATTTATGTGAGATTTGATGAAGAACTTCCAAACAATACTAGAGATACAACCGCCGCAAGACATTAGACAACAATGAAGAAGAAGACAGAATGATGATGAAACCAACAAGACAACAAGATGCAAGAGGCCGAGCTCAAAAACCCCTCAAGATACACTCAAGAATCATCCCGAAGATCGATCAATAGAGACAAGAAAGAGTCCGTACAAGAAGGCAAAACAATGCAACAAACAAGAAGAGACATAGCCATGTTATCACAAATAGAGCCAAAGAAATTTGAAGAAGCCAAAGAAGGACAAGTATTGGAAAAAAGCAATGAATGAAGAATTGGACCAAATTGAGAAGAACAATACTTGGGAACTAGTTCCTAGACCTATTGAGAAAAATATCATTGGTTCAAAATGGGTATTCAAAAACAAAATGAATGAGCAAGGACAAGTAATCAAGAATAAAGCTAGGCCGGTCTCGCAAAGGATACTCACAAATAGAAGGACTTGATTATGATGAAACATTTTCCTCGTAGCTAGAATGGAAGCTATCGAATGTTCCCGGCATTTGCATGCTATCAAGATTTCGTTGCATATCAAATGGATGTAAAATCGCTTTTTCTTAATGGTGATCTAGAAGAAGAAGTGTGTACATGGAACAACCGTGGTTGTTTTTGGCTGACAGATAAAGAAGACTATGTATGTGTAACCGAAAAAGGCCCTATATGGACCGAAATGTGCTCCTCGTGCTTGGTACTCAAGACTCAGATAAATATTTGCAAAAATAGTGGCTCTTAAGAAAGGTGGAGTAGACAACAACCTATACAAAAGCCCATGAAAATGAACTTTTGATCGTCGTAGTGTATGTTGATGACATTATGTTTGGAAGCAACAAAGTTGATCTAGCAAAAGGGTTTGGTCGATGAAATGAAAACTGAGTTTGAAATGTCTATGATCGGAGAGAGCCTGCCTACTTGGGACTACAAATTCAAATAGAAAAAGAACACGTGTACATGTATTTCACAAGAAAAATACATAAAAGAAATGTTGAAAAAGTTCAAAATGGAGGACCGCAAACCCGTGTCAACTCCCATGACCACAAAGTTGCAGCCGTGTGCTAATGATGGGTCTCGTCGACACAGATCAAAGACTTGCGTATCCACATGATTGGAAGTCTACTATATCCGACCGCATCAAGACCGCATATCATGCTAGCAGATTAGTGGCTAGATATCAAGGCAAGACTCTAAACAAACCATCTTCTCATAAATAAAAGAATATTCAGATATCTACAAGGAACAATACGCATGGACTTTGGTATCCTAAAAGCAAAAACTTCACTTTATCAAGATACGTATGCAGACAATAACCGGTGGATGATAGGAAGAGTACAAGTGAGGTGCATTCTATCTAGGAGAAAGTCCGGTGGCATGGCTAAGCAAGAAACAAACATCCATCTCTTTGTCTACAAACAAGGCATTACATAGCGGCAACATGTTGTACACAAGTCATGTGGATGAAGCAAACTCTTCAGACATGAAGGTAAGCATTGGATAATCCTATTTCAATCACATGTGATAATACAAGTGCTATAAGCATATCTAAAAATCCTATACTTCACTCAAACTAAAAATATTCCAATTAAGTATCATTTCCTCCGAGAACAAGTGGCTCAAGATAGTAAAGCTGAATATGTACCAACAATAGAAAAGATAGCCGTATATATTTACCAAACCTCGTTGTGAGAACCATTTCAATACTCTGAGAGATAAACTAGGGGTAGTATCTCGCAGATGCTACTCTCGTATATAAAGAGAAAGCATTGTACTCGTGGGGAGAACAAAACGAAGATATCATTCCATGGGGAGAATGTACCAGCTGAAGATAAGCATAAAACAAGTCCACAGGATCAAGACACGTATTATCGCATTATCACAGATTGCAAGATTCTCAAGCAACAAGAACCGTTCAATCGTAAAATGCATATTACAAACACTACAAATGAAACACAACTATAAACATATATTGGCTCACTATACCAAAGTGTCTTTCCTCAACAAGTTTCATACATCACTGAGCAAAGATAGTCCAATACAGAAGAGGACCTAAACGTAACTCGTAGAAAGGAAATGCAACGACAACTCCATACAGAGAGATGAGGCGTCGTCCTTTTCCATTGATGTCAAAAGGGGGAGGAAGAGAAGGCAAACAGAAGAGCAAGCAACAAGAGAAAGTGGATTGCCATCAATGCCAAAGGGGAGACTGTTGGAAATATTGTCATTGATGGCAAAGGAGGCAAAGACTCTCAGTAAAAGAGGCAACACAAAGGTGAGGAAGGCAAAAGAGGCACAATGGTGCTGGGCTAGAGGCAAAGAAGAAGAAAGTCAAAATGTAACAAGCCATAGAAGAAGAGAGGGCAGAGAAAGAGTCAATGGGCTAAAGCAGAGGCAAGAGGGCAAGAGCAATGTATGTACAGAGGCGGACAGTAGACTAAGGACAAGAGGCAGTAGAGCCGTTAAAGAAATTCTCGTGAATCACACCCAACCCACAATATACATATAATACATATCCTTATTCAGAATCGCTTAACTCAAATGGAATGGCCATATAACACATAACCATATTCTTGAATCGTACACCTATGAACCCATTATACAAACACAAATATTATTCGTAATCGCCTACCCCCAAGGAGGACACATATATATATATATCCATCATCTTACATATAAACACACACGTATGCTTTCGTGTATATGACCAAATGCATATATTATGCTAGTATGTTTATTTATAAAACAAAGCTGGCATGGTGGGACTTCTCCCCCAATCACACCCAGACTGCATATGTATGTTATGGCTATAACCACAGTAGTTGAAGTATTGCGTATTGCCTTGACCACGGTCCGTAATCCGTGTTAACAGTGATATTTGAGTTCCAAGTCTAATCGTACTCATGACTAGCTAAATCGCACCTGAGAATATATGAGTTGCGATTGCGATCAAGTTCGGACCATGAGGTATGAATTAGGACCAAACGTGTTTAAAGTCCTTTCCTACCACATTACAAACATAATGAATAATAGCTAACCTAAATAATATACTAAAAAGACTTGTGATTGGAATTACAGCCCGACCATGGGGTGTATTAATGATGGTTTATATATATTTAATCTGCCACCCGTACCTGAGATTATAAGAGTTGTATTTAAACATAGTGTTAAATACTGTGGATTGCTATTGAAGCCTTAATTTTATGGGCTTATAAATTATGACTAACAAATGTTTCAATTCCATGTTCCAATTGCATTTGCAGACCTGGTCAATTCCACTACACAAATAATGACTTCATGATTGTGATTGAAGACCCAAGTCTCATGGCTTATAAATTATGACTAAAAACAAGTTTCTGGGGCTTCATGGGTCAATCACACTTATAAAGTGACATTTTAACATCATGTTTAAAGCTATGGTCACATGAGATTCTGACCTTGTTGACCGATAAACCGTGAGATTCTGATAGGTTTGAGTTCCTTAACATGTTAACAAAGATTTCACATTGTGGATTTAGAAAGGCCTTAATTGGCGGGGTTTACAAGCCAAGACCCACATATGTTTAAAGTGCCCACAATGTTGAACACTGTAACCCAAGAGGCTTATAGAGTGACACATCGGGGACCTAAAGACTCTGGTGATGAGCCCTAAAGGAGTTTCTTACTTGTTTAAAGAGTTTTTATTATATGCTTAATCCCCCAAGGAAGCTTCTTAAAAGGGTTGTATGTACGTTTGAAAGGAAATTACTTATATATATATGAAGGGCGCCCGTTATGTATGTATATATATATATAACGTTGTTGCGATAAGTCGTGGTGGGTCCGCAGACCGCCCGCCCCGGGCCCTTTAATAAGAGGGCGATTCTTATTATACAATGATTCTGGATATATGTCCGTTCCGCTTTATGAAAGTCTCACACTGGTCGAAGACACTGTCAAACAAGAATTACGTATTTTTTCTAAGAGACCGTATATAAAAGCACCGTTACACGTATGCAAAGAATACACCATGTTAGTAGGACAAAATCATACAGTGACAAGAGTCAAAACATCTACAGAAAGACAATGCGTTGTTAAGTTCTTAAGAGACAATAAGTGAGTTGAATTTATATTGTAATTCTAATGTAAAATGGTTTAATTGTTTTTATTGTTTAAAGAGGCATCATAAGTTCTCCTAGAGAAAACAAACTCCCACCGTAATGTTAAAATTGACACCTATGCTTATACCTTCTGAAAGAAATGATAAAGAGTGAGAAGGAGACATAAAGAGACATGACTTATATTCTAATTCCAAGCATACGTCATCATGAGGAAATCTATAAACAATATCATCCTTGATATTCAGGAGAGAGAGTGAAATCAAGAGTAATGCGTGATATGTAGAGTGAGTAAGGTAGAATATTGAAGAAAAGCATAACAGAAGGAGAAGCCAAGGCACAGTAACGACATTCCAGGTAAATCAACAAACCCTCAACTTGACAAATTGAGGAAGGAGCTCATCGTAAGTTGCACCGACACGCGGCCAGAATGACCGAGGCTGAGCCTCCGAGGTTGGTGCCTCGGCAGAAACTCGATGGGAGTTAAAGTTGCACCTAGTTTGCGTAATCGAGGTAGAGCCTCTTGTAGGCTGGTGCTCATATAAAAACAACAAGTAGAGAGTGAGCTGTCGATCAAAACAATAATAAGATGTGTTTTCCTTCTCTTATGGTTTCTACTCATATCCGGTGTTCTCTCAGGCAAGGACATTTATGTATCGATTCAATACAAAATGTTGTCTATTAATAATTTCATTGCTTCTGTTATTAAGTTCACTTATTAAACCATTACCTTCCTTTATCATATCTTAAAATTATTTCACATCAAAATTGAGTTTAAATGAAGGTGTAAACAAGTTTAATGAAAAGTTTTAAAAGATCAAAAATGCATTAAACCGTATCTACTCTGCATTTTAATTAGATGTCTAAACAATTGGTATCGCCAGAGCCAAGTTCCTTTGTACAAGTTCAATAAATCAAAAGGGAGACCCTAGTTCCCAAGATGGCCAGGAAGAAGGATGTTCAACCAACAGGCTCTTTTCACTCATGAAAATTATGCCTTTTAAAAAATAAGAATGAAATTTTATATAATGTCCTTAGATTTAAGCTTGATGTCAGAAATCAGACAGGTTACAAATTTAATCGACACAAGAAATAAAGCTAAAGAAAGCTGTAGTAGCTGCACTTAAAGTACTGAAGTGTAATTTAAATGGACTATGTGAAGCTTAGTTTATCAAATAATGTACAATAAGACCCATGGTATATGTGGTCACCATATAGCCATTCATAGGAAATAACAATGAAATTAAAACCCGGGGACATGTAGCCATTATACCCTAGAAATGAATGATGAGTGAAGACAGAAAGCCCTTCTTTAAAGTTAAATTAATGAGTGGAAAGTTTTTGGAGAACAATGAAATAACATCAGCGAAAGACCTTAAGATCCTTCATTGACCTTAACTCAACAAAGTTTAATAAAGAGAAACAAATTATCAGAGTCCTTGACCATGAACTAACCAGTTGTAAAATTCTTACAAGATATGAGATGAGGCTCTCATGGCAGAAGCAAGCACAAGGGAAGCAAGATTCAAAACATAAAAGAAGAGAGAAGAAAGCAAACATATATGCTCCTTGCTCATTGGAAGAAGAAGCAATGCCCACATGAAATTGACAGAGGACTGTAGATAAAGGCAAACTTCATTTTAAATTCTTTAACTATGGAAGAGTTGGATATTACGCTTAGATGTCTCCTACACAGCAAGAAATCAAGTCGAAGAACCGCAGAAGGACACATCGAAAGAATTGCTAAAGGAAAGAAATTCACAGAAATCCTTCATGCTCATGGAAGACAACAAGGTATCCGAAGACCCCAAATGAACTCTGAGAAGAGAATCAACAGACTTTATTGAATGGCCATAGAAGACCTTGAAACACCCTAGTGGCTAAGGCACACAAGCCGATTCGAGGGGGAGCCAAGGGGCCTGAGGAGATTGACAGACCAAACTAAAATGCGTAAAACAAAGAGATTCTTCCTCAAATGTGTGAAAGAAGAACAAAACTTAGAAGTCCTCATGCACTCGAAGCAAAGCTGAAGCCAAAAAGATAGAAGATATATTACTTCAAATAAATCGTAAAACTCTTAGAACAAGAGAAGTCGTGAAGAAGAAATTGCACCGAGAAGGAAATTAGAAAGTGCTCAGTCAGTAAAGTTTTCATATACCCTTCTCAAATGACAAGTTCTAGAATAACAAACTGGGATGCTCAAAGATCTCTAATAAAAACTGGATAGCTGCATGAGAATCAAGAAAGGTAAAGAAAAAGGAAAACAAAAATAATTTCTGTGAAAGCAAAAGAAGGGTTAGATGAAGGGGTGCCTTGTGTAACCCTACAAAGGAAGAACAAGGGTAGCTGAGGCAGCAGGTAGACCAAATAAACCTAATAACAAGACTAAACAAGAATAAGACAAACAAAGATCACATATTCTAATATATCAAATTTGAAATACCAAGAGGAGATTCTTGCTTCTCATAAGAATGCTACATGTTATGTCCACACATGGTGGAGCACATTGTCGTACACACGTGGCAAGGAGGAATGATTCAAACCAGCAAAAGAGGCAAGCATGGAAGAGACAACTCTACATCAGTATGCAAGTAATTTCTATGGTTATTGTTTTTATTGTAAGGATTTTGGCCATAGAATTATTGAATGTAGAAAGTATGGACAAAGATCGATGTTCAATACCTCAAAGAGGTTTATGATTCAAAGCAATTTTGTTCATGCTCAATTTCGCAAAACTATAATCAAATGTTGTATATGCAATCAAATTGGGCATATATCTTCCAAGTGTTCTCTTAAAGTGATGTAATTCATCACCTCGTAAAAGATACCAAACAAAAGGGTGCCTCCAAAGTGGATAAAGAAGGTGAATAAATGACTTGGCTTTAACCGCTCAAGATTTGAAGAGTCAATGGTATTTGACAAGTACGTCGAAACACATGATTAGTAGAGATAAAAACAAGTTTATTACTCTCGATGAAAAGAAATCAAGTAATGTTACTTTTGGCAATGATAAATCAGGTAAGATCAAGGGAAAGGCTCAACAAGATAGACAATGGAAGAGGAAAGGCCCAAGATGTACTATTTGTAGATGTAATAAAGCAAATTCTATCGAGTGTCACGTATGTGTGACAAAGCGGAAGTTCTCTTTAGAGCACAAGACCGTGAAGTCGCATCAAGCACAACAGAAAGACTCGCTCAAAGGTGTTCGAACAGAGAGTAATGTGTACATAGTAAAAGAGGAGGATGAAGCCTCGCTATCCGGGAGCAACTACCTGAGGAGTCATGGTTATGGCATAGGAGATTAGGACATCTCGCCGACCATATCATCGTACCGAGTAAGAAGAAAGTTTTCGCAGATATGCCCGAAATAAAGAGGCCTTTCAAATGTCATATAAATCTTGTCAATTTGGGAAACAAACTCGCACATCCTTTGAATCTAAAGATGAGCTATCAACTAGAAGACCACCTTGTTCTTTGTGCATGGATCCGTGTGGACCCGAAAGAACTAGTAAAACACCAAGTGGAGAATCCTACTTCATGTTGATAATAGATGATTTCTCCATAATGACATGGGTTGCTTTTCTCGGGAACAAATCAAAAGCACAGAAAGTTTAAGATATTCAAAGAATTAGTAGAAAATCAAACTCGGGATGCAGCCGAAATGTATCGACGTACGTAGGAGGAGAATTCACAGATTATGACTTTGTAGACCTATGTAATGAACATGGAATAAATCAACAATTTACTATTGTAGGGACACCTCAGTTATTAATGGAGTAGCAGAGAGACAAACAGTATGTAATAACAAATAGCCGTAGCTATGATGCAAGAGAATAATATTGCTCAAACCTTCGGGCGTATGAAGGCACACAGCAAGATATATCCTTAATAAAGCTCACTTAAGGCTGCGTTGACAAGACTCCCATGAACTATGGCATGGAAAGCCACCAATCAAACATTTCAGAATCTTTGGGAGCAAGTAAGTTACATAAAGAATAATGATGAAAATCTTGGCAAATTTGATGCAAGAGCAAGTATGAAGGGATATTTCTAGGATATGCCTCCAAAAGCAAAGGTGCTACAACAAGACCCTTCAGAAGATAGTTGAAAGTATTGATGTGAGATTTGATGAAGAACTTCCCAAAAACAATACTAGAGATACAAACTCGGCCATGTGCAGACATTAGACAACAATGAAGAAGAAGACGAGAATGATGATGAAACCAAAGAAGACAACAAGATGCAGCCGAGCTCAAAACCCCCTCAAGATACACTCGTAAGAATCATCCCGAAGATCGATCATAGGAGACAAGAAAGCAGAGTCCGTACAAGAAGGTACGACGAACAAACGAAGAAGTATACATAGCCATGTTATCACAAATAGAGCCAAAGAAATTTGAAGAAGCCAAGAAGGACAAGTATTGGAAAAAGCAATGAATGAAGAATTGGACCAAATTGAGAAGAACAATACCCGGGAACTAGTTCCTAGACCTATTGAGAAAAATATCATTGGTTCAAAATGGGTATTCAAAAACAAAAATGAATGAGCAAGGACAAGTAATCAAGAATAAATCTAGGTCAACCGCAAAGGATACTCACAAATAGAAGGACTTGATTATATTGAAACATTTTCCCCCGTAGCTAGAATGGAAGCTATCGTAATGTTCCCCGGCATTTGCATGCTATCAAGATTTCAAGGTATATCAAATGGATGTAAAAATCGCTTTTCTTAATGGTGATCTAGAAGAAGAAGTGCACACGGAACAACCAAGGTTTTTCACGATTACGTACAAAGAAGACAATGTGTGTAAACCGAAAAAGGCCCTATATGGACCGAAATGTGCCCTCGTGCTTGGTACTCAAGACCGGATAAATATTTGCAAAAATAGGTTTTAAGAGAGGTGGAGTAGACAACAACCTATACATGGGTAAAAGCCCATGAAAATGAACTTTTGATTGTCAGAGTGTATGTTGATGACATTATGTTTGGAAGCAACAAAGATGATCTAGCAAAAGGGTTTTCACATGAAATGAAAACCGAGTTTGAAATGTCTATGATCTAGAGATGATGTTTCCGCTTCTACTTGGGACTACAAATTCAGCAAAATAACATAGGTACATGTATTTCACAAGAAAAATACATAAAAGAAATGTTGAAAAAGTTCAAAATGGAGGATCGCAAACCCGTGTCAACTCCCATGACCATGGTGTTGCAAGCCGTGTGCTAATGATGGGTCTCATTTACTACAGATCAAAGACTTTACAGATCCATGATTGGAAGTCTACTATATCCGACCGCATCAAGACCGTACATCAGCGTTGTGGGCAAGAGGATTATGGGTTGATATCACAAGACCTAAACAAAACCATCTTCCGGCGCTCAAAAGAATATTCAGACATTCACAAGGAACAATACAGTATGGACTTTGGTATCCTAAAAGCAAAAACTTCACTTATCAAAGATACATAGATGCAAGATTAAATGGCAATTGGTAGATGATTGGAAAGAGTACAAGTGGAGGTGCATTCATCTAGGAGAAAGTCTCGTGGCATGCATACAAGAAACAAACATCCATCTCTTTGTCTACACCGCGTAATATATAGCGGCAACAACATGTTGTACACAAGTCATGTGGATGAAGCAAACTCTTCAAGATATGAAGCGTAAGCATTGATGAACCTATTTCAATCACATGTGATAATACAAGTGCTATAAGTATATCTAAAAACTGCATTTCACCAAAATCCAAAATATTCAATTAAGTATCATTTCCTCCGAGAACAAGTGGCTCGAAGATAGTAAAGCCGGAATATGTACCAACAAAAGAAATTACAAATGAGATATTTACCAAACCTCTTGCTAGAGAACCATTTCAATACTTGAGATATAAACTAGGGGTAGTATCTCGTAGATGCTACTCGCATATAAAGAGAAAGCACAAGCCTGTGAGAATGTGCAAACGAAGATATCATTCCAGGGGGAGAATGGCCCAACAAGATAAGCATAAAACAAGTCCACGTGATCAAGATTATCGCATTACCGCATTATCAATAGTATCGCATTCTCAAGCAATGCAGAACCGTTCAATCGTAAAATGTACATGTGCACTACAAATGAAACACAACTATAAAACATATATTGGCTCACTATACCAAAGTGTTCTCTCAACAAGTTTCATACATCACTCCGGGAGCAAAGATAGCCAATTTCACCGTAAGAGGACCTAAACGTAACTCGTAGAAAGGAAATGCAACGACGTAACCCATACAAGAGAGATGAGGCGTCGTCCTTTTCCATTGATGTCAAAGGGGAGGAAGAACAAACAATAGGAGGAAGAGCAAAGTAAACAAAATGAAGAGAAAGCAACAAGAGAAGGATTGCCATCAATGCCAAAGGGGGTTGGAAATATTGTCATTGATGGCAAAGGAGGCAAAGACTTCCAGAAAAATAGGCAACAATGGGTTACAGAGGAAGGCAAAAGAGGCACAAAATAAAAGCAATAGAGGCAACAATGAAGAAAGTCAAAATGTAACAAATATAGAAGCAAGCAGAGGCGCAGGTAGAGCGACAGTGGCTAAAGCAGAGGCAAGAGGCGCAGCGACAGAAGCAAGAGAGGCAGAGGCGTAGACTAAGTGACAGGGCAGAGAGTCGTTACAAAATTCCGAGAATCACACACTCCAACCTATTAAGTATACATATAAAACATAATCCTTATCTTCCGGGAATCGCTAACTCAAATAATGCAATGTATATAATATAGAACCATGTTCCGGGGAATCGCACACTCCAACCGGCGTTATACAACACAAATATTATTCCGGAATCACCTACCCCGATGGAGGATACATATATATATATATATATATATCCATCATCTTACATATATGTTGTCGCGATTACGTATGCCGCAAAGGACCAAGGCATATATATTATGTTATATAAGTGGATCACATAAAACAAAGTTTATAAGGTGGGACCCCTCCCAATCGCAATCGGAGATCGCAAGGGCAAGCAGAACATGTAACCAACAGGAAGTTGCGATTGCGATTGGTAGTTCTGACCACAGTTCATAAATCATGGTCAACATATATTTGAGTTCCGTGTCTAATCACATCGGCACTTCGGTCAATCGCATCGGAGAATATATGAGTTGCGATTGCGATTAGAAGTCCGGACCCGATGGAGGTATGACCATAATTCAAACGTGTTTGAAGTCCTTTCCCAATCGCATCGGCAAAATACAATGAATAAGTACAATCGCAACACATATTAAAAGACTTGCGATTGCGATTAAGAGTTCGTAATTCGATGGGTGTATTAACGATGGTTTATATATATTTGAATTCCGGCTAATCGCATCGGAGATTATAAGAGCGTCGGAACATATGTTTAAATACTTCTTACATTGCGATTAAGCCCGTACCCGATGGGCTTATAAATTATGACTAACAAATGCTCTTGGGGCCCATGGTCAATCGCATCGGGGAGGTAAAGTGGAGTACCGGAACATCACAAATACGTAAAGTTGCGATTGCGATTGAGATTCGGACCCGATGGACCGATAAACTCGTGACTTGATAGGTTTGAGTTCCTTGAACATGTTAACAAAGATTTGCGATTGCAATTGAAAAGGCCGACTCCGATGGGTTTATAAGCCAAGACTGATATATGTTTGAAGTTTCACCATAGCAAGAATAATCGCAATCGAAGAGGGCCGAGGAGTGATACATCGCATCGGGAAAGATCGGTGAGTGAGACCAAAAGGAGTTCTTATTTGTTTAAAGAGTTTTTATTATATAATGCCGAGAATTGATTTAAGCCTTTTAAAAAGGAAGGTTGTATGTATGCCGAAAATAAAACTACTTATATATATATATATATATACTATATATATATATATATATATAATTCCATGTTGCGATAAGCCGTGTGGTTCCGTAGACCCACGGCCTCAAAATGAACGGGAGGGCGATTTTTAATATACAACGATCGTGATCTATGTTTGTTCCGCTTTGTGGAACTTCCACATCAACAAGACACTCGTGGCATGAAAAGGGCTGAAATTCTCCCTCGATTTAAAAGCCGCAATTGCATTTCATTTATTTAAAAGGCAAGTTACACTATGCAACAAGTATAAATTTCACAGAGGACATAAAAGCAAATAGAGTCGAGAGGAGATAAAACACACACAAAAAGGACAAAGACAACTCAAGAAAAGACAAATGTAAGCGCATCGATTCAAAAGACTAAATGAGTTGAGCTAGAGTTCACTTTGTAATAAGAATAAAATATTTTAATTGTTTTTATTGTTTGTGATGCATTGGCAAGTCTCCGAGAGAAACAAACTCCCACCGTAATGTTAAAATTGACACCCAAGGCCATAATTTCGAGTAAGTCGATAAAAAGGAGTGAGTAGCGTTAAGGCAAAGAGACATGTGACTTTCCATTTCGAATTCCATGCGTAATACAGCCACTTATGTGAAGAAATCTATAAATAATATCATCTTGATATGCAGAGTGAGTTTTTGAGAGCAAGGAGAGAGCATATATAGAGAGAATGCATAATATAGAAGGCAGAGAAGATTAAGAGAAGCTACGTAACGTAGCTGATATCTCGAGGTAAATCAAAGAACATTCATTTTGATAAATTGAGGAAGTTGGAGCTTCCTATCAAGTTGCAAACTTGATAGTCGCGCTTGTAGCCGACCGAGGTTGGAGCCCGTAGGTTGGTGCTCGGCAGAAATTGAAGGGAGTTGGTGCTTCCTTCCAAGTTGTAGCTTGCGAATTGAGGTAGGAGCCTCCCGTAGGTTGGTGCCTAAGGTAAAAACAAAGGCAGAGAGGGAGTTGAGCTTACCTTTGTGAACACAACAATAATAAGATGTGTTTTCTCCCTTTATGGGTTTCCACTTATATCTCGGGTGTCTCCGTGCATGATACTTATGTATTGACTGATATGTATCATTTGCTTAATACCTACTCGCTCTCATATATGTTCACTCGCTTCTATTAAACTAATACTTTCTAATTACATTCTAAAATTACTCTACATCAAATTGAGTTTGAAATGAAGGTGTAAATAAGTTTAATGAAAAGTTTTAAAAGATCAGAATGTATTAAACCGATTCACCCCCCCTCTCGCTTAATTAGAGGTTCAACACAAAGTAGTAGAATCCACCCCTCAATAAGTCAATTGAGGGCTTATTTATACAAAAAATGATACAAAATATCTCTTAACAAAACGAGATATAATCTAATATGAGTCATAAATAAGTTACAATAAAAATAGAGACAGATAGTCTCATGGATAAGACAAGAAGTAACCGATGTTGTGCTGTTCCCTCATTTCGAGAATGTGCTGGATGCTGGACCTATATTTGGGCTCATCGTTGTCTTCTTCAGTAATTTTGTGCTAACTGACTTGCTTCACTGATACTCTTTGACCTTTGTTTTGTCTTTTATCTCTTATACTGTGGTAAATAGGCAAAATTTCAAATAAGGATAAATTTTACAAAATTTCCAACAAGTCTTCCCACCATTTATCTTCTGCTATTTTTGTCCGTTGAAGCTTCCTCAATGTTTCATCAGCCTCGGTATATCTGAAAAAATTAGGCTTGTCAGGAAACAAATGCCTTACTTCATGTTCTAGATAAAACAAATTCTCTAATCTGTCATAAAGATTCCTTCCTGTAGGTAATGTTGCTTGTGATGAACTGGTTGAGGAATTGGCAAGATTGTGAGCATGTATGTCCAATTTCCTAACATAAGTTTCCGGGTCCATTATTTTATCTTCTGACATCATAGGGCTAGGCAACCCTTTATTTAATAAAACATCAAACCTTTTTCTGAAATCAAGGATTTCAGTTTGCATGTCAAAGCATCTTCTTTCTAAATTCTGCATAAGAGTTCTCTTAGTAAAAACTCTTTTTATCTCCAGGATTTTTGCAGTTCTGTCTTGAATACCTAAATCTGCAAGTTGTTGTCTGGTTTGAGTGTTCAGAAATTGTATAAGCTGATTGGCTTCCTCAGGCCTTTTTCCCAATTCTGCTCGTGTATGCTCAACTTCATCTAGAGCTACTCTGACCAAATCATTCTGTTCGTACATTATCTGGATTGAGGACCAGATATCTTTTATTGACTGACTAATATTATCCCAAAGAATATCATGTATTTCTCTCAAAGGCTTCTCCAATGTGAGATCCTTTTCTAATGCTTTAACCAATTTTTCCAATCTCTTGATTTCTCTTGATTTGTCAGCAACAGTCATTTTTGAAAGATCATATTTCTGTTCCAAATTAACAAGCTGTAACTTTGTCTATTGAAGTTCTGTTACTTGAAGTGTCAAGTCATTCATTTTCTTTACTAATACTTCTGTGCTCAAATTTGAAATATCTACCTGTGATGACTCTGCTGGCTGACTTGTTTGCTGTGTACTTGTACCTGTAGTTGCCTCTGTTGTAGATGTTGGAAGAGCAGATTGTTTGTCTTTCAATGCTTGCTCCAGCTCTTTTTCTATTTCGGTCAGTTGCTCATTCATTTTTAAGAGCAACTCCATCATTTCTACTTCATAATTCTTCTTTATTACTTCTTCAGTTTGAGGATGTCTAGAAGCTGGCAATTTCAACTGCTTTCTTAATGCTGCAATGTCATCATCCTTTTTCTTTATTAATGCTTCTATAATTTTGACATCCTTTGGATTGTGACCTAATCCAATTATTGTTTCCTCCAATGTTTTTATTCTGTTGTCTTTGGCTTGAGAAGAAGCCTTTTCAATCTGTAGTTGTGCATTTGTGTTCTTTAAAGAATCCTGTAACTTGTGAGCTGCCATGGCTTTATCAGTCAAAGTGGAATAAATCATTTCCCCAGTCTGCTTATGTAATTCAATCTGGTCTAAAGGATGTATATCCTTTGCTAGAACTTCAAAGTTAGTTCTAATATAATCAGTAGCTGTTTGGGGTTGCTGCACATTGGGTTTGAAATGGCTCATTAACATTTTTCCCTGTTGAATGTCAAAAGCTGACATCAATCTTTCTTGATTCTTTGGAGCCATTTTTAGATATTGATTATATACTTGCATTTTCAATGGATCATTTCTTGCCTTGATATTAATAAATGTCTTTTTTATGTCCCCTGCATCCTTAAATGGTCTTTTGAAAGAATATATTTCAATACTCTGGTGCTTTTGTAATTCTTTCCCTTGTGAAGTAATGGATGCTCCACTGACTGTTCCTGTTTGCTGACTGTCTTCTCTTTCTTGGTTGTCAGAGATTTCTTGAAATGATTCAACTTCTAGAGGAGGATTCAATCTCTGCCTTTTAGTATCATGCTGCTCTGTAGATCTATCACCAGGGGTAGATGTTTCAGCTTCTCTCTTTTTCCCTTTTTCCATATTAAGAGGAGTTTGAAGATTGGCAATTTCTGCCTCATTGATCTGAACTGGAGTGATTTGTACCTGACCTTGTTCTTTGGATGTCTCTGGTTGCTCTGTCATTGCGAACTTTTCAATTACTTGTATGTCCGGTTCTTTTTCTTTTCCTTTTGATTCTACTGCAATGTTTTCTTGTAACTCCTGCTGGATAATCCCAGTTAAGGAAGGGCCAACTTCTGATCTTGGTACCTGTACAAAAGAGTCTAGGTCAAGCATCTTCTCAAGATATTTCATAACATTTCTCATATTGACCTGCTCAATATCATGCTTTATCAATGTGCCTTCTATCCATTCATCTGTATTAGCATATTTTTCAATTTCTCGGATTCTCTGATGTATGTATGGTGCTGATTTATTTTTCATTCTTTTATCACAAATGAAGTTGAATGGGTCATAAGGTGCCCAATAGAAACTCTTCTGTAGTCTGAAACGGTCTTGTAGTATCTTTTCAACTTCCTCCCCTCCATCCCTAGAGTTACAGATAAACGGTCCTGATTGACCTTTGATCCGGAGTTGAGCCTTCTTCTTTGCATTACAAAAATGAATTATATCAGAGTTATTCATTTTCCTGAAGTATTCGAATGCAAAGAGTCTCATGGGGACATATTTTGGCAATTTGAATGGACATAATTCACATCCATATATCCTGAATTCTGTGTGATTTTGGTACAAGTACCAATCACCAATCTTGTATTGTTTTGAGAGCTGTAGAGTTTTCTTGATTTCATCGCTGAGTCTTGGAGGAGAAACTCCTGTCAACAAGGTAGTTGCAGGGTGTATAAAAAGATCAATGAATTCATTATAGAAATAGGGAGAATCTGGAGAACTGTGGGTGATGGCTGACCAAAAGATAACAGACCTAGGATTCCCCTGGGCATCAAGCTTTTTGGTATAGAAAGGGAAGTTTTCATACTGGTAATATATCATGAGGTGATAGATGATAGAGGAATACTTGAATACTTTCTCATTTTCCAATCTCATGAACTGATCATGGATTTTGTTGGCTATGTAAGATACAAAATCATACCTGACAGCAGGAGGCTCTCCAGGGGTTAAAATAGACAATAATACTAGAACTAAATGGTCAACAAATTCACTGGTATTAAAGCCCATTATAAAATATATCATATCCAAAACAAGTCTACCCTCCTTAGTGAAAAAAGCATTCCCATAAGGGGGAGGGCCTTCAGGCTGGTGATCAGGAAACATAAAGGTCTGACAGATGCGGCTTAATTCTTCATGGGATAGTTTTGTGGATTTCTCAAGAAGGTCTCCCATGGATAGAGGAGTGAGGGCCTGATTGGGTTGAAAATGAAGCATCTCATTGATTGAATGAGCAGTAATTGAGAAAAGGATATCTTGGTTTGGGGATAAGACTGCTCTCTGGTTAGGATCATAATTGGCATGGAAAAAATGGATTATTTCAGGGAAAATATGAACAGAGGGAAAGAGGTACCGGGGAAGATTCGATTCCCATAACCCAATCGTATCCAAGCCATTCGAATAATTGTCTCTGCAGCGACAAAAAATTCGAAGAGGACTATCACTAAAACTCAGATCTTTGATTTGGAAATCCCTGTCGATTAATGATAAATAATCCAGGTATCTGTGAGGGGCGTTCAATGGGGCGATGTTTAAAGCCACAGGAGCTTCCATTTTTGGTTCTTGTGGATTCAAAAATGGAAATTCAGCTTATGGTGAAAGATTGAGTAAATTCACGGGAGAAGCAGGAGAAACAGGTATAATTGCAGGTTTGGTAATTCAATTACAGCTCTCGGGGTCACGGAACGAACTAGTAATTAATTTTAACTCTGTTTCAGTGAAGGAAAAAGGAAAGCCGAGATTTCAACAGAGTTCAGTTCGAATTAAGGGTAAATACCTGTTTTTGGAGAAAACAGGTTTGGATAGGTGCTGGCTAGGGCGGATAATCATCTGAGAGTCTTGTTTGCAATCTTCTTCGAAAGGATAAGGTTGGCGAACTTCACAAATTCGAAATTTGAATTTTTCTGTGCGGAAGGCGTATTCTTTCTCTGGCGTACAAAATGATGAAAAAAACACGAATGTTTTGTTTTATTGGCAAAGTCAATGGGAGCGAATTTTTATTAATTTAATAAATGACATCATCATGTACGACGGATGAGTCACAGGGAACATTGGAGGTGGTAAGTGGTTTATTCCACACCACTTTTGAGGGACGGCTGTTTTGGACGGGGAGGCAGCGAATCCACAGAGCGCATGAAACGTAGCCATTGCACTATTTGAAAACCACTGTGATTTCGCGCATTAACGCTCGTGCAGGGGATGGCTAGTGGAATTAACGTCAACCGTCGATCTTGGAGCGGATGATCGGACGGTGGATGGGACAGAAAGTTGATGGAGGTTTAACAGCGTTGGCCCGACACAATTTATTATGAAATAATCATTTCGGGAGTGCTCTGATTGGCGGGGGTTGGCTGTTAATCAATCTTAAGGATTAATTAATTATTTTATGCAGCGGAGGGTAGGGAATGGTTTAAAATTGAAACTTAACCAAGGTTAATAATAAAAAGAGGCAGGGGATTTTTACAAGGGATCATAGTTTGACCTTGGTTAAATGGAGTCGGGGAATAAAAAATACGGGAAAAAGATTAGTTTTTTGAATCAAAACACGTAATAACACATGTTTCAATTGCTTTTCAATATATTTTTATTTATATGATAATTAAATCAATGTGATTTATTTACCATAGGGGGCGGAATAAAATTAATGTTATATTTTAGCCAAAAGGGGGTATATTTGTGGGTTTTTGACTTGAATAAGTGGGAATAAAATACTTTTGGCTAAAATAGCTATAATACATGGGTTTCTTGGAAATATTATATGAAAAGGAATTATATACATAGGAAAAGGTGATTTTCATAGGGAGTTAATATATAAATTAGAGTTAATATGACAAGGGACAATGTAAACTCAAAATACTTAAATATAACCAAGAAAGTGAGAATTCAAAAGTAAATATCATTATTATACTTTCATCACTTAGACTTAGAATAAAAAGTGATTTTGAGGGCTTATCATGAAATATTGAAGGATTTTCCTAAGTAAAATGGGATTTTACTTAGGAAAAGATGAATGAATGTGATAATGGATGTTTTCAAGCACTTAGGCCTTTTCAATTATTGGGCCGAGGTTCCGGTCCCTCCAAAAGTCAAGGAAATGCCTTGAGCCCCTTTAATCTCCAAATACCTTAGTGCTTAGGGAAATTAGTGAAATGTTTAGGGAAAATGAGAGGGGAAATTAATAATTTTTACTTTGCTCTGCTGTGAATTTTTTCCAATATAGTATCTGCCTTTGTACTTTGTGATGAAAGTAAAATTGAACACATTTAGAACCATCATTCATCACATGCAATCTTGCAACAACATCTACCTACCCTACTTACTTTACCCTACCATTTTGTCTTCTTTATTAGGGTGCACTTAGACTGGAAAACCCTTATCAATCTTCTTTTCTTTTACATGGAAAACCTATCTAAGTCTACACTTATTACATCTAAGGGCTCAGATTAAACTGTTGAGCACCTTTTATTAACTCTACCTATCTACTTATCTGCCAAGATTAAATTGTTTGGTCAGATATTTATTCTCTATTCTACAGCATGAAATTGAAAAATGAATGAGTCAAGTTTAAACAGTTTGATTCTTCATAAATTGTGGCAAAAGTTTGACAAAATGCACACAATTTTGTTTATTACATCGGAGCAAAAAGTAGTGGCATTTAGACTTGCACACTTTCCTTGGCCTTTCTTTTGATGGGGTTCATTTTCTTTCACTTTTTTGGCCAATTTTATTTTTTCACCCTTTTATTTTTCTTTTAGGGTATACCCTCTTTACATTTTTTAAATTTTTTGATTTTTTGATTTTTTAAGAATATGGAACACCTTTGCAATAAGAAAAAGGTTTGAACATATTGCATAGTTCAATAAGTCAATCTAATGAATTGACTAATTCAAGAAACCAAGTCTTTGAACCAAAATGGCCAGAAACTATGGGTGTTACAAAGCCTTAAATTAAAGATGCATAGCAAAAAATGAAGGAGACGGAGCTTTGGCATATGCAGTTAAGAATCTATGCTTCAACTTTGTAGAGAGAATGGTGGATGGAGAAAAAAAATATGAATGGGTTTTTATAATGTGGAGCGCTCATTAAGGACTTCAAAATTAAAACACGAGTACAAAATTACATTCATGAGCTTAAATTGGAACATCCTACAACATCATACATCATTCCAAAGAGGAAAAAAAAAACATGGAATCACAGAGATAAAAAGAAAACAATGACTCTAACATACTCACTGCTGGAATCAAAATGAATTCTATCACTGAGTTCATGAGATACTTATTCATTACAAAATAATCATGATTCATGTTCTCTCCCCTTCTGAACCCCTTGATAGCCACAAAGGACATAAAATATTTCTCAAGTTTGCTTTGCATGCACGACATGTCCAGCCACTCTTAGGTATCTTAGACATCCCATAACAAGCTCGATGAACCTTGATCAAACAACATCCACATTGTACTATGTGATTGATACCTTCCTCTTTTGAGTCTCTACAAACACAACATAGCATTTTCAACTCTTCTATTTGAAATAATATGGTGAGGATTGTATGAACTTTTTTCACCCAACTGTAGCTTCATACCTTCAAGAAATTTCTGCAACTTATCCCATGGTGTGCCCATTATTCACAATAAAAGGCCTAATTCCTTGGCAATTTGAAAAAATGTCCCTTCTTTGCTAGGACAAAATGCACCCAATAAAATTTTAGAAATTTTCTGATAAAATCTAAAGAAAACATCATAGGCACAAATGTGGGGAGTGTGTAAGGGGAAACCTCTACTCCATATAGTCTAATTTTAGCATGATCTTCAAAAATGAACCAATCAACCACTTTAACCTGTTTTCTAACTAAAGGAGAGATTGAGCTTTGTTAGGATACAAGGTGAAGAAGAATTTTTTATAATTGAATAAGAAATTGACAAGAAAGAAGTGGTGAAATATATAAACCCTACATAATTAGCATTAATCCTTATGGTATCTATCCAAATCACCATTGATTGCTTGTTTTTATGAGTATTTGTTATATTTAGTTCTGCAATTCTCCCATGGCTTGCCTATTATTCAAAATAAAAGGCTCAACTGTCCTTGGAAATTTGAAAAAATGTCCCTTATTTGTTGGGACAAAATGCACCGGATCAACATTTAGAATTCGTCTGATAAACTCTAAATAAAACAACCTCATAGGCACAAATTTAGGGAGTTTGTAATGGGAAACCTCTGCTCCATATAGTCTAATTTCAGCATGATCTTCAAACATGAACCAATCACCCATTTTAACTTATTTTCTAAGTTGAAGGAGAGATTTAGCCTTTGGTAGGATAAAAGGTGAAGGAGAACTATTTATAATTGAATAAGAAATTGAGAAGAAAGAAGTGGTGAAATATATAAACCCCTTGTAATTAGCATTACTTCTTATGGTATCTGTCCAAATCACCACGGATTGCTTGTTTTTATGGTTATCCATTATACTCAGTCCTAGGTGCATAAATATCTCCACATGAGTATAAAAAAAGAGGCATGCTACCAAAGAGGGAAATCTAAAACATCCAATTAGAGAAAGGTTTGCTAATTTTGAATTAACCATTTTTTCCCAGAAAGCAGGTATGTCAAAAACTATCTCAGGTTGCAACATTAAGTTAAACATTCCTAGAATAGCTCAGTCAATGACATGTGTATCCTGCCTTCCCAAAACCTTGGCAATGACTTGCAGATTTGTTCTTACTTCTTCAGTAAAGGTATCAAGAGAAAACTGAGTGGGTTCCAAAGGCAAATGCTTTCTAGTGGGCATTAAAAAGAATGTCATTTGGGCATAGTTTTCACCAGATAGGTTTTGAAAGGCTGACAAAAATGTTTCCTCTGATAATTAATTGTAAGAGCTTGAAGAAGAAAAAACCATGGCTTATTGAATTAAAAGAGAATACACTTGGAAAAGATTTTTACCCAATTTGTTCTTGACAAAACACTTCTATGGGTAAAGAGCATAGACTAGCCAATAGATGAATTCCAGGAAAACATAGGTCTGGGGAATTATGGAAGCTAAAAGACCAGACCTAACGACTATAGTTTACACAGGGGATTCCTTCTGTTTGACTAAAACATGTTGGCGAACTTCCATTAAATCCAGGGAGCAAATTAGGTCAAAAACATCCCTCTCGGTGTCCATGAGGGGAATGTGAGAGGAAGACCCTGCTAACTTATGCTTTCTTAAAAATTCTGATAGCTTGGACAAGCGGGAACAACATGTAAATACCTATTTATCAGATTATATATGTTGACTTGAGCTTTGAGTTGTACAATTGTGACTTAAGGATACAGAGAAATGAAGAAAATGATAAAGAGGGGAAGGGGAAAACAAGATTTATGGAGGAGATGGAAAAATGGGGGGAAATGGGAATAAATATGCGCGTGGCACATACAAATGATGACATGGTGAAAATACTACATGAAGTGACAGGGTGGCATGGTAAGTGACATGGCGGTGATGGTCAATGAGATGGCGGTGACGGAATGATGACGGGGCAGTGACAGGGCAGTCTGTGCTCGCTTGTCGAAGTTCTACGAGGGAACACACCAGTGCAGAGGAAATATGTCAGGGTGCTCCTATAATCCATCTTTGTCATTGATCTACAGTCAACCCAAATCGTTACAAACTTTATGGGGGCACTCGATGGCATAAAAGTCGGGCATGTTGTGTCATCGCGTTTGCGCCATCTTATGGGCCCGACGTCCTTGTTCCATTCCGCCCAACAAATCATATGAAGTTTAATCTTAATCTGAATTTAATACACTTGGGTCCATCAGCCTTAATATATATTGCCTTTTAAGCTCAATTAAAGCTTATTCCACCATTAGCACTTAATCAAAATCCTAAAGCTAAATATCTAATTTTGATTTTTGCTCTTTTTTACTTTTTTTAATACATATATAATTTTTCTTTTTTTTGAACATATAAGGATAAATTAAAATGAGCTACAACATCTAACTCCACCTGGGGATAGTGTTTTGAAACAAAAAACCTAATAATCACAAATTAGTGCCTTTACCTCGGGCATGGAGTCATAATCATAGCTTAAAACATTATAATGAAGAACTCACCAAGTATTCATAATGGTCAAACTGGTATGTACAATGATGAAATAAAATGAGATCAATGTTGGAAGTAATGTTTCAAATATTGCCCATTGATAGGAAGCTACAGTAGTTCACCATCTAAGTTCTCCATAACAAAAGTGTAATTGGCTTTGACTTCTACTATTTGAAAAGGACAAAACCATAGAGGATCAAACTTGCCATGTTTTCCCTTATGCTCTCTTCTCACGTCCCATCTAAGAACCAAATCTCTAGGCTGAAAATTAATATTTCTGTCTTTTCTGTCAAAAATCAGTTTCATCTTTTCTTGGTATTTGATCAAATTATCCATTACCTTCTCTCTATTTTCATTTTATTCCACTAACTGGTTCATTCTTCTAGTTAGTGCATTTGGCTATTCTTCAGCACCCTAAATAAGTGCCACAATTAGTTTTTCTAACTTAATGGGAAACAAGGCAGTTGCCCCATATACCAATTCAAAAGGTGACTTTCCAGTTGACCTCTTAGTAGTCACTATGTTTTCCCATAAGGTAAATTTTAGCTCTGAATCCCATTTTTTCTTATTTTTTGCAATGGTTTTATTAAGTACCTTCACCAAAGCTTTATTTGAACATTTTCCAACCCATTTCCCTGAGTATCACATTATATTTCTGGAAAAATTCAATCAGCTTCACACACCTAAGCATTATCTGCCACTAACTTCTTTGGACAGAAAAATCTAGTGAAAATATTCTCCTCTAGAAATTTGATTACCACTAAATCAGTTGCCCTCCTAGTTGGAACAACTTCTGCCCATTTAGTTAAATAATTTGTACCTATTATGATCCATTTGTGTTTTCCACTGGAAGTTAAATTTATTTCTCCTATAAATTCCAGACCCCATTGTCTAAATGGTTCTTCAACAAACATAGGAATCAATGGTAATGGTGCCAATTTCTTCTTTTCAGCAAATATTTGGCGCTTTTCACAACTTCTTACAAGTATGTAAACATCTGAAAACAAATAGGGCCAATAGAAACCAACTTCAAAGATTTTATTTGATGTAAATTTCCAACTATAATGGTCACCACAAATACATCCATGATACTCATTAAAAAATTCTACAATCTCCCCTTCTGTCAAGAAAAGCCAACAAAATACCAGCAGGATAGTTCCAATATTGTTGGAAATACTGAGAGGGGGGTGAATCAGTATTCCTTTCAATTAGAGCATTATTTAATCTTCAATTATTATCAGTGTATGTACAATGATAGTAGTAAACAAAAGGAACACAAATGCACACATTTTTTAAGGTGGAAACCCACTCCGGGACAAAAACAACCTAATGCTTTTCTAATAATTCTTTAATATTCAACTCCAATTGAAAATAAAGCTCCAACTTCCTAGAATCTAGAAAAGCATTCTTCTCCATCTCCCACTGGATGGATGCTCCAACGCCCGAGATTCTTTAGTATTCAACTGAACAGATGCCCCAACACCCAATGAGTTGCAACTCACCCTAGCACCACCCTACCACCCTGTAGAAGAATAAAAGAAGAATGGACTCTGGTACCAGGGAAAATGGTCCACTTTACAATGATATAGAATGATGTAGAAGAAGAAGACACACTAGAATATAACCCCAAATATGACACAACCACCTAATGATGATCCTAGACCACCCGACACTACCTCTTCAACTCTTGGCAGATAGACACTAGTACAATTTTTATAATAATGTATTTACAATGACTTAGTACAATGATACCTTTACAATGACTGTATTCAGTGCTGCCCACTTGAAGACTTCATGTGATGAACTTCTTGCTGCTGTTATGCACTTTGGTTGCTGCTCTTGTCATGCTACCCTCTACTGCACCTTGTTTTTCTTTGCTGCCCTAGAAATTCTAATCCTTTGCAACCCTTGACAACACATGATCTAGCTTTTTCTTGCCTTCTAGGAGCTCGATATTGAAATTGGTGTATCTATATTATTTCAAATCCCCAATATGTGATTTCAAGCCCTATATTATTCCTATGAGTCTTCTTTCCAATGCCATAGGTCTGACCCAATTTGGATTCTTCAAGGGAGAGTTATGCCCAATCTCTCACAAGGCCCTGATTATGGACTGTTTCAGTAGAGCGAACTTGTACGGAGTGCCACGTGTCATTGTTTTCTTCATTTGGCTCTAAAATTTATAGAGAGAAAACTACAATCCATGCACTATCTGTCACTTTTTACAGAATTTTAATCCGATACTCAGAGAGAGAGTTATGATGATTTTCCCAAGGTCACTTCTTTGAGATGAATTTCATGATCCTGCAAAAACACTGACTTCCACAGATCATATCTCCGAAAATGGTGCGCACCTTGATCTGAAATTTTCACAGGAGCTTCCTCAAGATTTCAGCTTCGCTCCATAAAAATTTTGAGCTTTTGAACCTTCGTAGAAAAAATTTAGAGCAAAAATTCCATGATGACCTATTTCACATGTTGAAATCCCTTGCATAAGGAGGATACGAGGATCACAATTTATATAAATGCTTAGGTTGAGAGGGGCTTCAACAAGTGAACGTGGGAGGGATTTTAGGAGCTTAAAAAATATTAATTATGACTTTTCAATGACCCATGCCACAACCCTATGGGGTTTTAGCCCACTAACTGGGGGTATAAACTTCAAACATGAATATCTCTCAAACCGTGAAGAATTACGTGGCGTGCCATATATCAACGGAAATATCTCGACAAGTAGAAACCATCAAAAGCATTATTGAACCAGAATATAGTAATTTGGTAGGTCAAAAGTCCCATGAAATATTGGGTTTGCCCCTGGTGCTGCTTGGGTTGACATCAATGACAACCGCTGATCAACAAATATAGCCTACCATTTGTTATCACATACTTATGACCTTTCACTCTAAGAGATTTGTACTTTTCTCTATCTAAAGAAGAGATACAACTAAGAAAACATAGATAATGGACAACATCTTTATACCACTAAGAACAAAGGTACTTATATTGTATTTTGTTATCGGGCTCTTTATCATTACCTTTTTCTTCTGCAGTTTTTGATTTAGCAACTTCATCTAGCAAATTGATTCCCATAGCTTGATAATTGGCTTCTGTCAAGATTCTTGCTAGTCCTTTTCCCTTTACCAACTTGGTTGTTTTGATGTCCATGTCATAATCTTGGAACTTTTCTATCCACTTTCCTATTTTTCCATCATCATCACTCTAAGTCAGCACGTCCTTAACAACAATAGTAGGAACATATCCAATAATATGAGACTGAAGAACATAAACTCTAAGATATTTCAATGCTTCAACCAGAGCATAATCTTGCATTTCTAGGATATTATACTTTAGCTTTTTATACCTTAACACCGTGCTAAAAAATTCTACTAGATGTTCCTTATAATCTGGATTTCTCTACAAAAGTATTGTTGCAATAGTAAAAGGAGAAGCAAATGAAAAGGTTTGAAAAGGTTTCTTATAATTAGGACTCACCAATACTGGAGCTTCTTGAAAATATTCCTTGATTCTTACAAAATGTTCTCTGGAATTCATGCTCCATCTGATTTCTGCATCCTTTCTCAACATATCAATGATCTCCTTTTTGTATAATTTAGGATAAACCTCCTAAGGAAATATATTTTTCCCAAAAAAATTTGAATTTCCTTTTTATTCCTTGGAAAAAGTATATTTTTAATTTATTCTACCCTTTTAGGATCAATATTTACTCCTTCTCTAGATACAATATGCCCAAGTAATTTCCCCTCTTTCAAAGCAAAATGAGACTTCTTGGGGTTTAAAGACAAGCCATACCTTCTCCATTTTTCAAAATTTTGTTGCAAATGTTTCAAATGACCTTCATCTAACCTAGAGAAAACTGTAATATCATCTAAATAAATGTAATATTCCCAATTAGCTATAAGCTAGTTGGAATATTAGATTTTGTTTTTTCTTCCTAGTTAGAAGAATAAGAGGGTATCAAGAACCATAAATCTCCTTAGTAGGAATAAAATCACTAATAATGTGAATGGAGATCATTTTAGTGGCTTGATTAAGCACCCTTGTTATAGGTCAATTTGGGTGCCATTCCCAATGACCTGGTTAATTGTGCATCATCTCCAGGACCGATGATCAAGGGTCCATCATTCCCTATCATCTCAGTTTCTATATGATCTAAGAAAGAAAACAATACAAATCAAGCAAGACTTTCATCAAGCAAAGGTTTCCATGGTTTGAAGCTTATTATTTAGCATATGAAAGCTCACCAATGCAAGCTCTAAGGGGCCTAAGTGCGTTGCATATGCAGGTAGCCCCATGCAAGGCTGCTCTGCAAAGCACTTCTCGAAATTCAAAGGTGCGTTGGTCACATTGGGAGAGAAATTCTCATTGTTCTAGAATCTCCACTTGGCCAATGCCTTCTAGAAGAGTTCACATGTGTCAAGCTTCGGATCCAAGTGTCCATTTGACATCTACATGAATGGAAACATGTCTTGCCTATTTTTGGAAAGCTATTGATTTCAAAACAACCTACAGTTCATCTATAAATTGAACACAGACCTAAGTGTTTGAGAAAGGAAGAATTTGAGTATCAAGAACTACCTAATATCTCTGACTTAGCTCTGGTAGATATAAATATCTCTGACTTAGCTCAATAACTGCCTAATGCTTTATTGAAGGAAACACAACACTAGGTGGTAAAAATATATTTGGAGAAGATTAATTGCCACAAGCTGAGTCATTCGAATATGTTTTGGGTAAATCTGTCCTTTGTTTTATCTTTAATCTCTATATTTAGGCCTTAAACTCTGTCTTTTATGCTCTGACTATCTGCTTTTATCACTTTTTCTTTAATTTGTTTGTGATCTGTTCTATTCTTTTAATCATTTTTTATTTATCTTTATCATCTTTTTCCTTTATCCTTTCACCTTTGACTTCTGCTTAGCTGGAAAACATTTTTTTTTGGCCTTTGATTAGGATTAGCCCTCTAATCTTTCTGCTTTCTTCCTTTCACTGTTTCTCTGACTGTTTGTTTTTTCTATGTGCAGGGGAGGTTGTCTTCGTGGCTAGAGGGTTCCTTTTGATCCATCGATGATCATATTTCATCGATGATCGATCTTGATGCAGGGCCTTTGGTCCCTTTAACTTTGAATGAAACCACTGGATCTTCATCCAGTGTTTAATTCAATCCTTTTTGGACTGTGGGAGGGCACGGTGGACCTTTCTGCCATTAAACGTGCACAAGACAAAAACCATTTAGTAAAAAAGCCTGCGGGGAGGGTTTTACTTCTTTTTTCGGGGTTTTTGACTGTCGAAAGGCGTTTTCAAAGGAGGAGAGTGTGCAAGGGGAAAGGTTCCAGAGGTGGAACCAGGAGGAAGTTCAAACAGAGGCAGGACGTTTTGAATTTTGGTGCAGAGGACAAAAGCGATTTCGAAAACCGAGAATGGTTTTATCGCGCGGAGAACGGGAGATAAATGGTTTTTGGGAGAGGGTGCACGATACCATTGGGTGATTGTCGCATGGCAGGGTGAAACTGCCCATTTTGCGCGGGTCTCAAAACTTTAAACCCGGCGCCACTTAAAATGCGATATGTCGTGAAGATCATCGAATCTCGATTGGTGAAGATCAACAGTGATCGCATGTTGGAGGAGAGGTGGTAGGTTTCAGGAGTGGACCCTGGGGACAGGTGGCGTAATCTAAATGGATGCGGGGTATAGTGGAAGGCAGGGCCCGAGGCTTAAATAAATAAAGGGCAAATGTAGCCTTTTTTAAGGTTTGATGGGGGGATTTATATTAACAAGGGGGGGAGCGATAGCCGTTGGATCGGGGTCCAGGGCTTGGATCAACGGTGCGGAGTGGCAAGACCAAAGTGCAAAGGATTCATGGAGAGCGGGGCTTATGGGATGATGGGGTTTGGGTCACGTAGGTGTTAGGGAGTGTAGGGCTAGAGTGGAGGGGGCTAAAAACCTTTAAGGGTCGGGTTTAATATATAAAACAAGGTTTTATAATATTTAATGAGATGTGTTGTTTTATATGGTTTATAAAGGGGTGTCGGATAGAGGGAGGAGGGGCCCATTGTTTCAATATTTCGAAGGTTTGGGGCTTTTATTTTAAGGTTTCGGGGTGTATGAAATAAAAAGGGCAGAGGTATAATTCATACGGGGGAAGGGGTTTAGGATAGCGGAGGCCGAGGTTTTATAAGGGTAAAAGGGGGTTGGGGCTAAGATAAAAAGGGCTTAAGGCCTATATCTTTATAAGAGGGTGGGTTTTACATAAAACAGGGTTTTATGTATAACTTTAAAGGACTCGATAAGCAAAAACTTAGCTTTAAACAATGTAAAAAGGGAGTTTTTACATTGTTTAATATGTTAGAGGAAAAATGATGAATGAAGGGGTTTTTATGAGGGTTTTAAGGAAAGGAAGAAATTGGTTTTTTAGAGGAAAAAGGGCATGAATGACAGTGAGGCTGAGGTGGTGAAATGAGGAAAACAGGCCCAAATAATGAAGTCCTTCTTTGTAGCAGTGGGGTAAACCTTTAGAAGACAGAGGGGGAAATTCAGTGAAACATTTTGACTTAGGATAATGAAGACAGTGAGATTTATAAAACTCACAATATTTCTCAAATTTTGTTTTTAGAAATATAGGATCATAACTTATTCATCTTTTGATATCAGCAAAAATTACTGATTACTAACAGTGGCTCCACTTGGGGAGGGAAGCTCCCTTTTGGAGGTGTCCAGAACTTTCAATTTATCAAATATCTGATTTTTTGTAGACCGGTGACTTTTCCATTGGGCAGATTTCCCTTCTTTTCACTTGCTGATATTTCTTTTGAAGTGATAATCTTAATAATCTACAACATATGATTCTTTCAATAGCATTTCTACCTACCCAACCTACTTTTCCTAACATTTTTTCTTCTTTGAGTGCACTTGAACTGGAAAACTCTTAACATTTTTATTTTTGAAAATAGAAATAAACCATCTACTTCTATCCTTATTTCTTCCAAGAGTTCAGATTAAACCAGTGAACTCTTTTATTCTCTACCTAGGTTATTTGATTGTCAAGATTAAGTTGTTTGGCAATCTTGATTCTCTAAACTATTGACATAAAATTTAAAGCATGGTTCAAATCAAGATTAGGCAATCTGACTTACCATGGTTGTGGCATTGGAACACTCTGCACACAAACATTATTTTGCATAAAAGTAAAATAGAAAGATAAGGGTTGTAATTTATCATTTGAAATGCATCCTCATCTTTCTCTTTGGTTCTGTTTTGAGCATGTGGAACTAATGATGCAAAACTGCACTTTTCACAATTCGTGGATCCTGTGGGTTATGGGCCCACAATCTGGACAAAATAATTCATTATGCAGCAATAAAAATATTGAGATATTCTCAATTTCACCTATGTAACATTTTCAACTCATTTTAACTCAGAACTATGTTGAATCTTTAATTAAACTGAGAGGGGGGGGTGAATCAGTTTAATACATACATAATATTTTTAAAAAATTTCACCAAACTTATTTACAGCTTAATATGTGAACAGTCTTAAAATGTTGTAGCCAATATTAAATTAATGTGACACCATACTTATGTTGAGAGCAGAAAACAATTAAGTAGATTGAAAGAATCAAATCAACACATAAGAAACACACATAGAGACAGCAGATGTAAGTGGAAACCCATAAAGGGAGAAAACCACATCTTATTATTGTTGTGATGCAAAATAGCTCCAACTTCCTCTCACCAATATTTTTGCGAGGCAACAACCTACGGAGGCTCCGACCTTAGTCGGCTACAACTGACAGCTATCAAGCTTCAACTTGATAGGGAAGCTCCAACTTCCTCAATTAAAAAAAATGTTTGTTGATTTACCTCAGATATCAGCTCTGTTCTGTAGCATCTCTTTTTTCTCCTCTCTTCCTTATCTCCTCTGCCTCAATTTTCATGCATTCTCTATACTCACTCTCTCTAATCTCTTTTATGCATATCCAGTTTATATTATATATAGAGTTCCTCACATGACTGTTTGTATTTCACAAGGAATTTGGAGTGAACAGTCATGACTCTTTGGCTTCTGTCTTCTCATTCCTTTTTCCAGCTCATTTTAAAATTATAAGAATATGTACAAATTTCAATGTTACAATGGGATTTTTCTTTTTCCTTTGGACACTTTCCTTTGCATCACAAACAATATAAAACAAAAATATTTACATTTTCAATTACACATTTAAATTCCACTCAACTCCTTTTCAGGACTTGGCTTTGCTGGATTTGTCTTTTCTGCTACTATTGAGTGACTATTCTGTATATTTGGTTCACTTCTACATCTATTCATCTGTTTACTGTACCTGTGTGCACCAGCCACATATGTAACCGCTTTTCAGGTTTTATTCTTAAATATATGAGTCTGGGAAATGTCTGTTCACTCTCAATCTCTGTGCTCGGGCTGCCTGCTTACACATTCTCTGTCCATATAATTTATTTTCAAATCAACCCTCTTCTGTTCTTTTGGATTACTGCACATTTTTCTGCAGTTGTCTTTCTCTTTTTCATCCTTGCAGGCTCTTGTAATAAACCCAATCTGTGAACTTTATAAAAACCATTATATTAAATACCAACATATTTGTTATATGGATCAGCATATATATACATATATATTCTCCAACCGAATTTAAAGACCCATGAATTCACTTTAACGAATGCCCAACATGCACCTCATTTTCTATAAGTTTCGACTTTAGCACAATATATAAATATATCACCATTAATGCATATTCCCCGAGTCAAGCATTATAAACATTAATATAAGGGGTCGATTCCATATAATCAATAGAATATCAGATATCCAGGCCCACTTGCCATGCTTTCTGATGCTATACATTACTCCTCGACTTCTTCCGATTGCGATTGATCGCAATCGCAATTTCCATTTGAATGTATCGACATTCCAATGCTCCGATGCTCAGATTACGATGATTCACTATTTACCAGAACTCAACCTTACATGAATCATAGTTTATAAGCCCATCGGGTCTGGGACTTCATCGCAATCACAATCTTGGCTTGTTCCGATGCGATGAATTATTGTTCACTTTATTTTGCCAATGCGATTAATCGATGTTCTGTCGATGCAATGTATGGGTCCGGAACTCAAATGCACATATGAATTATGACTTATTGAACCATCAGGTCCGTGACTTCATCGCAATCACAATCTTGGCTTGTTCCGATGCGATGGATTACTGTTCACTTAATTGTGTCGATGCGATGAAATACTGTTCACTTTATTTTGTCGATGTGATTAGACCGGAACTCAAACCTATCAAGTCACAGTTTATACGCCCATCGGGTCCGAAACGCAATCGCAATCGCAATTTGTAGTTGCATGTTCCGATATACTTATGCTCCGATGCTCCGATGCGATTGGGTGAGGGTCCCACTAGCTATCAAATCCCCGGAACTTAAACATATATAAATCGTTGTTTAAACCATATCGGGTCCAGAACTTCAATCGCAATCACAACTTCTATTGTCATTCTCCGCTGCCACACATTTCTCCGATGCGATTTGTGAGGGTCCCACCTTATGGTACTTTGGTTCTTTGATAGAACCTTTGGTTCTTTAGATCTCGCGCTACATATAAATTTATATTCTTTGGACCTTTATATATATAAGGCACATCATATGTATCTCACTGCATATATATAAGCTTCCGCTTCCGCCTTTAGTGTATCCTCCAGCTGGATAATGTTTCTCGAAATAAGGTTTATATATATACTTTACCGCTTGGGTTAAGATTCCCGGAATATTATGTATCCTCCCGCCTGGATTACGATTCCCAAAATAAGGTTTATATATATACTTTTCCGCTTGGGTTAAGATTCCCAGAATATTATGTATCCTCCCGCCTGGGTTACGATTCTCAGAATATTATGTAGGTTTTCACATGGTTCCATTCCATAAAAATGGTGCGTCTATGTTCGCTGCCTCTGCCTCTGATAATGGCTCTGCCTCTGCCTCTGCCTCTGCTAACGGCTCTGCATCTATATTCACTGCCTCTGTCTCTGCCTCTACCTCTGCCTCTGATAACGGCTCTGCATCTATATTTGCTTCCTTTGTTCGCTTCTTTGCTGCCTCCTTTGTCTATCTCTATCTTTTCTGCCTCCATTGCCATCAATGACAACACTTACAACAGTCTCCCCCTTTGGCATTGATGGCAATACACTTCCTTTGTTTTCCTGTTAGGGTCCTTTCTCCTGTTGCTTGCTCTTCCTCCCCTTTTGACATCAATGGAAAGAGGTTTGAATTTTTATGTTTTTTTTTTTTCAACATTTCGTGCATTTCCTCTCTCTGAGATCTTCTGACTTTGTATGTTGCTGCTCCAACCTTTGGATTAGATTCACGTTGGGTTCACCACTGACCCTTTAGCCTTTTTATTGATTCTTTTATGCTGGATGTATTCTTTCCATAATCCTTTTGATCCTGAGGACCTGTTTCATGCTTCCCTTGCTGGTTGATCTCCCCTTGGAATGATATTTTCGTTTCTGTTCTCCCCCTGAAACTGTGCTTTTTCTTTATATCAGAGAGTAGCATCTACCGATACTACCCCTAGTCTGTCTCTCAAATATTCAAATGGTTCTCTAGCAAGTGGTTTGGTAAATATATATGCTGTCTATTCTTTTGTTGGTACATACTCCAGTTTTACTATCTTCTGAGCCACTTGTTCTCGGAGAAAATGATACTTGATTGGGATATGTTTAGTTTTTGAGTGAAGCACAGGATTTTTAGATATACTTATAGCACTTGTATTATCACATTTGATTAAGATAGGTTCATCAATGCTTACCTTCATGTCTTGGAGGGTTTGCTTCATCCACATGACTTGTGTGCAACATGCTGCTGCTGCTATATATTCTGCTTCTGCTGTAGACAGAGAGATAGATGTTTGTTTCTTGCTTAACCATGCCACGAGACTTTCTCCTAAATAGAATGCACCTCCACTTGTACTTTTCCTGTCATCCACACAACTGGCCCAATCTGCATCTGTGTATGCTGTCAAAGTGAAGCTTTTGCCTTTAGGATACCAAAGTCCATATTGTGATGTTCCTTGTAGATATCTAAATATTCTTTTGACTGTCAGAAGGTGGTTTTGTTTAGGTGTTGCTTGATATCTAGCCACTAGTCCTACTGCTAGCATGATGTCTGGTCTTGATGCAATCAAATACAACAGACTTCCTATCATGGATCTGTAGAGTTTTTGATCTATATCAACAGACCCATCATCAGCACACAGCTTGCATCCCATGATCATGGGAGTTGACACAGGTTTGCAGTCCTCCATTTTGAACTTTTTCAACATTTCTTTCATGTATTTTTCCTGTGAGATGAATGTCCCTGTGTTCTTTTGCTAAATTTGAAGTCCTAAGTAGAAACTGAGCTCTCCAATCATAGACATCTCAAACTCTGTTTTCATCTCATCAGCAAATCCTTTTGCTAGTTCTTCTCTGTTGCTTCCAAACATAATGTCATCAACATATACTACAACAATCAGGAGTTCATTTTCATGGGCTTTTATGTATAGATTGTTGTCTACTCCACCTCTCTTAAAGCCTTGTTTTTGCAAATATTTATCTAGTCTTGAGTACCAAGCACGAGGAGCCTATTTCAGTCCATAAAGAGCCTTCTTCAGTCTGCATACATAGTCTTCTTTGTCTGTTAATGAGAAGCCTTCTGGTTGTTCCATGTAGACTTCTTCTTCTAGATCTCCATTCGTAAAATGTAGATTTTACATCCATTTGATATAACTTGAAGTTTTGGTAGCATGCAAATGCCGTGAACATTCTCGATAGCTTCCATTCTGCCATGGGAAAAGGATGTTCATCAAATCAAGTCCTTCAATTTGTGAATATCCTTTGTAGACAAGTCTGGCTTTATTCCTGATTACCTGTCCTTCCTTATTCAGTTTATTTTTGAATACGCATTTTGAGCCTATAACATTTTTCTTAGTGGTTCTAGGAACTAGTTCCCAGGTGTTATTCTTCTCAATTTGGTCCAATTCTTCATTCATAGAATTCACCCAAGACTTTTCCTTGTTGGCTCCTTCAAATTCCTTTGGCTCTATTTGTGATAACATGGCTATGTATACCTCTTCGATCTATTATGTTAGCTACCTTCTTGTCTGGACCACTTTTCTCTTGTCTCCTATGATCTGATCTTCAGGATGGTTCTTCTAAGTGTATCTAGAAGGGGCTTTAGAGGCCTACCACTGTGATCTTCTATTATTTTCTAGCTTGTTTCATCATCATCTGATTTTCTCTCTTCATGATTGTCTCGATGGAAATGTTGCAATTTGTATCTCTTTGTATTGTTTGAAGTTCTTCATCAAATCTCACATCAATGCTTTCTACTATTTTTCAAGGGTCTTGTTGTAGCACATGTACCCTTTACTTTTGTACATGGTCTAGAAAATTCTTCATCTCGCTTGCATCAAATTTCCCAAGATTTTCATCATTATTCTTTATATAACACTTTTCCAAAATTCTAAAATGTTTGATTGAAGCCGGCTTTCCATGCCATAGTTCATAGGGAGTCTTTGTCACCGTTGGCCTTAAGTGAGATTTATTAAGGATATGCACCACTGTGTGTACTGCTTCTACCCAGAAGGTTTGAGGAATATTACTCTCTTGCATCATGGCTCTGGAAATTTTTTGTACAGATCTGTTTTGTCTCTCTACTACTCCATTCTGCTGAGGTGTCCCTGCAATAGTAAATTGTTTCTTTATCCCATGTTTATTGCATAGGTCAGTAAAGTCATAATCTGTGAATTCACCTCCTCTATCTGATCTGATGCATTTTATTTTGCATCCTGTTTGATTTTTTGCTAATGCTTTGAATATCTTAAATTTTTCCAGAGCTTCCGATTTATTCTTGAGGAATGCCACCCATGTCATTCTGGAGAAGTCATCAATTATCAGAATGAAGTAGGATTCTCCACTTGGAGTTTTAGTTCTTGCAGGTCCACACAGGTCCATGTGCACAAGCTGGAGCGGTCTTCTTGTTGATAACTCATCTTTGACATTAAATGACGTGTGAGTCTATTTGCCCAATTGACAAGATTTTCATATAGTATTAGAAGGCCTTTATATTTCTGGCATGTCTCTGACAACTTTCTTCTTGCTTAGTCTGATGATGTGATCAAAGCTGAGATGTCCCAACCTTTTATGCCATAACCATGACTCCTCAAGTTTACTAAGATGACATGCTTCATCTTCCTCTTTCACAACGTAAACATTACTCTCTGTTCGAACTCCTTTGAGCAGAGTCTTACCCGTGGTGCTTGATCTGACTTCAAAATATTGTGCTCTAAAAGGAAACATTGTACCTTGTCACACATGCAATCGACACCTTAAACTTTCAAATTTCATCTACAAAGGTACATCTGGGCCTTCTCCGCCATTTTCTATGCCGACCGAGCCTTTTCCCTTTGATCTTACCCCATTTACCATTACCAGTAACATTGCTGCATTTTCATCAAGAGTTATAAACTTGCTTTTGTCTCTAGTCATGTTTTTTGAGCAGCCACTGTCCAGGTACCACTGGCTTTTCAGGTCTTCAGCAGTTAGTGCCAAGTCACATTTGTTCTCCTTCTTTATCCATTGGTAGCACCCTTTTGTTTGGTAACTTTTGTGAGATGATGGGCTACATCTTCTGAAAGGACATTTGGAAGGCATATGTCCAACTTGATTGCATATACAACATTTGATCATAGTTTTTGCAGAATTGTGAGTATGAACAAAATTTCTTTGATTCATAAACCTGCTTGAGGTGTTGAACATCAATCTTTGTCCATAATTTCTACATTCAATAATTTTATGGCCAAATTCCTTACAATAAAAACAGTAACCATAGAAACTATTTGCATACTTGATGTAAGGTTGTCTTCTCCATTTGTTTGCTTGAGACAGTCTCTTCATTGTTTGCATCTTTTGCTGGTTTGAATCACTCCTCCTTGCATGACAATATGCAGCAATGTGTCCCAGCTTGTGGCAGACATAACAGGTGGCATTTTTCATAGGAGGGAAGAATCTCCTTTGATGGCTTCCAAATTTGACATATTCAGGGGTATATGAATCTTTTTCTGTTGTTTGAGTATTTCTTTCATTCTTTGTTATTAGAGGATTTTTCTGGGTTCTGTCTCCCTCCTTACAAGTTTCTTCTTTTGTAGGAATCATTTGAGCTGCTTCATCATCCTTCTTTGCTTTTACAAAAATAATCTCTCTATTTTCCTTTTCTTTTCTTTTACTTGATTCTCCTTCATAGCCTATTCTAGTTTTTATCATAGGAGATCTTTGAGAAACCAGAATTTCATTCAACTTACTAGAGCTTTTTATTTGAGAAGAATTTATAACCACTTTCCTTTGAGCATTTTCTAATTTCTTCCTGAGACATACTACTTCTTCTTCCAACTTCTCTTGTTCTTGAGTTTTCTCCCTTGATTTGTTGAAGTAACATGTCTTCTATCTTCTTGGCTTCTTCAAGCTCTACCTTCAACTGCATGAGGACTTCTGAATTTTGCTCTTCTCTTACATACTTGAGGAGAATGTCCTTTTGTTTTCTGCACTTAAGTTTGAGTCTTTCAATCTCCTCCAGAGCACTTCTTAGCTCCCCCTCAAGGTCAACTTCACCTTCTTCTTCATCTTCTAGCAGGAGTCCTTCAAGTTCTTCTATGGCCATGAGTAAAAATTCAGAGGTTCCTTCTTCACTTG
Organism: Pinus albicaulis; assembly: GCA_034641835.2. NCBI lineage: Eukaryota > Viridiplantae > Streptophyta > Pinopsida > Pinales > Pinaceae > Pinus > Pinus albicaulis. The sequence continues at coordinate 150,073,766 of CM076569.1, forward strand.
AAGGTTCATCTAAGTCCTCAGATGCACTGTTGTCTTGTTGAGTGTAAAATGATTTTCTGCTGAACTTCTTCCCTTTCTGCCAATTCTTTGATGTATTTTTTCTCAAGCTTTTCGCCTTGTTGTGCATTATTATGATAAGCTCACCACATATCGTGGAGAGATTTAAGATTGTGTTCATGGCTTTTTCATTAGCTACAAAGCTTTGTTTAGCTTCTTTCTCTGAATCAGTTGACCTTGTGGCATATCCAAATTCCACAGCATCCCAAACTTCTATTCCTAAAGACATTATGTATGCTTTCATTCTGATTTTCCAGAAGGCATAATTAGCACCGGTAAAAAAAGGAGCTTTATTGGATGTGCTTCCTTCTTGACTAGCCATCCTGGGTGCCTAGGATCTCCTTTCAGTGGTTAGACTGGTACAAAAGGAACTGGCTCTGATACCAATTGTTGAATCTTTAATTAAACTGAGAGGGGGGGTGAATCAGTTTAATACATACATAAGATTTTTAAAAAATTTCACCAAAATTATTTATAGCTTAATATGTGAACAGTCTTAAAATGTTGCAGCCAATATTAAATTAATGTGACACCATACTTATGTTGAGAGCAGCAAACAATTAAGCAGATTGAAAGAATCACATCAACACATAAGAAACACACATAGAGATAGCAGATGTAAATGGAAACCCATAAAGGGAGAAAACCACATCTTATTATTGTTGTGATGCAAAGGAAAGCTCCAACTCCCTCTCACCACTATTTTTCTGCAGGCACCAACCTACAGGAGGCTCCAACCTCAGTCAGCAATGACACAGAGTCTTCTTTATGAGCCGACTGGTGCATTCTTCCAATATCTCAACTGCTCCTTCTAGTTTTTTTGATACTCCAAGGGCATTAACAGACTCATTTAACAATGGCAGCCCAATCTCAAAGCCATGAGATTCCACCCTGAGTCCTTGATTCTCCCCATCGCTACCAACAGAACCAATCTTGTCATCCCCAAGTGAAAATCATGTAGTGTTGGCCGACACACCATACATATTCAAGCGATGGGCAGAAATACAGACATGGAGAATACATACAGGCAATAGGCTTGTCATAACCCAAAAGCATATAACAAGCATAAAAAACAATGGTGGCAAAAGCAGCGTTCTTTCTACTACAGTCCCCATACATTTCACCATCCGATCTGACGGTGGTCACACTCAAAATAAAAGGCAACTAAAAGTAACCATGCATCACTGTGAATAGCAACCAAAGATAACCAATCCCTTTCTGCCATCCCATCCTTTGCAAAATTGATTCCTAATGCAGGCTCAGGAAATCTATCCATTTCTACTGCTCTTGAAGTCCTTAAATACTTCTTCTACCATGCACAGATTGTATGGCCCTGAACCGCCTTCCATAGAATTTTCTGTTGTTGTGGAGATTTTGACGAAATTAAACTTGACTTTAACTACATCAAGCCGAATTTAAACATCGAATAAAAGGATCACATTTTAATGGCATCGATCCATTCTGGATTGATGGTTCCTCTTCGATAGCCACAAATTCACACAACATTTAAAATTATAAAATCTAAACTATAAGTAACGTTATTCAGTCACACAGATACACATAACAAATATTTCAAGTATATACAAAAATTAGATTACAGTCTAAGGCATTGCAACCTTAGTCACAATTCCTCATACTACTACATTTTATTCTCTCATGCACACTCTATATCCTCCTCACACAACAAAGATTATTTTTATAGAATTTTTCAAGAGCGTGAATCATTTAAGATCCATGATTTCTCTCCTTCAATTTCTCAAACAAACCCCTAAATTTCTCATTATGCATACATGTCAGATAATTATAATTAATTAAACCTCATCATTTCCAGCAATTCAGTTATGGTTTAACCAACTTTGCCCCAGTTGTCAATGATTTTCCACGTTTTCCTTTTCACAGCTTTGGATTCCAATTTTAATGAAAATTTTCTCGGATGCTCCTGCATCAAGAACCAGTATCTTTTATTCCCTTAATCTATCTTTCTTGATAAATCAATTTTGAATAGCTTTGAAAATCATTGTTTTCACTAACTTATCAACATAAATTTAAATCATGTTCAGCCATGATTAAGCTAGATGACTGAATAATATATTCTTTTTGTATCAGTAGTGGAATTTAGGCTTGCACACTTTCAGTAGTATTGTTTTTTGGGTATGGGGCTATACCTCTTTTTAATCTTCCAGCTTTTTCCTTTCTTTCATTGTTTTTGTATTTTTTTTTTTCAAGATTTTCTCATGCAATGTTTATATACAATGAATGAAAGCTTTGAAGCTAGGACTCTTGATAGAAATAGTGTTTGAGCATCCTGCCATTGAAAGGACCTCCAAATAACTCTTCTCCATTCAGCCCTTGTAAAAAGAAGCATTATGAACCCTAATTGAATGAATGATATAAGGCCCTTTCCACAAATTCTCAAATTTTCCATGCTTACCTCTGTCTTCCCTTCTAGAATCCCATTTCAAGACTGTGTCTCCAACTTGGAAATTATTATCTTTAGTCCTTCTATCAAAAATATTTTTTATGCTTTCTTGTACTGCTTGTGTTCTTTTATAAACCTCTTCTCTTGACTATTGTAAATGAATAGTTTGATTCAGCCTTCTCTGCATGTCGTTTTCTTCTAATTGCACTTCTTGGAGAAGTTTCATGACTGGAACTCCTAAGGATGTTGGGAAGACTGCATCCATGCCATATACCAATTTATAGGGAGACATGTTGATTTATTTCTTGGTGGTTAGTCTATCAACCCATAAAGCATGAACCAGCTTACTATGCCATGATTTATGATTTTGTTCCAGCAGTATTTTGATAATGTTGATCAAGTTTTTATTGGAGGATTCAGCAATTCCATTTCCCTGAGGGTAGTAAGTTGTGGAATTCCCCAATGTGATATGATATTGATAGTATAAATCAACCATTCTTTTGTATTTGAAGGCATCAGCATTATCTGTAATGATTTTTCTAGGACAACCAAATCGGGATAATATGTTGGTCTCAAGGAACTTGATAATGACTGAGTCAGTAGCATTTCTAGAAGGGATAGCCTCTATCCACTTGGTAAAATAATCAGTGGCAGTGAGGATCCACTTATGTTGGGCAGATGAGGTTGCGTGAATTTCTCCAATAAATTCTAAACCCCATTGTTGAAAGGGAGCCATAATACTGATGGGATGCAAAGGTAAAGGTAGGAGTTTTCTCTTGCCATCAAAAATTTGCACTTATGGAAAGTCATGACTAATTTTTTAGTATCAAGGAAAAGGGTGGGCCAGTAATAGCAAGCTCTAAAAATCTTGTTTGTTGTGGTCTTCTAGTAAAGGTGGCCTCTGCATTCTCCCTCATGCAACTCATGCATGATCTTTCCTGCATCATTCTCAAACAGACATTTAAGCAATATGCCAACAACATTTTTCCAATATAACACTCCACCTAAAATGCAGTAATTTAAAGCTTTCTATTTCAAAAATATAGCTTTAGTCTTTGACAAAGAAGGAGTATTAAGATAAAGAAGTACATATATGATATCAGCATACCAAGATGAATTCAGAAATATTTCTTCAATGTATGGAGAAGTGAACTGTTTCTGTTCTTCTAAAACATCAACCATATTCATATCTAATGCTTGGAAATTTGATTCTTCCATGAGTTTTTATAATCCTTGTCATTTAATGAGTTCGGTAGGCCCGATCTCTAAATCATACTCTAAAATAATAGCAATCCATTTTCCCCTTTTTCCATCAGGGTCTTGATTTAGAATTTCCTTGACAATTGTATGTGGGACAAAAGCAATGATATGTAAGTTTGGAAATACTAAGAGGGGGGGGGGTGAATCAAGATTTAGATCTAACTCATTTAGATCTATTTGAATACTTATTAATTTCTTTCTCAAAACCCATACGCTACTTTATTGAATCCAACCCACATGTATAAATGCGTATATCCTTAAGCAAAGAAAACTTGTGTATTACTAGAGAAGATCTTATTATGCATGTAGTTCTTTACTTAGATTCAAGTGCATCGGGTGTTTAGTATGGTTCTAAGCATGTGCGGTAAGACAAAATAAATCATCACATAAGCAACACACAGTGCACATAAGATTTAGGTGGAAACTCAATTAGGGAAAAACACACATTTACATTGTCATCTCTTGTCTTTTAATCTTTATTATTTAGAAAACCTTTTACAACATAGTACTGATGCAGACTCATATCAGTACGCAGGCTTCTACCTACAGAAGGCTGCAACCTTCTCTCGTTTTCCAGCTGCAATTGGAAGGGAGCTCCAACCCCCTAAACTAGTTTACCAGCCTCTCCTGGAAGGGAGCTTCGACCCCTTGAATTCAACACCAGCTTCTACTGGCTGAAAGCTTCTACTTCCATACTGAAGGCTTAAACCTTCAGACCCACTATAGACCACGTTTCATCAATTTTCATACTGGATCAAACAGCTTCAACACAACCCTTTACATAACATCAACAAACATACTTTTCCCAATACTTCAAACAGAACAGTGAGACCACTGTAACCAGAATATTAGAAACAACCCAGACTTCAGAATAGATATGCAGATACAAACTCAACCCTGATCTTTCATTAATTCAAATGGCATATGCTACTTTTCTTTACTAAAGCCGCGTATACTTCTGTGTATTTTATTCTTCAGAAAACCCTATACGCGCTTTTCATTAAGAGAACTCGCGTATACATGCGCTTTTTCCGAGACAAACTAGTGTATAGATCTGTAAATGGAAAACTTTGCAAAACAGATCAGATCTATAAAATTACCCAGATTTCTTCATTATCTTCAGTAGACTTTGCGCCAGATCTTCACCATTTCTTCTTCTGCAGATCATCTTAGAGATTCATCATCATCAGATCTAGAGATCTTGAACCATCCTCAGATCAATGGGTGCATCATAGATTCAGATCTATCACTTAAGAACAAAGTTCATCCATGCATATATTCCTTAGAGATATTTATTCATCAACAACCCTTCCTCATGCACACCTTGCACTATGATCTTCTTCTCCTTAAATAGATTTAGCTTTTACCAATACCATGAGTCAAAACCACACAACTTCCGATGGTATTCTTGGACGGAATCAAATAAACCATTCAACGCTCAATACTATGTGCTAAAACCATGGTAATGCCCCTTGGTTTTATAAATTTAGAGTTCAAATAGGCATACGCTACTTGGCACGTACTTTTTCGGGTATATACGCTACTTCGTCTTTACAAACCCGCGTATGCTTTGTGATATATCCTGTTTATCATTACTCTGGCACTTACTAGAATTTCTTTCTTCTGCTACTTTTGAACTGATCTGTAGATACATCATTAACAAATAGGTTGCTATCAAAGACAACTCATCAAGTCAGTTTCCATCAAGAACAGCTTCATCAAGTAGGTTGCCATCAAGGACAACACATTACATCATATTGCCAACAATCTCCCCCTTTGGACTTGATGGCAACCATTATGGTGTTTGATTTCCACAACAGATAGATACATTGATTAGAACTATTATTCAAACACCATGATACTCTCTCCCTTTGACATCAAGGGCAAAGGGCGGATCAAAACCAAAACAAGGTTTTTCTTCTCTTGTAGAAAGAAGAGCTCTGAAGATCTGATGTGCACTGAAGTTACCATGCTCCCCCTGAGTCCACACTGAATCTTCAAACATATTTTTCAATGAAGTACATGACTTTATGACCTTTCCTATCACTAAGGACTCATACTTACATCAATGATCCAACCAAGTGGATTTACATAAAATGAAGAAGTCCTTACATGACTGAATATTACAATTTTACATCATAGGTCTTAACATGAATTTTTCATCAAATTACAGAAATGACTTATACAATGAAGACCAAATAATCTCAAACATGAGATCAGATCACAACAAATAAAGAGAATGCCAACAATGCATTCTTTCCACATGACCAATGCTCCCCCTTAGCCTGTGCATCCTGAACACTTTCAACAACAAATCATAAATTCATCTTCATCAAAAACATCAGAGAATGAAACAGAATGATGAGAACTGGAACACCACCAGAGATACCAAACAACACCGTGGTTGTGCTGAAGAATGCTGACCCAAAAAAAAATCTGTCAGCAAACACCCATACACGGTTTTTTGTGTATAAACTCGCGTATATACGCGACTGTCCTTCATGAAATCCGTGTATCCAATTTAATCTTCTGTATTTAAGTAGATCTGATCTTCTGCATGGCAGAGACTACTCCCAGCTTCTGTCTGAGATATTCAAACGCTTCCCTGGGTAAAGGTTTGGTAAATATATCAGCAACTTGTTCTTTGGAGGGAACATGCTTCAACTTCACCTTTCGTTCAAGCACTTGTTCACGTAAGAAATGATACTTGATGGGAATGTGCTTGGTCTTGGAATGCATAACATGATTCTTTGAGATACTGATGGCACTTGTATTATCACACATAATGGAGATAGGAGGTGAACCTTTGATTTGAATGTCTTTTAAGGTTTTCATCATCCAAAGAAGTTGAGTGCAACATGATGCGGCAGCCACATATTCTGCTTCGGCTGTAGATAAGGCAATAGAGCTTTACTTCTTGCTGAACCAAGATACTAACCGGGGCCCCATATAGAATGCACCACCACTAGTGCTTTTCCGATCATCAACATTTCCAGCCCAATCTACATTAGTGTAAGCATGAAGAGTAAGATCAACATTCTTTGGATACTATAGTCCAAAGTCTTGAGTTTCTTGTAGATATTTGAATATTCTTTTGACATCCTGGAGGTGAGACTCTTTTGGATTAGCTTGGAATCATCCAACAATCCCAACAGCATGCACAATGTCTGGTCTTGTCCCAGTGAGATACAATAGACTTCCTATCATAGATCTGTATTCTGGTTGATTCACCGTGGGGGAGTCATCATTAGAACTGAGATTACATCCGGTTACCATTGGTGTACTTACAGGTTTGCAATCTTCCATGCCATACTTCTTTAGAAATTGCTTAAGATATTTTTCTTGTGATAAGAATATGCCATCTGTTGCTTGTTGCACTTGCAAGCCAAGAAAGAATGTTAGTTCCCCTAGTAAAGACATTTCAAATTCTTGTTGCATAACATAAGCAAATTTCTGACTCATAGACTCTTCATTACTTCCAAAAATGATATCGTCAACATATACAACCACAATCAATAGTTTATCATTTTCAGTTTTTGTGTATAAGTTGCTATCAGCAGACCCCTTTGAAAATCCTTGTTGATGAAGATATTTGTCAAGATGATAATGCCATGCCCTTGGAGCTTGTTTGAGACCATATAGAGCCTTTTTAAGTCTACAAACAAGTTTTTCATCATTTCCCAAAATGAATCCTTCTAGTTGTTCTATATAAACTTCTTATTCTAGATCACCATTGAGAAAAGCAGATTTAACATCCATTTGATAAAATTTGATTTGTTGGAAACTTGAAAAAGCAAGAAACATTCTTATGGCTTCAAGTCTGGCTACAGGAGAAAAAGTTTCTTCAAAGTCTATACCTTCTTGTTGAGCATACCCCTTGCAAGCAAGTCTAGCTTTATTTCTTATAACATCCCCATTCTCATTTAACTTGTTTTTGAATATCCATTTAGTTCCAATGACATTTTTGTCATGAGGTCTTGGTACTAATTCCCAAGTGTGATTCTTTTCAATTTGATCAAGCTCTTCATTCATGGATTGAATCCAACATTCATCTTTGCTAGCTTGATTGAAATTGTGTGGTTCAATAGTGGATAGAAATGCCAGATAGCTAGAAGATCCCACAAGAGTCCTTCTTGTTTGTACACCTGATCCCTTATCTCCCAAAATTTGAGATTTTGGATGATTCTTTTGAACATATCTGGATGGAGCTTTTTCAAATAAATCATCTTCAGGTTCTTCATTGGGTTCACTGTCTATATCATTTCTATTTGATGTAGAAGGATATATGTCACCATCGTCTTCATCTGTTGTTTGTTTTTCTTCTTTTGGAGTTGCAGGAGACTCATCAATAACAACATCAATACATTCAACAATCTTCCGAAGTCTTTTATTGTAACATTTATATGCTCTAATCCTAGAGGAGTAACCAAGAAGTATTCCTTCATCTGCTCTAGGTTCAAACTTGCCAAGTTTTTCATCATTATTTTTGATAAAGCATTTGCTTCCAAAAATTCTAAAATGCTTCACAGTGGGAGGATTACCATACCAGAGTTCATATGGTGTTTTATCACTATTTACACGAACATGTGCCTTGTTAAGAATATTTACCGCTGTATGTGCTGCTTCTCCCCAAAAAGTGTCAGGTGTTCCGGAATCATCAAGCATAGCTCTAGCCATTTGTTGAACTGTTCTATTCATTATTTCTGCTACGCCATTTTGTTGTGGAGTGTCAGCTATAGAAAATTGTCTTTTTATGCCATGTTGTTCACAAAATTCAAGGAATTCATCTGATGTATATTCTCCTCCTCGATTAGATCTAAGACACTTGATTTTTAGATCTAATTCATTTTCAACCAGTGCTTTGAAGATCTGAAATTTCTCAAATGCTTCATCTTTGTGTTTAATCAACCCAATCCAACACATTCTAGAGAAATCATCAATAAATAAGATATAGTATTGTTCACCACATGGTGAATTTTTCCTCACAGGTCCACATATGTCAGTATGAATGAGTTCAAGAGGCTTACTTGATGATCCTTCCTTGGCATTAAATTTCACTCTGGTTTGCTTACCGAATTGGAAAGATTTGCATATGATACTTTCAGGTAGAGTAATATTGGGAAGATCACGAACAACTTTAAGTCTGCTTGATTTGTTGATTTGAGAGAAGCTCAGATGCCCCAACCTTCTATGCCATAGCCAGTTTTCTAAATATTTACTCAAGTAACATTGTTCTTTGCAGTTCTTCAATACATACAGGTTGCTTGGAGTTCTTTTTCCTTTTATAATTGCTTTACCTGTATCAAGATCACGTACCACACATTCTTTTGAACTAAAGACAACTTCGGTTCCTTGATCACACATTTGACTTACACTTAACAAGTTATGCTTTAATCCATCCACATACATGACTTCATTAGCTTTCACCTTTTATTTTAGAAAAACAGACCCTTTTCCCTTAATGACCGCAGGAGTATCATTTCCAAATGTAACATTATTTTCCTTTTCTAGAGCACTATATGCAAGAAGTTTGTTTTTGTCACCTGTCATGTGTCTTGAGAATCCACTATCAATGTACCATTTATTTTCTTCACCTTCTGCAAATAACGCTATGCCACAATTTTCAACCTGTAATTCCTTCTTTTTCCATACTTTGGAGCTTGAAGGAACATGTTCTTTTGGCTGAACTTTGCTCCTGCATTCAGATTCTTCATGGCCAAATTTATTGCAATAAGCACATTCAACTTCATTTTGAAGAGGAGAAAAGTTGTTATAGGTATTCTTCTTCATTCCAATATCAATCCTTTTCTTTCTTGCTTCTCTTGTCATGATGGTTTTATATGCAACACATTGAACAGCTTTATGACCAAAATTGTGACATGAGAAACATTGTCCATTGAAGTAGAAATTTCTACGATCATGAAATCTTCTATTTGAATTTACCTGTTGGTTGGTGTTTCTTTGAAAGGTATTCTTGTTAGTGTTCTTTGAATTGAGCTGGTCATGCTTTACCTGTGAAGATTCTTTATTCCCTTGCTGAGTGGCAGAATGTTGTATACTGGCTGTAGTTGCTTTTAGATAGTTTGGTGCTGAAGTCTGAGAAGATTCTCCGATATATCCAAGACTTGTCTTTATAAAAGGAGAACGTTGTACCTTGATAATCTCATCTAAGGTTTCAGATCCTTTAGCAAATATAAGATTCAAAGTCTTCACTTTCTCAATTTCTTTTCTTAGACTTACTATTTCACATTCTAATTTCTCATTGTGTTTCTCCTTTTCTTCAAGCTGATTTTTCAAAGTTTCTATGGATATTTTACTTTCTTCTAAGCATATTTTACTTTCTTCTAAGCATATTTTGAGTTGATTGAGTTCATCAAGAAAATAATTGTCCTCTAGAGCATCCATAAAAGTATCTTTTTCTTCTCTAGATTCTTTTTCAAATGCCATGAGAATTCTAAGATCTTGTTCACATTCTTCCTCACTGTCAGATAACCCATCACTGTCTTCATGAGTATAGTAACTTTTTCTAGTGCTAAACCGATTCTTATTCCTTCTTGCTACTTCCTTCTCTTTTCCATGTGTTTCTTTGTAAGGACACTTAACAGCATAATGACCAACTCTTCCACAATCAAAACATTTGATGATCGAATCTTGGGGGAGAGCCCCAAGATCAAAAAAAAAGTTGAAATGGATACGTGAATCTGCTGTGATCACTCGTAGAGAGAAGCAAGAGAACACAAAGAAAATAAAACCACAAAGAAACTTGTTTTATTAAAATAGAGAATAAATGTAGAAGCTACATTGTGGTTGACAATCTGTCCTTTTACAAACCGAGGCTTCTTATTTATAGTCTTTTTTGAGTTACAATTCTACTCTGATACATAGGCCATGCCCATAGCATAGATACCACTTTGCATCATGGATAGAAATCATGTGTGGATGAATACCATGGGTGGATACATACCATGGGTCACTTACAATACCATGGGCGAATAAATATCATGGGTGGATGAATACCATGGATCGATGCCATTTACAATACCATGGGTAAATTCCATGGGTGGATGGATAACATGGGTAGATGAATACCATGGGTTGATGCCATTTTCCATTTGGATCATTCCTCCCTCCTTAAGAAGCAATGGTCCCCATTGCGTGAAGTTCCCTCCTGAGAAGCCTTTGTTGAATATGAAGAGCCACTGAAGAGAAGGGTTTTGTGTAGTTAAACCATATCCATGATGAACGAAGATCTGAGGATAGAGATACCTTGTAATGCTTGTGACCAACTGTGTGACTAACAGTGTGCGGCCTAGCAAATGGACTTCGATGAAAAAGATTTTGTGTGGTTGACCCATAACCGTGATGTTGATTGTTGATGAAGTAGAAGGTGCCTACATAGCTTGGGGTGGGAGGGCACGTCTCCAAATAACCCAAGCCGAATGCTGCTATGATGAAACTGATGAATGTGAAGCAGGTGCCTACTAAAGCGGGGTGAGAGGGCACGTCTCCAAAGGGAACCCGCTCCGAATGTTGCTCCAGATTTAAAATGAGCATAACTCGGTCAATATAACTCAGAATATTTATTATAACCTATTTTTGGAAATGGAATGATCATTCTGCATCATCTCATGTGTTTGAAACCACTATATGGAGACTCTAGACTCTCATATTTGCGCTGGAACTGTCACGCCGTCACAAAATTTCTGAAAAAATAGTTGATTTTAAATCAACGATAACTCCCACATCCGGACTCCGATTCGACCGATTTTTTTTTTGAACTTGGGTGATTTTTCAAGAGGAGCTCAGATATATCTCCATTTATTTGAAATTTTGTATTAAAAACTACAAAAAATGACAAGAGAGCCGCCATCCATGAATTGTCGTCAGAAAAATTGCTTCAACATTGCTGATTTTGAATCAGTGATATCTCCCTCATCCGAACTCCAATTTGGCCAATTTGTTTTTTGAATTTGAGTATTTTTTCGCAAGGAATCCAGATATGGTCTTTTTTTTTGAAAAAATTTCACCAAAAGTTTCAGATCTGATCTGAAAACTCGCCGCCCAAAAACATTCATGGATTTTGTTGAAGATTGCTGCAAAACATTGAAACTGAAATATATTTCAAACCCTCATTCCCATGGAGGCGTAACCTGAATCTGATACCACTGATCTGAATCTTGGAGGGAGGCCCCCAAGATGAAAAAATTTGAAATGGATCTGACAAGATCTGCAAAATTAGAATGCCAGAAAATAAGAGAGAACACAAAGAAAATAAAACCACAAAGAAACTTGTTTTATTAAAACAGAGAATAATTGTAGAAGCTACATTGTGGTGGACAATCTGTCCTTTTAAAAACTGAGGCTTGTTATTTATAGCCTTTTTTGAGTCACAATACCATGTGTAGATACCATAGGCCAATACCATGAGTAGATACCACTTACAATACCATGGGTAAATCCCATGTGTGGATGAATACCATGGGTGGATACATACCATGGGTCACTTACAATAACATGGGCGAATAAATATCATGGGTGGATGAATACCATGGGTCGATTCCATTTACAATACCATGGGTAAATTCCATGGGTGGATGGATAACATGGGTAGATGAATACCATGGGTTGATGCCATTTTCTTGGATCATTTGAAAGGAAGCTTACCTGCGAACCGTCCTGTGCCAATGAAGTTTCTTTACAAAATTTGCCTCATCTTCTTGCGAGATATGCCACGATCCTTCTATCTCTTGTACTTCTTTCCCTTTTGTAGCAGTTCTAAAGATGGCTTCTTTGACTTCAGATGGTCCTCCTCTTCTCATTTCACATGCAGTTAGTATGCCATGAAGTTGTACCACAGTAAGATTTTGAAGATCCTGCTTTTCTTCAAGAGCTGAAACTTTTGACTCAAATTTTGCCGTTAGAGATCTTAAAACTTTCTCAACCAAAGTAGATTCGGATATTGTTTCTCCCAGATTTCTCATACGATTTACAATATCATCAAGACGTAAAAATAAATTGGCAATGCTCTCCTCATTATGCATTTTTAGATTCTCATATTGAATTTTGAGAGTTTGGAGTTTAGCACTTTTTACCTTTGCATCACCTTCATAACTTAGAATGATTTTGTCCCATATTGCCTTTGTTGTATCCAGCTGCATGACTTTGACAAATTTTTATTCAGTTAGACTTCCCAATAGAGCATTGACCACCTTTGCATTTCTTTCATAATTCTTTCTTTCCGTTGGATCTGTTGGTGTTGCGGCTGGATATTGATATCCTCCTTCAACAATTGCCCATACATTTGCTCCCAGAGACTAAAGATAGAATCTCATCCTTGTTTTCCAGAAGATTAAATTGTTTCCGTTGAAGATTGGAGGCCTGATAGATGCTGTTCCATCTTGATTGCTCATCTTGATTGATCTTGCTTCTAGCGGCTAAGCTTTTTCAGAAGGACCCGCTCTGAAACCAATTGTTGGGAAAAATACTGAGAGGGGGGGGGGGTGAATCAGTATTTAGATCTGACTGAATACTTATTAATTTTTCTTTCTCTAAAACCCATACTCTACTTTATTGAATCCAACTCGTGTATACACGTGGATATCCTTAAGAAAAATTGCGTATTACCAGAGATCTTAGTATGCATGTAATTCTTTACTTAGATCAGTGCATCAAGTGTTTAGTAAGCAGTAAGCATGTGTTGTAAGAACAGAGTAAATCATCACACATAAGCAACACACATGAACACCAGGATTTAAGGTGGAAACCCAATTCGGGAGAAAACCACCACTGCTGTCATCTTTGTCTTCAATATTTATTATTTATAAAACCTTTTACAACATAGTACTGATGCAGACTCATATCAGTACGCAGGCTTCTACCTGCAGAAGGCTGCAACCTTCTCTCGTTTTCCAGCTGCAACTGGAAGGGAGCTCCAACCCCCCGAACTCGTTTACCAGCCTCTCCTGGAAGGGAGCTTCGACCCCCTGAATTCAACACTAGCTTCTATTGGTTGAAAGCTTCTACTTCCATACTGAAGGCTTCAACCTTCAGACCCACTGCAGACCACGTTTCATAAATTTTCATACTGGATCAAACAGCTTCAACACAACCCTTTACATAACATCAACAAACATACTTTGCCCAATACTTCAAACAGAACAGTGAGACCACTGTAACCAGAATATCAGAAATAACCCAGACTTCAGAATAGATATGTAGATACAAACTCAACCCTGATATTTCATTAATCAAATAGCATATGCTAATTTTCTTTACTAAATCCACGTACATACGCACTTTCCTGCACACCAACCCGCGTATACTTCTGTGTATTTTATTCTTCAGAAAACCCTATACGCGCTTTTGATTAAGAGAACCCGCGTATACACGTGCTTTTTCCGAGACAAACTAGCGTATAGATCTGTAAATGGAAAACTTTGCAAAACAGATCAGATATATAAAATTACCTAGATTTCTTCATTATCTTCAGCAGAATTTGCGCCAGATCTTCACCATTTCTTCTTCTGCAGATCATCTTAGAGATTCATCATCATCAGATCTAGAGATCTTGAACCATCCTCATATCCATGGGTGCATCATAGATTCAGATCTATCACTTAAGAATAGAGTTCATCCATGCAGATATTCCTTAGAGATATTTATTCATCAACAACCCTTCCTCATGCACACCCTTTGCACTATGAACTTCTTCTTCTTATATAGATTTAGCCTTTGTCAATACCATGAGTCAAAACCACTCAACCACTTATGGTATTCCTGGTCGGGATCAAATAGATAATCCAACGCTCAATACTGTGATCCAATACCATGGTAATGCCCCTTGGTTTTATAAATTTAGAGTGCAAATAGGCATACGCTACTTGGCACGTACTTTTCCGCGTATATACGCTACTTCTCCTTTACAAACCCGCATATTCTTTGTGATATATCTTGTTTATTATTTCTCTGGCACTTACTGGAATTTCTTTATTCTGCTACTTCAAAACTGATCTGTAGATACATCATTAGCAAATAGGTTGCTATCAAAGACAACTCATCAAGTCAATTTCCATCAAGGACAACTTCATCAAGTAGGTTTCCATCAAGGACAACTCATTGCATCATATTGCCAACGATTAGCAAAATGTAGACTCTGAAATCTTTCAATGATTTTATCAAGGCTAAGGCTTGTTTCTCCATGATGTTATATTTGAGTGGAGCATCTCTTAAGGCTTTACTGAAGAAGGATATTGGTTGTTCTTGGCCCATGTTATTCTTTTGCAACAATACTGCAGCAATGGTGTGTTCAAATGCAAATGAAAAAATGTAGAAATCCTTGGTGAAATCAGGACTGATAAGAACTGGTGTTTGAGTGAGATCTTGTTTCACTAGTTCAAATGATTGTTTGGATTCTAAGGTCCTTTTAACTCCTATTTCCTTTTTGAGCATATTTGTGATATTCCTCAAAAGTTCAGCAAAGTTAGGGATGAACCTTCTCAAAAATTTGATCTTCCCAATGAAAGACTGCAATTCTTTGAGGTTTCTAGGATGGCTAATTTTCAATATGCCTTCAATCCTTTTGGGATCTACTTTGATTCCTTCTTTAGATATTATGTGGCCTAGGATTTTTCCTTCCTGGAGACCAAAGAGTGTTTTCTTAGGATTCAAAGATAAGCCAGATTTCCTACATTTCTCAAAAACGTTTCTCAAATGGACTAAGTGTTCTTTGTCAATTTTGGAGAAAACAGTAATGCCATCAAGGTAAATGATTATGAAATAGCCTATGTCTTCTGAAAAATCTATATCCATGGCCCTTTGGAATGTGGCCCCTGCATTCATCAAACCAAATGGCATTTTAACGTACATGAATGTACCCCAAGGTGTGGTGAAGGAAGTTTTGTGTTGATCACTTGGGAGTACTAGTACTTGGTTGTAGCCTGAAAAACCATCCAAGAGTGATATTCTCTTAGATCCAACCACCTTTTGGAGTATGTGATCCATTTTAGGCAAGGGATAATTATCTTTCAGGGACGATTTGTTCAGATTCCTAAATTCAATGCAAAGCCTAATTTCCCCAGTCTTTTTCCAAACATATACAAGGTTGGAAACCCACTGTGAGTATCTAAGGGGAACTATGATCCCAGCATCATACATATTTTTGATCTCCTTCTCAACCAAAGGTAATAAAACAGGGTTTATCCTTCTTAGTTTTTTTTTGAAAGGTTTCTGATTTTCCTTAAGAGGAATTTGGTGTTGAATAATGCTGGTATCATATGATTTCAGATCTTTGTATCCCCATGCAAACACATCTCCAAACTCTTTGAAAATTTTAGTATATTCCTGTTTGATATGAGTAGGAAGAGTGCTAGATAACTTGATCATTTTGGGTTCATTCATGCTGCCTATGTTATGTTCTTCTACATCAGTTTCTGTAGGCTCCATCTTTGGTTTTTTAGCTACATAATTGAAGTCAAAAAGCTCTTATAATGGTGTAAGGCCCCTTGGTATTGAATCATCTTTGCATTGTAAAACCTCAAGGTCCTTTTGGTCTAGGTTGTCAAGTAATTATGCCTTATAAATATGTTCAAATTAGTTTATATCAGCAGTAGAGGATAGCTCTGTTTTAGGGACTTGTTTTTCATCAAAACAGTCTCCTTTATGGTTTGAGCTAGATGTTGGTACAGAAAAATCATTTTTAGATTGCAGAAAATCATCAATGTATTTATCTCCCTCAAACACTTTCCAATAGTTTTCATTGTCAGGGACTATAGGCCTACTTTTTACTTTGACAGTGAATAGTTCAGTTATATGGGGTACTTGACAATTGTTGGCAGCAAAGGCAAGCTCATTTGCAAGGTTATTCTGAGCTCTAGGGATGAAAGTGAGTTCATATTTCTCAAAGGTTTTCAGGAGATCTAGGGCAGCATTCATATATTCTCTTAATCTTGGGTTTTTGGCTGAATACTCCCCTTTTATTTTCCTAATCATCAGCTTTGAATCTCCTTGGACTGATATTTTCTTGGCTCCTAAATCTTTGAGTAAATGTAGGCCAAGGAGGAGAGCTTCATATTCTTCAATGTTATTAGTGCATTGGAAATCAAGTTTGTAGGAATGTCCTTTATTTGTATTTTGTATCCATACACCTGCTCCAGAACCAGCTTTTCCACAAGAGCCATCAAAGCTCATGTTCCAAAGTGTTTCTATCTCATATTCATCCTCGTTTTGTTGTTCAAGGCTGCTAAAGTTTGAGCTACTAGGTTCTTCATTTGAGGACAAATTTGAATGTTCTGATGATCTCAATTATTTTTCGCTTTCATTTTCTTGTTTGGTAATTTCATCTTCATTGTATAAGATAAATGAATCAAGATCTGAATGGATGGAATAAACAGGAGTGTTGTTAGGCCTATCTATGTTGCTTATCATATATTTCATATGATATTCCTTGTATAACCTCCTTTTATGGTTAAAGACTAGAATGGTAGCATAAGACATGTCCATTTCAAGGCTTCCCTGGAGTTTGGCTCCCCATGATCTAGATAGAAGCATGCCATACTTTGTGGGAATGCCAGCAACTACTATGTCCATAACTAGATCCTTAGCAGGAATTTGTGCTAGATTGACACATAAATCCTTGATCAGACCTAACCACTTGTCTCTGCTTGAATCAAAGGAATACAGGTCTTTGTAAGGTTTAGTAATTTCTAGGCCTAATCTCTCCATCACTACTTTTGGCATGAGGTTGTGAGAGGCACCAAAGTCTAGCATGGCATTGTGTAATATTTTATCATGTATATTTAAGCTGACATAAAATGGAGGAATAGCTCCTTCTTGGTACTTTCCTTCTACTTCAGGGCAAAACAACAATTTTGGTTTATCATCTGTCAAGTTTAAAGTATCATTATCACTTCCTATATTAAAAGCTTTCAAAACTTTATTTTTATATAAATCCTGTGTTACTAGTTCAGCTAAGGGTATGCTAATTTTGATCTTGGCAATTTCTCCCTCAAGGCTGAAAGGGACTAGTGTTTTTGACATATTTACATATGATCTGTCAAACATATTTTTTTCAGCAATTTTGATTTGCTGAGTTTTATTAGGACTGCTATTCTGGACAGATTTCTCAGGGCCACTAGCATAAGTACTAGGGCAGCTTGGGTTAACACTTTGTTGGCTGATTTTGTCTTTATTCAGATCATTTTTCTTAGCCATAGTGTTGGAACTGTTTGCTATCTTTTTAGGAAGATTTTCTAAGGTATTCTTAACAGTAATTTATGTGTTATTATTCTTGGAGGACCCTTGGTTCTTTTTGCTTCTAAGGTCATATTGTCTGTGGACCTCCATTATAGCATTTTCAAACCCCAATTGATAATCTTCAGAATCCTCATGATGGTTTTCAGTTTTTTCTGAGGAGAAGAATCCTTGTTCTTCTTCAGTGAGAAAAGCATCACCCTCACTATCAAATTCTATCAAATTCACATGGTTTTCTTCCAACCTTTTTGTCTCCCTTTCTTCTTCATCTACATAGTTTTCTTAGAAAGGAGGCCTAATTTTTTGGTCATTATCTCTTTGTCTATTTTGAATAGGATCTCTTCTGAAATTTGGATTTCTATTTCTGTTTTGGGGATTTACTTAGTTCTACCTAGGAGGTACTCTATCAATTAAGTTTATCTTTTCCAACATTCTTTCCATTACCCTCACTAAGTTATCAATTTTGGCATCAGATGATGAGGTTGAGGCCATTGTTTCATCTTTGTATGTAACTCTTTTTTTTTATTTCAACCTAGCTCTTTTCTCAATCAAATTTCCTTCTACACTTATAGCTCCCCTCTGCATATCTTCTAAATTCAAGTGGTCTCTTTCTCTTAACTAATAGGCCATGTCTGGGTAAAACCCTATGGAAATTTTGCTAAGGGTAAGCCTAGTGGAGGTTTCATGTTTGGGGGAAGTGCATTATAAACACTATTAAAATCTAGTGTAGTAATCTTGGACACTTTTTCTAGAATTCCTTTTAAGGTTGCTATATTCTGAAAGGATTTGGAGAGTGTTATTTTTAATTTCCCATTTGTTTATGAATGTTTGGTATAAAGAAGGGAGATCATTTATGATATTAGGAGTCAAGCTTTTAAACCATTTTTTGGCTTCTCCTCGTAAACGTTGGTCAAATATTCTCATTATAATGGTATCTTCTTCTATTTCCATGTAATCAAAGGCATCTTCCATTTTATCTACATGTTGTTGGGCAGTAGTAGATTCAGTTCTAGTGAAATGGGAAATTCTGGATTGATAATCATTTGGTAAAGGAACCAGAGGTTGTGGTAATACTAATGGGGCATACCATGTTGCCATGATGGGAGTAAATGGAAGATTTACAAGAGGTGGATTTGTGGAAGGGAAAGTGGGATGAAATGGAGTGTTTTAAACAGTGGAAGTATGGATGGGTGTAGTGGAAGTACTTGGAGCAGCAAACTGATTTTGAGCAGATTTGTTATGGAAAGAGCTGAAATGATGGAGAAGCTGAAAATCAGGAGGAGTGGAAGGAGATGCTTCTCTACTAAAACTTTGCTGCAAATCTATGGGCTCAAGGTCATATTGGTCAATATCACTATGTGACTTAGTTCTAAATAAGTTCTTTGAATGGTACAAGTCAAAGTGAGGATCTTTCAAGACTGTAAGGTTTTCAGGAATAGATCTTGTTCTTTGGATAGTCCTATCAGTCGTTAAATTTACAGCTCTAGAAGTTTGCCACAAAATATTCTCTGGATTATCAACTATAGTAGGAGGATTAGGGTTTGGATGAGATCTGGTATTGATCCTATGTGAAGACAGATTTCAAACTCAAAATTTTGGAGAGGCTGAAAGTTTTGGGACTGTTTTTAGAAGGTTGACCTCTCACAGTGTTTTAAGAAACTATATAACATGGGACTATATTTTTAAACTTTTTAGGGCTGCTTTGACACAATCCTAAGGAAGTCTAAAGAGAGCTAGTGAAGTAATAGGCCTATTGGGGCTATTGGAGTCGCCAGGTGGATATTTTTTGTTGTTTTACTCCTCTTGTAAATCTTCCATTTACTCCCAATTATTGGTCCACCACCAATAATTGACAAAAAAATAATATAGGGATGTTTTTGGGGTTTTCCGAGTTTCTTAATGTAGTCCTAAGGTTTGTAAGAGTTTCCTATAATTGAATCATCATTTAGCTAAGATGGTGAAACAAAAAAGTCTACTCTATGGCTGATAGCTGAATTTTCTATGATTTGATAATGGTTTCTGGAGTCCTAAGGTATACTTAGATTGTGACTTACTCAGAAGGTCCCACTGTGATCACCAGATTGTTAGGTGTCCCATGATTTGGAAGATTGGTAGACCAAATGACAGGGTAACATGAAACCAGTATTTGGAGCCCTAGGACCTAGCCTTCCTAGACTCAGAGAGGGATCTCTCTATTTGTTTGCAAAGGATATGAAATCGTTTTCTTTATAAGGTTGATTTTAGGCTAATTATTAAGTGTGAGGTTTTGTTGTTTGTTTTGGTTGGGTATAATGATCAAGAAGCATAAGTAGAATGAGGAAATATTTAATTCATTGGGAAATGGAGTCTAATGGAAGTCATGATAAGTTCATAAATGGATAGGGGAGCATCATAGGGAAAATCTAACTTGGTCAGTGGATCTTCAAGTTTTTAGGGGTAATGAGATGGACATCAATTGTAAGAATGAAAAGTAGGACAAAGGGAAATCAAGAATCCTTTATCATATGTACTTCTTAACAAAGGGACTTAAATATCATAAGCATGAAGAGACAATCAATAGACAGGGCAAACCATAAATTCTTTGATTCAACTAAAGCAGATGATAATTCAAGACAAACTTTTCCAATGAAATATAGAAGGCAAGAAACTAATTTAACTTCTATTGATTTCACCTTCAAGGACAGAAAACACTTAAGACACACATATAAATGTAATCAGAGAAGAGGGAACTCCTAAACATCCTTGATTATAGTTATGAAGATCTCTAAAACAATTATTTAAGCAAGTACAAATGGTATGATCAAAACAAAACCTCTTTGGCAGAGTTTAAAGAATGGTACTTTAGAAAGAGACTTCAAAAATAGTGTTTTAGTGGCAGCAAGTAGGCAGGGCTAGCCATAAATCATGCTTGATACCAACTGTATTCAACTATTTATGAAATAAACAAGCTTAGGGTGTAATATCCCAAATTGGGACTGTCAGCAATGCATGTCTGAAAAAACTCATTTTTCAGAAATGGATGCTACAGAAATCCAAATCATTCCTTGGATCCCTTAGATCTAAAAATCTAAGTCCTAAATCCAAGAGGATATTAGAAACAAATCAAACTAGGTGAGGTAAACAGACCTCCCACACCTAGTATGGCTTGAAAAATGCCCAAAGAAGGGGCTGCAACAACACAAAATAATATTGCTCAGAAAATAATGTAGTTTAGCTTATCAGTAGTAGGAGGCCAATATGGAGGCTCACAATTCAATTATACAATAGTAAATCAGATTTATAATGTGGCCCATACAGTGTACAAGAGAAAATAGAAGACTTATACAGAAATAAATCCTCAGAAAGAGGTGCTATAACACATATATTGACTGCAAAGGCTTGACAGCGTTATTTTATAGAGTGTAATCCAGTAGTAGATTAAAACTTAGATCTAGAACAAAATAATGCATGCACAGTCAGATCTATGACAGATCCATACACTATAATGTCTCTACTTTACATTCTCCTTGGGGATTTCAGCAAATCATGAAGCACATGGAGTAGATCTGAGATTATATGTAGCAGATCTGCAGATCTATTCATAATTTCTTAAGCATATATAGGAGTTTACATATCATATTTTAATATGACATGGAATAGAACATAAATACATGGATCACCACAATGAAGGGCAGATCCCCAACACCAGAGATCACTCCTCAAACTTTGCCAAAACACCTTGAAACTTTCGTCTTTGCAGATAACGTAGTACTAGAAGAGGGACTGCGTTGTAGTCTTGAAAAATAGTTTGTCCTGATGCCAAGATGTAGATCTGAAGCTCCAATGATATAGAACACTCTTGCCAATGGGATAGAAGCCCTTCCCACTGAAAAGGGGTAGTAGGTTGGCCTAGATCTGAATAGATCTAGCCTCCACTTGCTACAGCTTACAAAGACAACCAAACCCTCAACAGGATCTATGTTGTAGTTGGAAGAAGATCTTGGCCAAATTCCTGATAGTGGACAAGAAATACAAGACTCTTCCAAGAGCTTATCAAGGAAAGAGAAGGATTCCTAAATAGGAGATCCTTATGCTAAACAACACTATTCTCTGCTAAACAGCAAGAGAATGAGAAATGTATAAACAGACAAATTCTTCAAAATAATATGTTTAACAACAACCCTTCTCTTGATGTCCTCCTCTTCCTTTTATAAGATAGAAATCTTGCCAAACCCTAAACCATCTCAATGATTTAGCTCTATTCACATGTGTAGCCTCCAAATAAAACTGTGTTGTGCATATATGAGGTTCATTGCATCTGGACAGCACTGTTGATTTGGTCCTATTGACCCAGTCAAATGTCTCAATCCCTTTCAGACATAAGGGTTTTTTATTAAGGCAGCCCAGATTTAGCCTTATTCACATGGGGCATTGATTTATTTTGTTGTTTTAGGAGTTTTTATGTTCCTCCTTTATACATTTATTGATGAACAGAAAAGTAAAGAAAAATTTAATATTCCAATTAGCTTGAGGCTAATTGCGAATATTACAGTCCTCCCCTCCAAAATGTTGCTTGTCCTCAAGCAACTGACAAGATGAGTGCTGAAACTTCTTTCCTCCTCCATTGGTGACACAATCAAATGATAAGCTTCTCTCATGAGCTAAGTGATCACCAATCCATCCATCCATGACTTGCTCCATCAAGGTTCTCATGAGATGCAAACAGCCCATCCCATAGGGAAACAATAAATCACCTGAAACAAACATGGTTTGCCCAATGCCCTCCCTGAAATATAAGACATAAAGTACAAGGAGTGTATTCACCCCATAGGGAACATGCATTCCTTCCCTCCTTCCTCCATACATATCTATAAAAAGTACAAGTACATCATCAATATTGGGGATCAAAACAATGTACAAACAAACAGAAATTTGCGCACATGGAGGTGGATCATAGTCCCACATGTGGAACCAGTGTAGAGCATCCCCTGCCTGCATCAAATCAAGATGTGGTAAGTGGTTTTCCCACCACTTACTTGCTGTCCATACCATCTCACCATGGCTGAAATTTTGAGATATATTTGGTGCCTTTGGGAAGCACCCATCATGTTGCAAAATCTCCCTTTTCCTTCCAAGGGAGTGGCCAAATTCAGAAATGTTTGTTGCCCATTGTCTACCATGAGAACTACAATATGTATCACTCCTCCTTGGAGTCATGGCCTGCATAAAAATAGTGAAATAATTCGTACAAACAGAAAATGAAACATGTTTTACAAATGTATGTTCTTCACCCAAAGTTCTCCTTATACAAGTGGAGTGGTGTATGGATCTTTCTCCTCCTTCCAAGGTAGGAAGAGGTGGCTAAAATAACTCTATCATAGAGTCTTGTTTTTGCTCCAACTCCACAAGGTTCATGCACCTTTGACAATGATGATATAGTTCTTTTTCAAAGCCCTCCCAATAATAGCTCCTCAAGATGACGTTGTTGAGCTTCATAGAATATGTGTGGCTGAAATAGAACTCTTCATAAGCCTCTTGTAGTAACTTCTCCTTGAGCTTGGAAGCTCTAGAAAATAAGATCCTGCCATGATTATAGATTACTCCATCAAGGATTGAATAGCTCTCATCATGCCGCAAGTCATCAAGAATCATGCAAGTATGAAGATCCTTGTAATATTCCACCAGTAGTTGGGATTTCTAATATGGATCTAATGTGCCCAACAATGATAGCGCTGATAATGTGCCCTCTGAAGTGTCTTCCATGTTGTTGTTCTTCTCCTAGACATCTCCCATGTCAAAGGTGTATGTTGGAAAGCCAAGCCTCCCATTTTTCGCCTCCTTGACATCTCCCATGCCAAAGGT
Source organism: Pinus albicaulis (assembly GCA_034641835.2). Classification (NCBI taxonomy): domain Eukaryota; kingdom Viridiplantae; phylum Streptophyta; class Pinopsida; order Pinales; family Pinaceae; genus Pinus; species Pinus albicaulis. The sequence goes on from CM076569.1 coordinate 150,097,590, forward strand.
ATAAGGTGGAAGGTTTCCATTCCTTCCTTGTCGCCCTCCTTGCACATGCATATGCTCAAAAGGAAATGGAAGTTCTTGGAATTTAGTCTCCCATGGAAGGCCATCATCTATCCAAAACCTCCTTGGTTTTTCCAAAGTATGCATGTGTGACCACCATCTCTCATCATGTATGGAAGAGGATCCTCCAAACAAGTTTGTCTTCTGATTCAAGGATTGCCTTCCTTGCTTCATGATGGTGTCATCCTTCATTCTTGCAGCTTCTTTTCTCAACACAGTATGAGATGAGAGAATGGATAATGATGTTAAGGGAAAAATAATTTCCCTCTCCTTGTACCTTCCCCATAATCTCAGCATTGTAGTATGGTCTTCTAGTGCTCCCTCCCTCCTGGATCCATGAAAGGAGCATCAATGAATGAAACATCCTTCACCAAGTCTAAATCAGGTGGTCTTCCTGGTGGTATACCACAATATAATGATGTATCATGGCTCATTCCCATATGAATAACAGATGGGAACATTTTAAGATTACTTCCACTACGCAATTCCATCTCTGATTTTTGTGTGGAATCCTCATGATGATGGGGCATCACTCTTATAGATGTAAGAGTGATTTTGAGTGGAGCAACTTCCCCATATTCTTCTTCATGTAATAGAGGATCACCTCCCATCATATTAGTGTTATGATCCTTCATCTTCTATACTTCACCCACCTTCTGCAAGATCTCACAGTCTAAGGTGCTCCCTTTAGATGCAGTTAACTCATGAACACCCATCATCTCCTTGGTGTCAAAAGTCTTGATCACAAAGGACCGATCTATCATAGTGTGTGTTCCCAAAACTAGATGCAATGTTGGAACACATTCCTTCCCTTGTTTTGTCTTATTTTCTATCATCATAGACACATTCTGCTAATCTTCTTCATGTATAAGATCCTTGGGGCCCTCTTGCAAAGATACAAGAGCCCTCTTGGTGGAAGCAATGGCTTCATCTCCATCTCCCAATAAAAATGGATCTCCTCCTGTTATCACAGCGCTAGAAGAACCTTTCAGCTCTTCTTCTTTCTTCTCCTCATCAATGGAGTATGCCTCAACAATAAGATATATTTTATCTTGATCTCTATTTGAAAAAGGAACACTCATGTCTTCTTCTTGAGAAGAATTTTCTTGGTAAAGTGGGGACTTTTCCCTTGGCAAATCATGTAGCAAATCTTTAACCCCTTCAACAATGTTCTGAAATGGAGTTATCTTCATGGATATTTCCATCTCATGCAAAGGTTATGATTTATTAGGCTTAGTTTTTTTACCCAAAGAAATTTCAGATGGCATAGAATCAAATCTTTTCACTAACCTCCTAGTGAACTTTGCATAAGTAGAGATGTTTACATTTTTCAATGAGGAAGACTCAAATAACCACCAGGCATAAGCCTTAGCTTGGAGGTGCAGCGCTGCTACTTTTATGGCTTCTTATTCTGAAACTTGATGCAACTGGAAATATGTGTCAATATTCTTTACCCAAGACTTGGCTGAGCTCTCAAGTGATCCATCAAATGTAGGTAGAAAATTCCTACCCAAAGTGGGTTGCATGCACCCTCTTCTTCTCTTGTATATGCTAGATTTTCTTTCTTCTTTGAGTTGACAAAACTATGGGAAGCTTATATGCTCTTTGACTCTTCTAGACTGAGATTCATATTCTTGGAGATAGTCACCAAGAGTGTCCTCTTTTGGTGTCTCTCCTTCTGCATCTTCTCTTGATAGGAATGTAGGCATGCTGCAACGTTGCAAATCTGATTGTGTGGCTGGATGCTCACACACAAGGTATGAAGAACTGGGGCTTCCTTCATGTGAAAATCTCTCCAAAGGATCTACATGTCTTTCTTTCCTCATTCCCCTGATTTCATTCTTAAGCTCATGCAAAGTTTGGAATAGATTTTTTAAAAACTCTTTCCCTTTAATTCTTCCAAATAAAGGGGTTTTACCCTTTTCTTCTGTGTTTTCAGTGTAATCATACTTATTTTGTCTTCTTCTTATATTCTTCTTCTCTCTGTCATTAATATGCTCCCCTTCTGTTGAAGGCATATTGGCTTCTTACGAAAGCACAGGCTGTGCCAATATTATGCTCTGATACCACTGTAATATCCCAAATTGGGACAGTCAGCAATGCATGTCTGAAAAACGAATTTTTCAAAAATGGATGCTACATAAATCCAAATCAACCCTTGGATCCCTTATATCTAACAATCTAAGTCCTAAATCAAAGAGGAGATCAGAAACAAATCAAACTAGGTGAGGTAAACAGACCTCCCACACCTAGTATGGCTTGAAAAATGCCCAAAGAAGGGACTGCAGCAACACAAAATAATACTGCTCAGAAAATAATGTAGTTTAGCTTTTCCGAAGTAGGAGGCCAATATGGAGGCTCAAAATTCAGTTATACAATATTAAATCAGATTTATAATGTGGCCCATACAGTTTACAAGAGAAAATAGAAGACTTATACATAAAGAAATCCTCACAAAGAGGTGCTACAACACATATATTGACTGCAAAGGCTTGACAACATTATTTTATAGAGTGTACTATAGCATTAGATTACAAATTAGATATAGAACAAAATAATTCATGAACATTCATACCTATGACAGATCCATACACTATAATCTCTACTTTACATTCCCCTTGGGGATTTCAGAAAATCATGAAGCACATGGAGTAGATCTGAGATTCTATGCAGCAGATCTGCAGATATATTCAAAATTTCTGAAGCATATCTAGGAGTATTCAGATTAGATTTGAATATGACATGGAATAGAACATAAATCCATGGATCACCACTGTGAAGGGCAGATCCCCAACACCAGAGATCACTCCTCAAACTTTGCCAAAACACCCTGCAACTTTCCTCTTTGCAGATAATGCAGTATTGGAAGAGGGAATACATTGTAGGCTTGAAGAATAGTTTTTCCTGATGCCAAGATGTAGATCTAAAGCTCCAATGATCTAGAACACTCTTGCCAATGGGATAGAAGCCGTTCCCACTGAAAAGGGGCACTAGATTGGCCTAGATCTGAATAGATCTAACCTCCACTTGTTGCAGCTTAAAAAGAAAACCAAACCCTCAACAGGATCTGCATTGTAGTTGGAAGAATATCTTAGCCAAATGCCTGATAGTGGACAAGAAATGAAATACTCTTCTAAGAGCCTCTCAAGGAAAGAGAAGGATTCCTAAACAGGAGATCCTTGTGCTAAACAACACTATTCTCTGCTAAACAGCCAAGAGAATGAGAAATGTCTAAACAGACAAATTCTTAAAAATAATATGTTCAACAAAAACCCTTCTCTTGATGTCCTCCTCTTCCTTTTATAAGATAGAAATCTTGCCAAACCCTAAACCATCTCAACAATTTAGCTCTATTCACATGTGTAGCCTCCAATTAAAACTGCGTTGTGCATCTAGGAGGTTCATTGCATCTGGATAGCATTGTTGATTTGGTCTTGTTAACCTAGTCAAATGTCTTAATCCCTTTCACACATAAGGGTTTTTTATTAAGGTAGCCCAGATATAGCCTTGTTCACATGGGGCATTGATTTATTTTTCTATTTTAGGAGTTTTTATGTTCCTCCTTTATACATTTATTCATGAACAGAAAAGTAAATCAAAATTTAATATTCCAATTAGCTTGAGGCTAATTGGGAATATTACATAGGGGGTCTAGAGAGCAATTAAGAATCTCTTAAATGTCCTAGCAGAAGAAAACATTAAGGTAGTGAACAATAAACAAAACTAAGGTGCTTTCAGAAGGCATTTCTTAGTCTAAATATTTTATTCTACTGCAACATAGAAAGGTGGAAACATAATGAAATAGGAAATAACAATAACAGATTAGAAGCACTTCACCAACAACCAAGCTCAGGGATCCAGTGATCTAGCCTCCTCCATCAACAAACAAATCAGGGCATCCACAAGTTCCAAGACATCAATTTCTTTTCAACTTCCAAGAGATTATGTATTACTTCAAAGAGTCATCAAATGCCAACAAGATAATGAGTTTAGATGCACTATTTATGCTACAAATGAGGAGGTGAAGCTAAGCTAGGGTTTGAGGGTCATTTATTATAGAGTTAATGAATTCCTAACCTTGAAGACGATGCAAGGATCAAGGCAAGAATATCTGTAGATATTTCTCTAAATAATAAATTCTATCTTAGCTCCTAAGGAAAAATAGGTGAAATGTTTAACTTTAAGGCCTATTCATAACTTTTACAATAATTGTCTGGCAGATATAAATATCTCTGACTTAGCTCAATAACTGCCTAATGCTTTATTGAAGGAAACAAAACACTAGGGAGCAAAAATATCTTTGGAGAAGAGTAACTGCCACAGGCTGAGTCATTCGAATATGTTTTGGTTAAATCTATCCTTTGTTTTATCTTTAATCTCTGTCTTTAGGCCTTAAACTCTGTCTTTTATGCTCTAACTGTCTGGTTTTATCACTTTTTCTTTAATCTGTTTGTGATCTGTTCTGTTCTTTTAATCATTTTTTATTTATCTTTATCATCTTTTGCCTTTATCCTTTCACCTTTGACTTCTGCTTAGTTGGCTAACCTTTTTGTTTTGGCCTTTTATTAGGATTAGCCCTCTAATATTTCTACTTTCTTCCTTTCAGTGTTTCTCCGACTGTTTGTTTTTCTATGTGCAGGGGAGGTTGTCTTCATAGTTGGAGGGTTCCTTTTGATCCATCGATGATCATATTTCATCAATGATCGATCTTGATGCAGGGCCTATGGTCCCTTTAACTTTGAATGAAACCACTGGATCTTCACCCATTGTTTAATTCAATCCTTTTTGGACTATGGGAGGGCACGGTGGAACTTTCTGCCATTACACCTGCACAAGACATAAACCATTTATTAAAAATGCCTACGGGGAGGGTTTTACTGCTTTTTTCAGGGTTTTGGACTGTCGAAAGGAATTTTCAGAGGAGGAGAGGGTGCAAGGGGAAAGGTTCCAGAGGTGGAACCAAGAGGAAGTTCAAACGGAGGTGGGAGGTTTTGAATTTTTGCGTGGAGGAAAAAAGCAGTTTCGAAAACCGGGAATGGTTTTATTGTGCAGAGAATGGGTGGTAAATGTTTTTTAGGAGAGGGTGTACAATACCATTAGCCGATTTCCGCGTGGCAGGGAAAAACCGCCCATTTCACACGGGTCTCAAAACTTTAAACTTGGCACCATTTAAAATGTGATATGTCGTGAAGGCCGTCGGATCTCGATTGGCAGAGATCAACAGTGATCGCATGTCAGAGGAGAGGTGGGTAGGTTTCGAGAGTGGAGCCCAGGGACAGGTGGCGTAATCTGAATGGATGCGGGGTATAGTGGAAGGCGGGGCCCAAGGCTTAAATAAATAAAGGGCAAATGCAGCCTATTCTAAGGTTTGATGGGGGGATTTATATTAACAAGGAGGGGAGCGATAGCTGTTGGATCAGGGTCCAGGGCTTGGATCAACAGTGCGGAGTGGTCGAACTAGAGTGCAAAGGATTCATGGAGAGTGGGGCTTATGGGACGATGGGGTTTGGGTCACGTAGGTGTTAGGGAGCATAGGGCTAGAGTGGAGGGGGCTAAAAACCTTTAAGGGTCGGGTTTAATATATAAAACAAGGTTTTATAATATTTAATGAGATGTGTTGTTTTATATGGTTTATAGAGGGGTGCTGGATAGAGGGAGGAGGGGCCCATTGTTTTGATATTTCGAAGGTTTGGGGACTTTATTATAAGGTTCGAGGGTGTATGAAATAAAAAGGGCGAAGGTATAATTCATACGGGGGAAGCGGTTTAGGATAGCGAAGGTCGAGGTTTTATGAGGGTAAAAGGGGGCTGGGGCTAAGAGAAAAAGGGCTTGAGGCGTATATCTTTATAAGAGGGTGGGTTTTACATAAAACAGGGTTTTATGTATAACTTTAAAGGACCCGGTAGGCTAAAACTTAGCTTTAAACAATGTAAAAAGCGAGTTTTTACATTGTTTAATATGTCAGAGGAAAAATGATGAATGAAGGGGTTTTTATGACGGTTTTGAGGAAAGGAAGAAATTGGTTTTTCAGAGGAAAAAGGGCATGAATGACAGTGAGGGTGAGGTGGTGAAATGAGGAAAACAGTCCAAATAATGAATTCCTTCTTTGTAGTAGTGGGGTAAACCTTTAGAAGACAAAGAGGGGGAAATCCAGTGAAACATTTTTACTTAGGATAATGAAGGCAGTGAGATTTCTAAAACTCACAATATTTCTCAAATTTTGTTTTTATAAATCTCAGATCATAACTTAGTCATATTTTGATATAAGAAAAAATTACTAATGACTAACATATGCATTGATCTTCACTATTATTTCCATGTTTATGTCTTATATTTTTTCTTTCCCCATTTGGGAATATTACAATAAATTACCACAAACTTATTTTTTCCCCTACAAAGGTTATATCCATAGCCCTCTGGAAAGTAGCACCAACATTCATTAATCCAAAAGGCATATTTTCATACATGAAAGTCCACCATGGGGTTGTGAATGTTGTTTTCTTTTGATCTTTTGGATGCACTGAAATCTGCTTGTAGCCTAAAAAGGCATCAAGAATTGATAATCTGGAAGATCTTGTTACTCTTTGTAAATTGTGATCAATCCTTGGGAGAGGATAATTGTCCTTTAATGATGCTTTGTTCAAATTCTGAAAGTCAATACATAACCAAATATCCCCATTATTCTTCCTCACAAGCACCAAATTAGCCACCCAATCAGAATATCTAAGAGGGACAATTATCTTTGCTTGTAATAACTTTTTGACTTCCTTCTCAATTTATGGCAACAATAAAGGTTTATTTGCCTCAATTTATGCTCATATGGCTTAACCCTTGGTTTTAAAGGAATTTTATGTGAAATAATGTTGGTATCATAAGTTTTCAGGTCTTCATCTAACCATGCAAACACATCAACATATTTTTTGAAAATATCTACATACCTCTGCTTATATTATTTTGGAATGTCCTTTGCAAACCTCACCAACTTTGGTTTTTGTTCTGTTCCAAGGTTGCAGTCTTCAATATCATCTTCCAAATCTGTTTTCCTTGCATTAACAACAACATCATTTGTATTGAACAACCTTTCCAAGGGTACCAAACCTTTAGGGATCGCATTGTTTTTCAGCTGTTATTTTATGACCTCCCACATAGTTCTTCAAAGGAAACTAACTATTTGTTTCTTATTCTTGAACTTCTTCAATTTCATCCTCCTAATCGATCTCTAGATTTGAAAATTCACCTACCATTTCAAGAAATATTTTATTTTTCTCTTCATCTTCAAAAACCTGCCAGTACTTTATATTATCTAGAATGGAAGGTCTACTCCTAATTTCAACTTCATATCTGAGCTTGAGATTTAATGGAGGCTTGAAATTACTAGTTGCAACTTCCAATGAGTTAGCTAACTTGTTACCTTCCCTTGGTAAAAATTGTATATTAAAAGTATAAAATAAATTATCCACTAAATCCTACACTTCATTTTTGTAGGCTTTAAGCCTTGGATGTTTGGCTTGGCATTGATTCTTGACTTTAACAATCAATTTGGCATCCCAAAGAATAGAAATACATTGTATTCCTATGTTTTTAGCAGCTTTTAAACCAAGAACCAAAGCCTCATATTCAGTAATATTGTTTGTGGAGTCAAATTCTAATTCATACGAGAATGGAATAATATGACCTTTAGGGGAAAGCAGAAGAACCCTAGATCAATTCTCTTCTTTTGAATATGAACCATCAAAATAAAGCTTCCAAACTCCACTGACTACTTTTCTTTTAATTTTTGAAGGAACCTTCACTTATGTATCTTCGGCAATTTCCTAATACTCTTGCAACATGAAACAAGAAAAATCATCATTTTCATGAATGTAAATAGGATAATTACTTGAACCCTCCTTGGTAATGGTATTCACAAATCTGGTCTCCTGATATAACCTCCTTTCTTCCCCACCAAAAACTGGAATAATAGCATATGTAAAATCTAATTTTATTACTCCTCCCAACTTGGCTCCACGGGATCTAGAAAGCAACATTCCAAATCAAGCTGGAATATTTGCAACAACCACATCCATTACAATGCTTCTGGATGGAATATAAGCCAATGAAACCACCAAATATTTAATAATCCCCACACATTTGACCCTTTTTAATCAAAATAATAGAGGTCTTTATATGGTTTTGTAATTTTCAAATTAAGCTACTTCATAACTGAGAGTGGCATTAAATTATGACAGGCCCTGAATCTAACATACAGTTATGAAGAATGAAATTTTGCATGAGAAGATAAATATAAAAAGCAGGTGTAGAAGAATCTTTTTCTTCCACATGAGGGCCAAATGTCGGGCCATTGGCCTTTCTTCCTACAAATTAACTGCATCAGTTGAGTTATTATCTTTAGAAAACTTTATAAAATCAGAAACTTGCTTTTTGTAATCAGGCGTCTTCACTAATTCAGCCAATGGAATTGGAATTTTTATTTTCTCTAATTATTTTAATAGATTAAAATAATGAACCTCCTTCACAACTTTCAATTGTTCCTCTTCATTTGACTTATGTTTTGGTACATTTTGTGAGATGACAACAGGCTGCTAGAATGATGTGCAACACCCATGTGTCTCGTTGGCCCTTTGAACTTTCTCCTTGTTTAACTATAGGTGTTATATATTGGAGCATATGCTGAGGAATCAAAACCCTCATCTAAAATATAAATATCATAAATAGGAACACCAGAAAAATATAAAAAGTATGACCTTCAAGGGTTTTTCTGCAACTGAATGAGCTCTTCTCTTTCATCACAAAATATTGCATAAATTGTCACCTTAAAAATCCCGAAAAAGAAAACTATGAAGTGAAGACCACATGTGAAAATATACATCCAACTACTAAGACTTGTCAACCTCAAGAATCAGCTTCAAACTTTATAAATCCTAGGTAAAAATTTTCTAATTCATTCCCCAACAATAGTCCCAAAAGATGTTGTAATTCTCAAGAGATAGTTCCTGTTGTGGGGAACCCTTGCCCGAAACCTATTGAGATTAATAAAAAATTTAGAAATGGTGGTCGGATGGACAGACCATGAATCGTGTAATTAATTGACTAATTCAAGAAACTGAGTCTTTGAACCAAAATGGCTAGAAACTATGGGTGTTACAAAGCATTAAATTAAAGATGCATAGCAGAAAATGAAGGAGGCAGAGCTTTTGCATAGGCAGTTAAGAATTTGTGCTTCAACTCTATAGAGAGAATGGTGTATGGAGAAGGAAAATATGAATGGGTTTTTAGAACGTGGAGTGCTCATTAAGGACTTAGAACTTAAAAAACATGAGTACAAAAGTAAATTCATGAGCTTCAATTGGAACATCCTACAGCATCACACATCATTCCAAAGAGGGGAAACAAACATGGAATCACAAAGATTAAAAAAAAAAATTCTTGTAACATACTCGTTGTCGGAATCAAAATGAATTCTATTACTGAGTTCATGATATACTTCTTCATTACAAAATAATAATGACTCTTGTACTCTCCCCTTCTGAACCCCTCGATAGCCACAAAGGACACATACAATATTGCTCAATTTTTCTTTGCTTGCACGACATGTCCAGCCACTCTTAGGTATCCTAGACACCCCATAACAAGCTTGATGAACCTTGATTAAACAATGTCTGCATTGTACTATGTGATTGATACCTTCCTCTTTTGAGTCTCTACAAACACAACATGGAACATATGCCTCAAAGTTTGAGCCAAGATGTGCATTTTCAATTCTAGACCTTTTTCGTGGAGGATTATTATCCAGTTTTCCTACAAAAATGTGGTCATTGCTTCTCTTATTTATTTTGTCAATTTTGCAACCTGATTTCACAGCAAGTCTTATATCGCTTATTTCTGACCATTTATCTAAATTTTCCCTAGATTTGTTAGCGTTATTTAGTGATTAGGTGCTCAAAATTATGCTTAAAAATGAAAGTAGTGAGAATAGTATGGAACCTAAATAACTGCATATATCTTGTTGTTATGAATCTAGCACAACTCGTTTCGCAAAAAATCGATATTGTATGCTCCTAGAAACGCGTTATGTCTGTTTTGTCAAACAGGAAAATGTTTTTGAAAAAAAAATACAGGACAGCCTAGTCAGCAGTCCGTACATTGGAATGAACCCCATTTTGTCGCAAAGGTAGTCTTGCTCCAGTATTTAGGCATGATCCTTATCTGATGATATCTTGAAAATCCATCAATAAATGAATAGGCTTCATGCCCTCCTACATTGTCCAAAACCTCATCTGAGAATGGGGTCGGAAAAGGATCATGCACACATGCATCATTCAATTTGTGAAATTCAAAATAGATCTGTATTTCACCTTTTGTCTTCTTATAGTGGACTACCATGGGACGCACCTAATTTGATTCCACTACTGGCTCAATAATTCCTACAGCAACCATCTTTTTTGGTTCTTCCTTGACCTTTTTCTTATACTTTTCATTCAATTTGTAAGGGCATTGCTTGATAGGCCTAGCATCTAGTTTCAAGGTGATTTTCATCACACTAAGATCTCCAATAATCCCTTTTAGCTCAGAAAATTAGTAGGGAAAAACTCTTGATACTCAGTGAGAAGCTCTACAATTTTACCACAGTATCTTCATCCCAATAATCCCATATCTTGGAAAACTTAGGTTGCTCTTCTATCCCAATATTAACTTGCCTAGTTTTAAAAAGTTCAGTAACATCTGGCAATGCAATCTCATGTCCAGCAACTACGCGCTAACCCTCGGATTCAGAAATGTTAATGTTTCTTAGATCCTCCTTGTCGTCTTCAGTAGTCACATTTCAACACTCAACTACATCCTTCATCTGTGCATTCCATTCTGGTGAAGCCCATACCACCGAATCCTTTGGCATATCAAAGATAACATCTCAAATCTCCTTTAATTCCTCATCAACGCTCTGGAACCCACTTTTAAAGTTGAAATTAAAAATGAAGCTTTCTTTCAGCGCAAGATATTCAGCAATACCATGTCACAGCTCAGTCTCCAAGTACCAATCATGGGTACCATGTCTAATGTATGGATGAATATGTGAACCCATTCTAGTTGCGACTCTTCTCCCAAAACAATAGCCTAACTAGCTAAATGAATGTGTGGATCCTCTAAGCCTGAATATGTTCCTTTCATTCGGCCATTCGGGCTACCGAAGTGCAATCGTAGCATTCAATGACATTCCTTCCAAGTAGCAATATTTTCTTTGTGAGTTCCCCACCAACACGTTGGGGTTGAGCGCAGAGCCAGATCAAGTGCGTGGAACCGATGTTCCTTCGGAACATCCCTTTCAATTGCATCTAAATTAGATTGACATCTCCTATACCGTCACAATGGGGAAATTCATGTACCTCAGAGGAAATAGATCGCATATATTTGGTTACCCAATTACAACATAGTGTGGATACTTTCTGTAAGTGGTTCTTCTAGTTTTCCAATTCTCCATCTCAGTCTGATAAGCATGAAACTATCCTTCTCCCAACTAAGCCAACCATCTGTCGTGGGGTTAATCCAATCTTCATCCCTCGCGGTAAATTTGTATACATGATCAATATCTTCGTTGGCATATTCATCACGCACCAGCTCTATGTACATATCTCCTTCTGCAGGGTCCAGAGGGACTTGTTAAGGCCCCTATAATCGGTGCAACAACATCGGGGAAAACCACCCAGTCGCGGACTTAAAAATCAGCTCTTTTTAATTTGGAATGGTGGCTTCGACTCGATTTGTGGGACCATTTTCCCAATTTGATATAGTTGGGGTGAATGGGTGATATTATATCTAAGTGGAGCTTGATAGGTGCAAATATAGGCAAGCTTGCAATAAACAATAAATCTATCTATTTATGTATCCTGGGATGAAATATATTCTCTATGAGAACTACAAAATAATATTTCAGTGGATGCAAATAAAGATCATACATTCACTTAGAGATACAAAAACGTTTGAGATAATTGATTTAATTAAAAATTTAATTAAATCAATTTAATAAAGCTTATATCGCAACTTTTAAAAATGCATGTATTCCATATATATAAATGATAACAGCATAACAGGTTCAGAAGTGAATTAATGTCAAATTTAATTCAAACAAATATATAAGACAAAACATCATAAGATAAATAAACTATTCCTCATTTGAAACTCAAATATAACACATAAGACATAAGATAAAAGTACCATATATATGTTTACTCTGCTCATCTGAGAAATAATACTTGGTCCAGCCTTTTCTAGTCAGAAAACTTTAAGAGTACAGAAGTGCAACATCAGTAAAGTCTTATTTTCAAAATTTCAGGACCCCTTCTTAAAAGACATGAAGGGGTTTAAATATAAAAAATAATAATTCTTAAAATAGACATTACAATAAAAACTGAGGTTTCAAACAACCTTCCTTAAAGAAAGTAAAAGTAAAACAAAAATAGAAATTAAAGGGATGATTTTTTGGAGAACCGTCATGTTGTCCCCTCTTCCATTTTTTCTTTGAGTTGAAGGATATTAAGAATAGGCTTAACCTCTGGAGGTTGGCCTGGCCTAATGCGTAGGTGTCTAGTGAAAACAACATCAGATAGCGAAGGTATCATGCATGAAGACGTATCTCTAAGAAAATGAAGCATAACCCATTGGTTGTGAGGCTTTACTAAATATCTCCAGTATTTTTCATAATCCAGCTTTTCAATCTTCATAATATGCTCCTCTTTTACTTTTGACACTTCCTACCACTGTCTTATTAAGTATTTTACTAAATGAAATGCACTAGGAGGACATATGTCGATAATATATGTTGCGATAAGATTCTGGCTAACAGTTTCCACATTGTTAGTGGCAATTTCCTTCGCTATGAAAATTTCTCTATCTTCATTCTTCAATTGTATATCCCAGTCTGTGAATAATACATCTTTATTTAAATCCTCAATTCTGGGTAGGTTGGCCTTTCATCCATAAACAGAATCCTACCAATTGACAAACTGGGAGACCATATCATCTATGTCATCAAAACTAATCCTCATATCAGCAATGTGATTCACAAGTGAATCACTCTGTTCACATAATTCAAGAATACTTTTTATTTTCTGACGAAATACAACCTGTTGATGTGAAAATAAACAGTTTAATTCTAAGGCTTCTTTTCTGAACTCATCAATATTTGGGTTATCTTTCATTTTCTCAATATAAAGTTGTAATTGGTGAATTAGAGTATCCTTAGAATTAATTTCACTTTGATGTTGAATTTTCAGCTAGTCCATGCTCTCCTGAAGCTGTTTAATCTGTACCTATAACTGCTGACTAGTACTTTGCTTCTCTTCTTGTAACTATAATTCAAGCTGGATGATCTTCTCATCCTTTTCTTTCATCAGTTGATGAACCTCTAATGCTTTGTCAATGGTTGCAGAAGCATAAGCTCCTGTGAACTGTGATAAGCGAGTTAGATTCTGTGAAGGATCTGACTGTGTCTTTCCAAACAATATCCATTGACATATCTTCTTGAATAAGAGTCTGGGATTGCTTTTTTCTTCTTATTTTCTTCTACTTTATAACAACTGCCTTGTGCTTAGGACTATAAAAAATTTCTAAGGGAGGAATCTCTTGAATAGTAAGAACAATCTCATAGGTTGGGAAGGTTGGGATGAATTCTATTCTTTTGGTTCTTACTAATTTTTCATAGGGCCCAGTAGTAAACGGGTCCTGACTTGTAGTAGGAGGAATTTGTACAATTTTTTGTTGGTCAATAATCATATCTATTTGTTATTCTTGGAGTTTGAGGTCAAACTCCTTCCAAACGTCCTTTAGATTGTTGGGGAAATCCATATCTATTTTTTGAACTTCAGCTGATTTATCTTGATCTGTTGTATTAAGGACTTCAGTATCCTTAATTTCTGACTCACTTTCCTTCTGAGCTATTAGTTGAGAAACATATAAAATTTTGAGTAGAATTGTTTCTAGTCTCTTATTTTTGTATTGTTGAAACTGTTGTGGTCCCTGTGTTTTGGCAGGTTTGGAAATACCAAAATACAAGACAACATCAAACCGCTTTGGGATCTCAGGATCTAGCCCTCCTGGATCTAGAGAGGGATCTCTCTATAAAGGCAAAGAAATATATATCTTTGAGGTTCAAGGTATTAGGCTAGTTATAGGGCTCAAGGTTGTTGTCTTGTTTGTTTTGTTGTTTGGTTGGGAAACATGAAAGAAGGGTTCAATGTAAGACAAATGAGTGAGCTAAGAAGGATTTTTAGGCAATGGGAAGATAATTCAAAGAAAACTCAAGTCCATTGGGCAATGGGGTCATAAAAGGGTTTACTTGCAATTCAATATACAAGGCTTTCAAATGGGCTATTCATCTAAATCAGAGGATCTCTTAAAGATTATAGTAATCGGATGAAATGATAAGGAAAATGAAGGTGAATGACAAGGAAACCTTCCAAGGTGACCACTTAGGAGCAAATCTAGGGACAGGGCATGCCTTAACCATCTATGATCAAACTCCCAATGAGGCTAACTCTTCATACAATAGAAAACATTTAAGATTTGACACAAGTTGAAGCCTAAGATCAGAGAAAGACTTTTAACCTTCTCTACTTTTGACATTCAAATTAAGGGATCTTAGAAAGGAAAACTGTTGGAAAAGGACCCTAGTGAGACAGAACTAAATCTAAATCTCCCAGTTTCCCAATTCTTTCAGTTAAAACTAGACAAGAACATCTAAGAACAGACTCTAAATTCATACATCAGCAAGCATGGATCAAACCAACTACTATAATGGTTAAATTATCTCAAATTCGTTCTTAGATTACACATTTAGCAAAAAAAGTCAAAGATAAGAAGAGAAGGGAGCATTAGGGTACTTTATAGCAGCATATCCTAAGCTAGATTATTGATTCTTATCAGAGAAATGAAATGTGATGCATAACAGGGGGAACACAATACAAATAGAACACTTCACCATTGATTTAGATCAGGATCCAATGAACATGCTTGTCATATTAAAGAGCAACACCAATCACATACATCATTTTCCAGCAGCTTGATATCAACTAGAAATCATCTCCTAGCCTATTTTACAACTATTACACACAGAACTCTATCTCAGTGAAACAGCTTACAATCCACGATTAACCAACATTTACAATGTATTTCTGAGGAGTTCTTATAGCTGAAAGAGGGGCTATAGAGGTAGATAGAACTTAAATGCATCATTTAAAATAGAGGGAGAGGTGTTCTTGCATCCCATTCTGTCTTAATATCGTCATGGCCAGCAACAACCCCCCTTCTTATTTAGCATTAGTAATAATACTAAACAAGTGGGGACCCTTAGTTTAAAAATCCAAAAAATTTATTGGTGTTTGTTTTCATTTTCAATAAAACTTACTATCATTGACTTAAAGAAATTTCTTTGGAAAATATTTAAACTAAACCTAAGTTTATGATAGATTAGAATAAAACCTTTCTTTGAATATCACATCCATCGCACGTGATCCAAAAAAACTATGCAGAAAAATATTTATCGCAAAGCGCATATCCCAAAAAATATATTAACGGATATTTTTTATATGTTATATTTTCCGATATTGCGATTTCACGATATTGCAATGTCGCGATATTACGATTTCGCGATGTTACTGATTACGATTTGCAAAAGTTACGATTTGTGATATTGCGATAATACGAAAGTTTCAATTTGCAATGATTTCGATTTGCAAAAGTTGCGATTTGAGATATTGTGATTTTGCGATATTGCAAAGCAAATCGCAGATCACACTATCGCAGATTCTTAAAAATCTCTTTATACGAAGTAAATCTTTCCGTAAATCGAGACCCGTTATGCGCCTTAATGTCAAGTTAATGAATGGATTGTAAATTATTAATGAAAAAGGATTTTGTTTTGATCGAAGGGTTATTTCATGATTAAATAATATATTTCATACGCCTTTAGCATTTAAAACTATCCCGTCACCTTTCTCATGTCATTATTCTCACTTAATTCGTAAAACTGCAGGCGCGAAGAACACTAGACTATACAAAGCAATTTTCAGAGAATTATGGGAAAGAAAGAGAAAGCTCCGAGTTCTGGAAAGAAAGAGAAAGCTCCAAGTTCTGAAAATAAAGAGATGGCTTCCTTATACGCAGACACTGCTTGCAACAAAGATGTTGGTATCACCACTTGGGAGGGTATGTTTAATTTTCTTGAAGAAGAAAACCCAAGAGTAATGGATGTTGCGGCTACTGCAGGCTCAAGTAATTCCTCCGAAGCATCTCTTACAAAGTTGGCTTGTTCGTTTTTGCACCGGATAGCAGCAAGACCTAGAATTCTTCCGTATACAGATATGGTCAAATGGGTGCTGGATAGCACCAATATCACAGACAGACAGTTCAAAACTCCAGGTCAAGAGCTCATCGAGTCGTTTACTCCAGAAGATTTGAGGCTTATGTATCATTTGCCGGAGCCTCAGGCAACTTACAACAAACAATTTATGGAGAAATTTGCCAAGGAAAATGCAAATTTGGCGGAATGCACCAAGGAATGGTCCAGAAGAGATGAACCACTGAAGAAAGATAAACACGATATGTACAGTACTGGTTCACTCACTTCTCCATATTGTTTTGCTGCCGCTATGCTATGTAGGCTTTTTGGAAAGCCTGACATTAATAAGTTTTTGCCTGAATGGCTTCCCTTATTGAATGCTGCTGTTAACGCTACCATTGTGGACTGGGCTAAAATACTGTCTGATAATTTAGCCACGGCTATTTTCAATTACCGGTCTAAACGGACTGTGTCTCAGAGGATTTATCCTCCTTTTTATCTATCTGCCTATGTTATGGATTCAATCTGCTTTGTTTCTAAGTTCCCTTTAATGGGTTGGCAATGGACAATTCATGATCCCTTGCCCATTCATGTCTATCACAAAGAGTTGTGGGAATCAAAGTTCATTCCTCATTTTTATAAAATTTTCCATGGCATAATGTTGCCTCTGTACAGAGTGTTGTATAATAAGGATGCTCCAAGGTTCTCCCCTGAAGCAGAAGTAGACATTCTCCCTGTCGCAAGATGGTTTGGAGAAGAATTGTTTACCTATGTGAGGGTTTTTGGAAGCTTTTCTTCTCCTCATGTTTTACCCTTGTATGTTCCGGATAAACTCATAGCTCGGGAAATTGCATATCAAACCTGTGGAGAGGGAGGTTTGACAAAAGAATTAAAGGATAAAAAGAAGGCCATCTGGCCACAATTTCCTGTATCCTGCGGAGCATTTTCATTATTTGATGTTGGTCATGCGTTTAAGGAAGTAAACAATATTACATGTTTACAATTGTTTAAGTTTCCGAAAAGGCTATTTGATCCATATGATGTTGCCAAGAATTTCACCACTGTTGTCAAAGTAAGAGTATTTTCTGGAGAAGAAGATCTTTTTGATGATCTGTTTCAAGAAAAAGGTTCATTTAAAGAAATTTTGCATTTAGCTCAAGCACGGTTCTCCCCAGAAGAATTTCAAGAGTTTAAAATATATAGAGAAAGAAGATTGACTACTATTCCTTTGGATAATTTGCGCTTGGAACCCGCAAGGGAACCAACTCCTAGTGTCAGTCTCAGTGGCAGCTCAGATTCAGAGAGGTCTAAGTCAAAGTCTGACAAAGAAATTTCTAAACATTCTAAAAAATCTGATCAGGATAAAAGTGAAGGTTCAGTGAAGGATACAACTCAATCAAAAGAGCTCTCTCAACAACGTACCTCCAACTACCTTACGCTGAATCTTCCACCTCTTTGTTGGAAATAGGCCAGAGGTTGTCCTTGATGGCAACCTAATAATGAAGATGTAGACATGCGACCGTTGACATGTGTTGTCCTTGATGGCAAACCACCCGATGAAGTTATGCTTGACTTGATGGACTTAGTAAATGATGTAAATCTGATATGATATAATGTTTGTTGACAATATAATGCTAAGTGTTTTCCTTAAAAGGCAACCCACCTGATGAAGATGATGACAACTTACTTGATGAAGTTGTGCTTGAGAGAATATGTTCCTGATGAAGAAAATATGATGTTTCTACAGTGTGTACAGAAGACTATGAAGAAAGGATTTCAGAATGTACTCAAAGTATGATGTCTCTTGGTATACGCGTATTGGCCTAAGGGAAATCGCGTATACACGCGGAAAGGAACGTGCCAAGTCGCGTATGGGCAAAAGCGCTCAAAAAGTGCAAAACCAAGGGTAACCACCATGGTATTAACCCATTGAATTGGGTAATGATCCGCCTAAATTGACCCCGTCCAAATAGTTTTGGGCTTATGGTATTGTTTTGGTCCATGGTATTGAAAAAGGGGCTCATGGTATTGACAAAGGGTAATCATATATAAGGAGAAGAAATTCATTGTGCAAATGATGGGTGGGAGTGCAAGATGTCTGAGCTTGAATGAATACTTCTCTCTGAAGTATATCTGAATGGAAAGGGTTACACTTGAATGATAAATCTGATTGTATGATGCACCAATGATGAAGAAGGGGATCTAGATCTGAATTGCTCTTGTATTTGTTAGATCTGATTAGGGAAGGCTTAGATCCGTGATGAGGCGAGCATCAAGGCGAACATCTGTCTGAAGAAAAAGGGTAGATCTGAAATGAATATCTGATCTGATGAAGTATGCTGCTCTGTAATGATTGAAGATCTATACGCTACTTCGCCGCGGAGGAAGCGCGTATATACGCAGCTTCAGCGAAGAGAAAGCGCGTATGCGCAATAAAGTATACACTGAGGTATACGCTGGTTTGTGTGGACGGAAGCGCGTATAAACGCGACATCAGTGAAGTAAAAGCGCGTATGCATACTAGGGTTTGGTGAAGCAAGGGGTATGAAATATCTGATCTGTTCTGCTGTGTTTCTGCTATCTGATCTGTGTTGATATGAATCTGTTGATGATGTATGGTTGTGCTTAAAAGTATGGAAAGGGTTCGGTCTGGAAATATGATGAATTGTGGCCTGTAAGTTGTGTTCTATTAAAGTGGTTGGACCCATGTGAAAATTCGATGAAACGTGGTCCAAGATGGTGTCAAGGGTTGCAGCCTTTCAAATGGGGTTGTAGCTCCTCCGTGAGGTTGGTAAACGATCGTGGGTAGTAGCGTCTCTTCCAGTAGGCCGTGAAACGAGATCAAATGGGGTAGTAGCCTTCCAGGAGAGGTCGGTAAACGAGTCAAAATGTAGCTCCTTCCGTGAGAGGTCGGTAAACGAGCGCAGGTTACTTGCTAATGTCAAGTCAGGAAAGACATATGTTGTAAGATGTTTTCTCTATAATAAAATATTAGTCGAGCAACCCAGCGTGTTTTTCTCCCCGATTTGGGTCACACCTAAAAATCAAATTGCAAGATGCTTTGTGTGATGGTTTATTCTGTTCTTACTGCACCTGTTTACTGCTTATTGAATATCTGAAGAATACATGATGGAATGATTTAAGTGAAGATTTAATGACATATCTAAATCTCTGTGGAAGATTTAATGACTTATCTAAATCTTTGTGTATACGCTAGTTTAATAAAGGGGATCCGCGTATATACGCACGTCTGGTTCAGGAAAGTAGCGTATGCCTTTTAGAAGAAGGAAAAAGTGAAAGTTTTGATTATGCAGTAAATACTGATTCACCCCCCCCCTCTCAGTATTTTTCCCAACAATTGGTATCGGAGCAGGTCCTTGTGCAGAAGCTTGATCGCTTAAAGGAGATCCTTCGCAATGGGAAGTCAAGAAGGAGTAATGTCTATAAAGCCACCTCTATTCAATGGAAGCAATCTGATCTTCTGGAAGGTACGTACAAAAGCTTATCTGCAAAGTCTTGGTGCGGATGTATGGGCAATCGTGGAAGAAGGTTATCAATACCCGGCAAGTATTCCTACCGATGCAGCAGAAAGGAAGAAGTATGAAACCAATGCCAAAGTAGTGAATGTCTTATTGGGAAGCATGTCTGAATCAGAATTTGCTAAAGTGATGCAGCTACATTCAGCAAAAGAAATATGGGACAAAATCATTCTAAGCTATGAAGGAGACACAAAGGTAAAAAGTGCAAAACTCCAAACTCTTAGAATTGAATATAAAAATTTGAAGATGCATAGTGATGAGAATGTTGCCAGTTTCTTTCTTCGTCTGGATGATATTGTAAATCGGATGAAAAATTTGGGTGAAACCATAACTGATACTACTCTGGTGGAAAAGGTCTTAAGATCTTTGACTTCAAAATTTGACTCTAAAGTTTCAGCTATTGAAGAAAGGCAAGATTTGCAAACTCTTACTATTGTTCAATTACATGGTACTCTGACTGCTTTTGAAATGAGACAAGGAGGCCCTTCTCAAGTAAGAGAAGCTACTTTTAAGGCATCTACAAAAGGAAAGGAAAAGGAAGTTGTCAAAGAATCCAGCTATATATCCGATGAAGAAGAAGCAAATTTCGTGAGAAAGCTCCAACTAGGTACTGGAAGATTCAAAGGTAAGCTTCCCTTCAAATGTTTTGAGTGTGGTAAAGTTGGTCACTATGCTGCAAAATGTCCTTATAAAAGAAAAGAAGTAGTAAGAAGGAATAAGAACCGATCTAGCTCTAAGAAAAGTTACTATGTTGATGAAGATAGTGATGAGTCATCTAATAGTGAGGAAGAATGTGAAGAAGATCTTAGACTTCTCATGGCTTTTGAACAAAAGGAAGAAAAGGATACTTTTATGGATGCTCTAGAGGAGAATGATTTTCTTGAAGAAAATAATCAACTCAAACTACGCTTAGAAGAACAAAAGATAATCAGAGAGACCATTGAAAAGCAGCTTGAAGAAGCAAAGAAACATATTGAAAAACTAGAATGTGAAGTGGTAAGTCGAAGAAAAGAAGTTGAGAAAGCAAAAACCTTGAATCTTAGATTTGCTAAAGGATCTGAAACCTTAGATGAGATCATCAAGGTACAACGTTCTCCTCTTATAAAGACAGGTCTTGGATATACCGGAGAATCTTCTCAAACTTCAGCACCCAACTATCTAAAAGCAGTTACAGGTGGTTTACATCATTCGGCCACTCAGCAAGAGAATAAAGGATTTCTACAGGGAAAGCAGGACCATCTCAATTCAAGGAACACTAACAGGGATAGCTTTCAAAGACACTACAACCAACGGGTAAATTCAAATAGAAGATTCCATGATCGCAGAAATTTCTACTTCAATGGGCAATGTTTCACGTGTCACAATTTTGGTCATAAAGCTATTCAATGTGTTGCATATAAAACCATCATGAAAAGAGAAGCAAGAAAGAAAAGGTTGGATACTGAACCAAAGAAGAATACCTATAACAATTTTTCTCCTCTTCAAAGTGAAGTTGAATGTACTTATTGCAATAACTTTGGCCATGAAGAATCTGAATGCAGGAACAAGAGCCAGCCTAAAGAACATGTTCCCTCAAGCTCTAAAGTGTGGAAGAAGAAATAACCGTCGGTTGAAAATTGTGGGATAGCATTATTTGCAGAAGGTGAAGAAAATCAATGGTACATTGATAGTGGGTGCTCAAGACACATGACAGGTGACAAAAGCAAACTTCATACTTATAATGCTCTAGAAAAGGAAAAGAAAGTTACTTTTGGAAATGATACTCCTGCTGTGATTAAAGGAAAAGGGTCAGTATTTCTAAAAGAAAAAGTGAAGGCTAAAGATGTCATGTATGTGGATGGATTAAGGCATAACATGTTAAGTGTTAGTCAAATGTGTGATCAAGGAGCAGAAGTGGTCTTCGGTTCCAAAGAATGTGTGGTTCGTGATCTTGACACAGGTAAAATCATTATAAAAGGAAAAAGAAATCCAAGCAACCTGTATATTCTAAATGGCATAGATCAATGTTACTTGAGCAAGTCCTCAGAAAATTGGCTGTGGCATAGAAGGCTGGGACATCTGAGTTTCTCTCAAATCAACAAAGCTAGCGGACTTCAAGCTGTTCGTGATCTTCCCAAGGTCAATCTTCCAGAAAGTACCATATGCAAATCTTGTCAATTTGGTAAGCAAACCAGAGTACGATTTAATGCCAAAGAAGGATCATCAAGTAAGCCTCTTGAACTCATTCATACTGATATATGTGGACCTAAGAGAAAAAAGTCATTACGTGGGGAAGAATACTATATCTTATTTATTGATGACTACTCTAGAATGTGTTGGATCGGGTTCATTAAACACAAAGATCAAGCACTTGAAAAATTTCAGAACTTCAAAGCTTTGGCAGAAAATGAATCGGATCTAAAAATCAAGTGTCTTAGATCTGATCGAGGAGGAGAATATTCATCAAATGAATTCTTTGAATTTTGTGAACAACATGGCATTAAACGACAGTTCTCTGTAGCAGGCACTCCACAACAAAATGGTGTAGCAGAAAGAATGAATAGAACGATTGTTCAAATGGCTAGAGCTATGCTTACTGATTCTAATGTTCCTGACATGTTCTGGAGTGAAGCAGCACATACAGCAGTTAACATTCTCAATAAAGCTCATGTTCGGGTAAATAGTGACAAAACTCCATATGAACTCTGGTATGGCAATTCTCCCATTGTGAAGCATTTTAAGGTTTTTGGAAGTAAATGCTTTATCAAAAATAATGATGAAAAACTTGGCAAGTTTGAACCTAGATCAGATGAAGGGATATTTCTTGGTTACTCTTCGTCGAGCAAAGCTTTCACATGTTACAATAAAAGGCTTCGAAAGGTTGTTGAATGTATTGATGTTGTTATTGATGAGTCTCCTGCAGCTCCTAAAGAAGAAAATCAAACCGCAAATGAAGATGATGGCGACATATGGCCTTCTACATCAGATAGCAATGATATAGACAGTGGATCCAATGAAGAACCTGAAGATGACCTATCTGGAAAAGCTCCATCCAGATATGTTCAAAAGAATCATCCTGAAACTCAAATTTTGGGTGACAAGGAATCTGGTGTACGAACAAGGAGAACTCTTATGGGATCTTCTAATCATTTGGCACTTCTATCCACAATTGAACCACATAATGTCAATGAAGCTAGCAAATATGAATGTTGGAGGCAAGCCATGGATGAAGAACTTGTTCAAATTGAGAAGAATGACACTTGGGATTTGGTTCCAAGGCCTCATGATAAAAATGTCATTGGAACTAAATGGATTTTCAAGAACAAGTTAAATGAGAATGGGGATGGTGTAAGAAACAAAGCTAGACTGGTTTGTAAAGGGTATACTCAACAAGAAGGTATAGACTTTGAAGAAACTTTTGCTCCTGTAGCTAGACTTGAAGCCATCAGAATGTTCCTTGCTTTTTCAAGTTATCAACAAATCAAAGTTTATCAAATGGATGCCAAATCTGCTTTTCTTAATGGTGATCTAGAAGAAGAAGTATATATAGAACAACCAGAAGGATTCATTTTGGGAAATGATGCAAATCTTGTTTGTAGACTTAAAAAGGCTCTATATGGTCTCAAACAAGCTCCAAGGGCTTGGTACTATCGTCTTGACAAATATCTTCATCAACAAGGATTTTTAAAGGGGTCTGCTGATAGCAACTTATACACAAAAGTTGAAAATGATAAACTATTGATTGTTGTTGTATATGTTGATGATATCATTTTTGGGAGTAACGAAGAATCTATGAGTCAGAAATTTGCTTCTGTCATGCAGCAAGAATTTGAAATGTCTTTGCTTGGGGAACTAACTTTCTTTCTTGGTTTGCAAGTGCATCAATCTACAAATGGTATATTCCTATCACAAGAAAAATATCTTAAGCAAATTCTGAAGAAGTATGGCATGGAAGAATGCAAACCTGTAAGCACTCCAATGATAACCGGATGCAATCTCAGCTCTCATGATGATTCTCCCACGGTGAATCAACCAGATTACAAATCAATGATAGGAAGTCTACTTTATCTCACTGGGACTAGACCAGACATTATGCATGCAGTTGGGATTGTTGGACGATTCCAAGCCAATCCAAAAGAGTCTCACCTTCAGGCGGTGAAAAGAATTTTCAAATATCTACAAGGAACTCAAGACTTTGGTCTATGGTATCCGAAGAATGCTGATCTTACTCTTCATGCTTACACTGATGCAGATTGGGCTGGAAGTGTTGATGATCGGAAAAGCACTAGTGGTGGTGCGTTTTACATGGGGCACCGGTTAGTATCTTGGTTCAGCAAGAAGCAAAATTCTATTGCCTTATCAACAGCTGAAGCAGAGTATGTAGCTGCCGCATCTTGTTGCACTAAACTCCTATGGATGATGCAAACCTTGCAAGATTTTCAAATCAAATGTGCAACTCCTATCTCTATTATGTGTGATAATACAAGTGCCATCAGTATCTCAAAGAATCCTGTTATGCATTCGAAAACCAAGCACATTCCCATCAAATATCATTTTCTACGTGAACAAGTGCTTGAGCAAAAAGTGAAGTTGGAGTATGTTACCTCCAAAGAACAAGCTGCTGATATCTTTACCAAACCTCTGCCCAGGGAAGTGTTCGAGTATCAAAGACAGAAGCTGGGAGTGGTCTCTGCCAGTCAAAAGAAAAATCTACATAATTTTTAGAAGATGACTTGGGATACGCGTGTTTTATGAAACACAGTCGCGTATGTACGCGAGTTAATGCACAGAAAACCGCGTATGAATGATTGCTGACAATTTTTGCTTGGTTCAGCTCTCTTCAGCACAGCTGCAGTGCTGTTTGGTATCTCTGATACTGTTTGGTATCTCTGGTGGTGTTCCAGTTCTCATAATTCTGTTTCTAATGTTTTGATGAAGATGCCTTGATGATTTGTTGGTGGAAGTTTTCGGGATGCACAAACTAAGGGGGAGCCTTAGTCATTTGGAAAGATTGCTTGGTTGCACAGATTCAGGGGGAGCATTAGCTTTGCTGAGTATAATGCAGTGTTGGCATTATGATGGTTCTGAAATATGTTCTCTTTCTTGAGGACTTTTTGATATTGGTTATGAAAAGTCATATTTGTATTTGTATGAAAAGGTCTGGGGGAGACCCATGTTGTAAAATTGTAATATTCGGTCATGTAAGGACTTGTCATTTTTGTAAACCCACTTGGTTGGGTAGCTAAGTCAAATTTGTAAACCCACTTGGTTGGGTAGTTGAGTCTCATATGTAAATCCATGTGGATGGATAATTGATGTAAGTATGAGTCCTTGGTGATAGGAAGTTCATAGAGTCCTGTACTTCATTGACAAATATGTTTGAAGATTCAGCATGAACTCAGGGGGAGTTTGGCCACTTCAGCACATATCAGATCTGCAGAATGTTTCTTCCACATGAGTAGAAAAGGAGGAGAGTGTTGGTTTTTGATCCGCCCTTTGCCCTTGATGTCAAAGGGGGAGAGTGACATGGTGTTTGAATGAAGAGAAGATAATGATGTCAAATATTTGGGAGAGTGACATGGTATCTATCTGCTGTGGTAACCAAACACCATCATGGTTGCCATCGAGTCCAAAGGGGGAGATTGTTGGAAATATGATGCAGAGTGTTGTCCTTGATGGCGACCCACGAATGAAGATGAAGACATGCGACTGTTGACATGTGTTGTCCTTGATGGCAAACCACCTGATGAAGTTATGCTTGACTTGATGGACTTAGTAAATGATGTAAATCTGATATGATATAATGTTTGTTGACAATATAATGCTAAGTGTTTTCCTTGAAAGGAAACCCACCTGATGAAGATGACGACAACTTACTTGATGAAGTTGTGCTTGAGAGAATATGTTCCTGATGAAGAAAATATGATGTTTCTACAGTGTGTACAGAAGACTATGAAGAAAGGATTTCAGAATGTACTCAAAGTCTGATGAAAAAGAGTATGTCTCTTGGTATACGCGTATTGGCCTAAGGGAAATCGCGTATACACGCGGAAAGGCACGTGCCAAGTCGCGTATGGGCAAAAGCGCTCAAAAAGTGCAAAACCAAGGGTAACCACCATGGTATTAACCCATTGAATTTGGTAATGATCCGCCTAAATTGACCCCGTCCAGATAGTTTTGGGCTTATGGTATTGTTTTGATCCATGGTATTGAAAAAGGGGCTCATGGTATTGACAAAGGGTAATCATATATAAGGAGAAGAAATTCATTGTGCAAATCATGAGAGTGGGTGCAAGATGTCTGAGCTTGAATGAATACTTCTCTCTAAAGTAGATCTGAATGAAAGGGTTACACTTGAAGATAAATCTGATTGGATGATGCACCAATGATGAAGAAAGGGATCTAGATCTGAAATGTATCTACTAGATCTGCTTATGGAAGGCTTAGATCTATGATGAGGCGAACATCTAGGCGAACATCTGTTTGAAGTGAAAGGGTAAATCTGAACTGAATATCTGATCTGAAGAAGTATCCTGCTCTATAATAATTGAAGATCTATATGCTACTTCAACGCGGAGGAAGCGCGTATATACGCAGCTTCAGCGAAGAGAAAGCGCGTATGCGCAATAAAATATACACTGAGTTATACGCTGGTTTGTATGGACGGAAGCGCGTATACACGCGACATCAGTGAAGGGAAAGCGCGTATGCAAACTAGGGCTTGCTGAAGCAAGGGGTATGAAATATCTGATCTGTTCTGCTGTGTTTCTGCTATCTGATCTGTGTTGATATGTATCTGTTGATGATGTATGTTCGTGCTTAAAAATATGGAAAGGGTTCCGTCTGGAAATATGATGAATTGCAGTCTGCAAGTTGTGTTCTATTGAAGTGGTTGGATCCAGTGTGAAAATTGATGAAACGTGGTCCAAGGTGGTGCTGAAGGTTGTAGCCTTCAGTCAGGGGGTCGTAGCTCCCTTCCAGGTGAGGCTGGTAAACGAGATCGGGGAGTCGTAGCTCCCTTCCAGGTGAGGCTGGTAAACGAGATCGGGGGGTCGTAGCTCCCTTCCAGGAGAGGCTGGTAAACGAGTCAGGGGGTTGGAGCTCCCTTCCAGGAGAGGCTGGTAAACGAGCGCAGGTGGGTGCCTGCGTGCTGGTCAAGTCTGCGCCAGCACATATGTTGTAAGATGTTTTTCTCTATAATAAAATATTGAAGGCTGAGCAACTGCAGCGGTGGTTTTCTCCCGACTTGGGTTTCCACCTAAAAATCCTGGTGTTCATGTGTGATGCTTTGTGTGATGGTTATTCTGTTCTTACTGCACATGTTTACTGCTGATTGAATATCTGATAAATAAATGATGGAATGGTTTAAGTGAAGATTTAATGACTTATCTAAATCTCTGTGTATACGCTAGTTTAATAAAGGGGATCCGCGTATATACGCACGTATGGTTCAGGAAAGTAGCGTATGCCTTTTAGAAGAAGAAAAAAGTGAAAGTTTTGATTATGCAGTAATACTGATTCACCCCCCCCCCCCTCTAGGTATTTTTTTCCCAACAAGACATTCTGCAGCCAGTCAGACATTCTGCATCCAGACAGACATTCTGCAGCCAGAGATCCTGAAAGCACTGTCCAGTAATCACCTGATCTACAATAAAATGATCCTGCATATCCATGACAACAAGAAAAATCAAGGGAGTTATGAAAAATCAAAAAGTAATGATTTTCAGGGGAGACAAA